>VZRF01008106.1:620858-655075 GCA_013396875.1 Vireo altiloquus | reverse complement strand
CCCTGGCAGCCAGGAGGGCCAAGTATGTCCTGGGGTGCATCAGGCACAGCATGGCCAGCTGGGCAAGGGAGGGATTGTCCTGCTCTGCTCTGCACTGGGGCAGCCTCACCTTAAATATTGTGTGCAGTGTGAGGTGCCACAGTATAAGAAAGACATTAAGCTGTTGGGGAGAATCCAAAGAAGGGCAACAAGGATGCTGAAGGGTCTGGAGGGAAAGCCTTCTGAAGAGTGGCTGAGGTCACTTGGTCTGCTCAGCCTGAAGAAGACAAGACTGAGGAGTGATTTCTTTGCAGTTGACAACTTCCTCATGAGCAGAAGAGGAGGGGCAGGAACTGATCCCTTCACTTGTGAGAAGTGACAGGACTCAAGGATATAGCATGAAGCTGAGTCAAGGGAGGTTTAGGCTGGATATTAGGAAAAAGTCCTCATCCAGAGGATGGCTGGGCACTGGAACCAACTCTGTCAGGCTTGGTGCTGTGGCAACCCAGAGAAGTGGTCACAGCAACAAGGCTGACAGAGTTCAGGAATTGTTTTTCAGTGCTGTCAGGCACATGGTGTGACTCTTGGGGATGATTCTGTACAGGGACAGGAGCTGGGCTTGATGATCCTTGAGGGTCCCTTCCAACACAGCATATTTTGTGATTCTATGTCTATAAATTATATATCATGTGCTTTCGTCTAATTTGAAATTCAACAATGTATCTAAGTTGTCATCTATTTTAAACTAAGGCAACTTGTGCTTTAATACTTTCAGAAACCTTACTAGTTGACTATGTCAAACTGTTGAAAGAATTGGCAGAATAAGTGGAGAAAATGATCCCAGTAAATGACCTTGAACTGTGAAGCTACGAATAGACCATAAATTCCATTTTCAAAATATGACATGAAGTTTTATTCTCACTATACAGTATGCATGTAACTCCCAGAAGTGAGTCAAGCAGAAATGATACATTCCCAGCCTATACCAGCTTTACAATGAGAACAGAAAGGGAAGTGAATTATAGGTTTTTCAGTTATAATATCTTAATAAGAGATATGTGATGAACTGATTTATATGTGAAAAACTTAAAATGCTGACTTGTTCCATTTGAACTGCCACAGTTCATATTTTCACATTCAATGTTTTCACATAAACCAGTAACATTTTCAGTAATCCCCACTGAATTCCTTTAATTGCTAGATGGAAGAAATACAAAAATATTACTTCAGAAAGAACTGGTAAAGCACTACACTTTGAGTCAGGTTCAAATCCTTCAATCTAGGAACAATGAAATTCTTTTAATGACCAAGTAATTGAACTTTGTTCTGCTAACAGGAAAATGCTGTCTGTATCCTTGTGATGTGTGGTACACAAAGGCTGTCCCTTTCTGGCTGCTTTTCTTTCACTTTTGCTGCTAGGTCTATACAACCTCGGTCCAGTGATTATTTCCAGGCTCTTCTCTTGCTTGTCCTAAAATATAAGGAGAAATAGAGGCACAGAATTGCATGGAACAGCTGCACAAAACTTGAAGGGACTGCAGGGGTACGAGGAAGACTGCATGAGATTATAAAGTAAGCAAGAATAGGAGAAAGAGAAAGCACAGTTGTTTTCTTTCTGGGCAGCAACTATGGGAAGGTAGGAAATTCAGCAGGAGTCTATAGGAGTAATTTAACAGAAATCAACAAAAAAATGCAGGGTTTTGATGTCTTGGTTCCTCAAAAATTACTGAAAGCTGCAGGAGGGAAGTTATTGCAATTTTATGTGCTTTTGTACAGGAATGGCCACATATTCCTTAGCGATTTATTTCTTGTATCTTTCCCTGAGTTCAACACTAGCGGCATAAGTAAGTTTTCTTCAAATATATTAGCTCAGTTAATGATTTCCTGCTCCAAATTTATACAAATAAAAACTCACTGACAATTATAAGTATGAATTGACTCAAATCCTAATATAATTTTAATTTGAAATGTGAGTTTCAGCACCCAGTAACTTGTTTCCCTGCCAAGAGTAACTATGATCTCTCCCTTACAGCTTGCGGGTACCTGTGTATACAAATACAAGCATTTGGTAACAAAGCAATAAAGAAATCAAAATGGATAGAAAGATCAAATTATACTTCACTCTGAACATAGCTGAAGCAACCTGCTCTTATGCAGCAGGCTTTGATTATAACTCTAATTCCTTCTTCACATAGTTTGCCTCCTATATTAATGTGTCAATTCAAGTACTCTTTACTCTTGTCCTACATTTGATTAAAAAAGAAAAAAAATCACATCTGGGCTGTATAATTTTAGAATAGGCTCCATTAGTAATGGTGACCTTGGTTGACCTTATTTTTTGTTTTAGAAATGTGCATATCACGTAGTCAAATGAGCTAAAGACCCATTTTCTAAGAGAACTTAAAAATGAGAACGTAATCTTAGTGAAAAGAGCTTGATCTGAAATCAGTGTGTAACATTCAATCATACAAGAGGGTAGGGAGGACAGGAGGCGTGCATAATCCAGCAGATGTGGCTACTGGCATGCAATATTCAAAAAACTTCTCTGCAAGTAGCGTGGATAGAGTATCTTCACTTGCCACACTTCCCCTTACCTTGCAATATGTAGGAAAAAATGTGTAGCTCAGTGTAATGATCAGACTGTATATAGGGGATTATTTATACACGTAAATTATGTGCCAAACCTGCACAGCTTTACTGCTCCAAGATGGTAAAAGTTGCACTGAGACGTACAGTCTGCAATGGCTATATAATTCCTGATTTAGAGACCTGAAATCCTGAGCTTCCCTCTCCAGGATGCTAATGAACATAAAAGGTATTTTTGTATACAAATTCAAATAATTGCTTTCATGATCCTCAGAAAATAAATATTATCTACACATGTGACAGTGGGGAGGCACATCTTCAAAAGCCATGAATACGATTTTGTCTGCAGATGTTTATAGAGTAATGGTTGAGGGGTTTCTTTCTGTCTCATCTTCTAAAGACTCTAATCAGATTTACATGGTTAAGAAACAAGATGGGCAAACAAGTCCAAAACAGATGTCATGTCCCAGTTTCCCCAAACATTCACCTTCTTTTATTCATTGCCATAGTGTGTGGATTCCCATGGGATTTAGGCCCCCAAAACTTGTTTCTTTACTGATGTCTGGGAGCCCTTTATGCACTGATAAAATTCTGCCTTTTTTCCTTTTTGAGTAACTTTAACCTTAGCAAGAAATTAGTTCATTAATAAGTGAAGAGGAGTGAATTAATTATGAATTGAAAATGGCAAAGATTGAGATTCTTTGCAGAATTTCTTTGTCATATATGCACACACAAACTAGAAATAAGAAAAGGTCATACAGAAATAATTTCAGGGAAGGATAAGGGACCAAGTGAGGAAACACTTGGAAAAACAGAGCCTGGGGGATTTTCTGCTCTGGAGAATTATGGCATTCACTTTTGGGGTGAACACTTAATCTGTCACTTGCTTGAAAATGGGAGAAATCACACTTGGTTCTATTGATTAGTAAATTGCGAGTAGAGAAGAAAGGGGTAGAGGGGACAAGATAATAATGAGCCTTCCATACATTTAACTTCGGCTTCTAGAAGCATAATAGAATTGTAGCAAAAACCATCTCTCTAAACATGTAAAACCATTTTGAGCAGGAAATATTATGATTTTTATAAAAGTTGGTTTCTTATTAGGCATGTTTTGAATTGTTCTTTTGAAAGTACAGTAGAAAATCAGTGGCTCTACAGACTGCAGCAGATGAAATAAAATATCTTTGGATTTAATTTCAGAGTTTTATCTCATTCTATGAAATCAGCTGACAAAAATTAATTCACATTTACTTGAAAAGAATAATACCACATGTTCCAAAAAAAGAGCTGAAGGACTACCAGATGTATTAAAAATAACATTATGTTAAACAATATAGCTATTTAATGACCTGCTTTAGGGACTAATAATTTAGCAGCATAAGTAACATATTTCTTATAGAAATGGTAAAATATATCCATGAGTTCCGAACATCCAAAGTAAATGGTAGGGAAAACATTGATTTAGGGTCAAAAGACTGGATATACAGGCAAAAAAAAAGGGAGCGAAAGAGAGTGACAATATGGAAAGATGTCTCTTAAAATGGGTGAAATAATTTAGTAATTACTATAGACACAGAAAAATATAACTTATCCCTCTCAAAAATGTCCTTAAAAAGGAAAAGACTGAACAAGAAAATGAAAGGATACCTGTCCAGACACAGTCTTCTCTATTTTGCAATTTTGGCCTTAGGGTTTGTATTATTTATTATGTTAATTCCTCAGGCTTCAGAGAGCTTTTTTCCCAGAAGCGGAATGCCTTGAAGAAATATCTTTGGAGGAAACTGTGAAGTTTCCCTCCTCCAAACCATCTCAATTAAAGATTTCATCATGGAATCTGTCCTTACGTGGTTACAGATGAATCAGGCTTTGCTGGAGAGTGAATTACCAGATACATAATCAGCTTAAGGTGAAGAAGAGCAACAGAAATAGATGGAGTGACATATGGGAAAAGATAAAATGGCGTTAAAAATGCATAGCTCGGCTTCAGAAATGACTTCATCTGTGATGGGCTTTGACGATAGTTTGCATCTATTGGGAAAAGTGTGAAATAAAAAGAAGGAAAAAAATTGTGTGAAACTGAGAGTATTTTTGTTTACACCAAGTTTGAATTCAGCCATATGTTTTCTGTAGAGGTGGCTGTACATTCCTTTCAGCCTATATCCACTAGATATTTCAACAGTTTGTGCTCTGTGAATAAAGAGAGTATACAGACCTAATATTTCACTAGCTCTTTTCCATCCATATCTCTGCCCAGATCACATTTTTATAGGTTGTGGAAGATTGTTATCTTCGTCAACTGATAGGAAGGCTTCCAGTGTGACTGCAGGAGCATACAGGAATCCCAATGCAGGCTTGTGCATCACCTGCAGAGCCCAGTGGAAAGCCATGCCAAGACTATGAACCATGGTATCCTGGAAGGACCTGAGTTGCCCATATTGGCTTACAAAGGTTTACACCAGAAGGGTGTGGCAGGGCTGGGAATTGAACCTGCTTGACTCCTCACTTCCCATGTTGACGTGTCATATTTCCTCCCTCTCTTTAGTTAGATGTGGTTTTATTTGGAGATTGGCATGATGGCAAATACTGCTGTGATATGAAAGGAATCCTATCCTATGCACAGAAATATCACTCAATTCAGCACTTTTACAAACAGGAATAGGTAAGCAGTTAGTCCGAGGTGGTAAGTAATCCAATTCCTATGATGATAACTCATTTTCTCCTAAAGGAACACAGATGTTTTAGCACCTGGAAATCTGTTCATTTCATAGTGAATGCTGCACTTAACTACATGAGGCTGTGGTCAAAACCGAATTAGTTTCAAACAATGTCTGAAATGTGGCCAAAACCTTCATGCAGCTTTACCTTCAGGCTTCCCTTCTTCCTGCTTTTTCCTCTCCATTCTTATAATTTTGTTGGTATGTGAAGCTGGTTGTTGTTTTCATCTCAGTGGCACCAGGTGGTCATCTATTCCATTGTGGCAGTTTTAGTTAAGAGTCAGCTCCCTGGTAGCTGGATGTCTTTTCCCATTAGTTGGCTATTGTTTGTTAATGATTGAGCTGCTTCTTCATGTTTACCACTTTCGTTTCACAACTCTTGTCTTGTTTCTCCAGCTGACATGTCAGTAGACTCCCTGACAACATCAAGTATCCCCTTGTGTTACCCATCCTCCTCTTGCTGTTTCTGCTCTTTCCTGTACCTGGCATTCTGGTTCTTGTTTGTTGGGTTTATAGTTTGGAACAAAAATCTGCATATCCTTGCCGCTTTTACCTCTGAGTTTTTATTGAATTATTACCTTATGTTCTCTTGTATTGTTGGCCTTAAAATCTAGAATTTTACTAAAGATAGGTGGGCTATTTTGAATTTTTATTACATATTTTTTGTACATATAAAGGCAATGGATAGTTCTGGGTATGCCATGGTGGTTAAATTATGTATGTTTTATTTGTGCAAATGATTTGGACATTTTCAGAGCTTCTGTTGCTCCAGAAGCCAGCACCTTGTGAATTGTATTTCTTAATGGTGTTAACAAAGACTCCAGACTGGACTTTATTTCAGAAATGCAATATAGGTAACATAATTAAGGTTCTTGATAAGGAAGCAAGCTCTGTTTTCATTTGAAAGATATAGGTTAATTAGCATGGAATGTAGATCAGAGACACTGCACAGCAAGACTTTGTTTTTCAAATTCTAATCTTCAGAAGTCAACATGTATTTTTCTATTGACTGGGCCAATGAACGAATTAATGTGTGTTTTACAAAATCAGACCTTAAAGTAGGCTGCTACTAGTGTCAAATCTTTTAGAAAAAGAATTGAAGCCAGAGTATTTACCTCAGTGGAGAGCATTACCCATGCATTAATGGGATCCTCTAAAATTTTGTATCTGTGTCACACAGTTCCATTTTTGTCAAAAAGGGCTCTCTGCTTGCCCTCTGTTTGCAAGGAAGGTGTCCTAAAACTACGACTGCTTCATGTATGCTTATACTTATTTCTACTCTGAGGAACAGAATAACTCTCAAGCCACTAAACAGCTTTTGCCTTTATATGCATGGACCATGTTTGTGAGATGAAATGATAGCAGCATGAGAGAAAATGTCCTGGATGATATAGTGATTTTTTAAAAATTTATTTATTTGAATTTCATGAATATTGTATGTGTACTTTATTGTATTGCCACTATGTATAGTAATAATATGACAGCAATAGCTTATACTAAATTATAACAAAACCCTGGGTTACGAGGTGTCTGCAGTAGAACTGTCTCCAATGCTTTCCTGATCACCAGCACGTGACCAAAATGTTAAAACCAAGTGACATGTGACATCCGAAACCAGTGCAGCTGGTGGGACTTGGATGATAAAAACCACCTTTGATTGTCTGAGCCTCAGCTTTGAATTAGGCATTAAGCCAGAAGGAACCTTCCCGCTTATGCCAGAAGCCAGGGTGTTTTTTGAGTCAGTGGGTACCAGCCCATGACCTGGACATGGGACAGCTGTGTCCCTCTCACCTTTTTGTGTCCCTTCTCATCATTCAGACTGCTTGGCTCTTCCCATTCTATGCAGAATAAAATGTCAGCTATTCTTTTGTGCTGTTCCAGAGCTTTACCAAGACTCAGGCGCTGTCAGAGCTGTCTGCAGTCATTTGTGTGGGAGGTGTGTGAGGGGACTTACGCATTAACTGTGCTGAAATAATTACTGTATTTGACTTGACTAATAAGCGGTATTTCTTGCCAAAAAAAAATTCTGGACAGGGGATAGAGGGGTATTTTACTCATTTAACTCTGTACTCACTAATTCCGCAATGATGAAAATATAAAATGCTTTGTTGAAAAGAAGCAATTACTTCTAAAAGATGTAGGAAGTACTATTTATGAAATAGGCACCATTTGTTATGATTTTTTTGTGCAAAGTTTAAACTCAGAATACTGAAGTCTTTGGAGAATAAAATGTTAAGTAATTCTGCAGTCTTATTTTTTTTAGATGCTGCAGTTTCCTTGTGTTGCCATGGTAACATACTTTCTGTATAATTGCCAGGCTGCCTTACAGTGTTGCAAATAAGTAAAGAAGTTGTCACATGGCATGACCTAGGCTTATATTTGAGTGGAGATTTACTGCCCACAGAGCAGCAATAACACCAAAGATATATGTCACCTGCAGGACAAGGAATTACATGTCGTTGAAGTGCTGCTGAAACAAATGGCAGTGAATGTGAAGTGCTGGGACTTGGTGTTACGCAGAAGGACTTGAAGCCCTCCCCCAAGCCTGCTCCTGCTGAGCTTATTTTTTCTTATGCTTTACATGAGTGGAGGATCAGAACTTTTATAGCTAACACCATCCCTAAGCATGTTATTTAGGAATTTAATTTGTCTTGGAGGTACAAGTCTGGAGCAAAGAGATTTGCAGAGAAAGAGTTATAGCTCTTACCAGCAAAATCTGGCCTCTTCTCTGAGATGAATTAGCAGTGGGATCCAAAGAACTTCTCTCAAAAGGGGTGAAAAAAAAAGGGAAAACAGTATGAGGGGGAGGAGAAAGGGAAAACCAAAAGAGAACAAAACTATTAAAATTTTTTCCTTAGTTTCTATTTGATGAAGGCTGCACTTACATCTTCCACACTTCTTCAGGATATTTTTGATATCAGCCACAAATCCCAGTGGTTCCTGGGAATACCCCCTTACAGAAATCCTTCTCTTGGGCAAGCTTTCTGCCCTCAGTCCTCACTGTATTGTGATGTGCTGCTCCATGAGGAAGAAAGAACTGGAGTAAAATCTGGTAACATCTTAATGATGAGCCCTGGGCATTTCTGACATGCAGTCTGAGAGTGCTCATTATCACATTCCACTCAGGCTAAAAATAAGTTTCTCAAAATAAAAATTTTAAAACACAAAAGTCAGAAAAGAAATAAAAACCCCAAAACCAATTAGCCACCAAAAAGTGCAGTTCTGCATCAGACTTGGCACTGTAAGAATTCTCAAGTTGTTCCAAATTGTCCATTGTCAGGACACAGTAACTAGCTTAGATGTTCTGTATACCATTTGCTCAGAGGTTTTCCTCTCTCATTGGACCTCTTTGTTCCTTTGTTAAGGATAGATTCTGCTAAAGCTTCCTTTTTCACTGCCTCAGCATGTCTGCTAGGATAGGTGCTGTGGGATTACCCTATTTTGTTGGGGGTTTTAGAAGTTTTCTCTGTAAGACATTCTTCTCGTCTTTGTTAAAATATTGTCCCTAGAGTGAGTTTCTCTTATTGTGTTCTGCAGACTCCCTTCTGGATTTTCTTATGCATGGCTGTGAACTTACTTCCTCTCTTGTGAGGGTACTTGAACATTAGTGGTAAAAATGATGGGTTTTTGTCCCTTGCTGCCAGGGGTTAGGTTTATTTTCTCTTTTCCTCCAATTTTTCCTCTAATTAATTAGAATTGTAGCAACCTCACACAGATATTTCCACCGTGTTCCTTAATTAGTCTTCCTGGCTTCAGGCTCTTTCTTCAAATTATTTTAAGGCTGCAAAAGAACCTCATCTTTCTAGATTAGGAGGAGGACTCATTGTTCATGCACAACAGAGAGTTTGTGACTTCAAACATCACGTTAGCTTCTTTCTCAGAGACCATATGTGACAAATCAGTAAAAATAAAAAAAAAATCTGACACCTCTTCATCTCTGTTTGTCTGGTAAAGGTCTTATCATTGCAATATGTATCAATGTAAATTGTGACTTATGGATACATCATAACTGTTTTCTCCCTATGAAAGCTGATGTAGAATAAAAAAATAGAAGTGTAAACTAAGGGAGTTACTATACATAAAAATACAGGACAGATTCAAATTGCACATAGCCCACAGCCTCATGGGAAGCATAATAATATTTTTTGCTCTTTCTTTTCCCCCCTTTCTTTTTTTTTTTCTTTGAGGAGAAAAGTATGGTAATTGAATAGCTGTATTTCAAATCATGACTGGATTTCAAGAGTAAGTTTTTGCTTTCATAGTATGGTTGGTCTTTTGCTGTCCTTTCTGCAGGAATGGATTATGGATCCAGATGGATTGGCAGAATGCAGAAAACAATGTCTGATCATATCTGACAGAGAATATGACTTAAGAAAAACTGTTATACATGCCCCCTATGCCGGAACTGTGAAAACATCACTATAAACATTCTGAGCATGCAAACTGAAGCCCACAGACTTATCACTGACACTCACGACAGGATAATTCAATTTTTATTATTCAGGACACACAGCTGTATCAAAATCAGATTCTTCCTTTTTACTCATTTTAGAACTGTAGTGTTTAAAAAAAATGTACTAATTGTCACTGAATCAAAATGACCATGTCCATATTAATTCTCTATTAAGCTTGCTTTAAAACTCTGGCTATTTTAAATGTAAGAGTTACAATAAAAAAAAAATTGTCTTTGAAGTTTCTGTACATGCCACCACTCAGTCAGGAAAATCACTTCAATTCAGAATAGTTCTCATAATATTTTACACATCCCATAATAAAGAATGTGTAATTTATTTGAAGGAGGAATGATTTTGTTGTTGTCTTTAAAGGCATATTGGTCTACTACTTGTACCTAATGCTAGTAATAAAGATAATAGTCTATATTATGTTCAATAGATGATAGAAAATAGTCTATATTATGTCTATATTCAATAAAATGCTTGTAAATGGGAACACATAAAATTATTGTGTGAACCTAAGTGAGGTAGATGAAGACTTGCTGATATGATTCTGTTGGGGGAAAAAAGTGAGTATTTCAAATATAACACAGGAATTTTAAATCGAGAGCAAAGTTTCTTTCCTTCCCTTTCTGAGTATATTCTGTTTTGCACTTTTTCACATTCTATTTTGTTGTCCATCCTCTGTTGTTCAAATGAGCCACTGATACTTAAAATACCAAGGGAAAATATGAAATATTTTCAACTTATTCTTGTTTCATCCTCAAAACACCAGCAAAAAAATACTCTCCTCTCCCTACTATTTCTGAAATAAACCCCAGCAACTCAAATAAATAACAACTGTTATTTATGTTTTTACTTTGTTAAATCAACTTAAATTTGTAGTAGTCATGACATTGAAAATCATTAGGAAAGCTATGGATTTCCACCCTGAAAACTGCACCAATATTTTTAGGTACCTTTCTATGGGATTTCTGTGTATGAGATCCACTCTTGGGAACAGAGTGCCCAGACACACACACAAAAATAAATGTATTTTTATCTCCCACGTCACTCTGGTCCTGCCACTTTTATGACATGAATGCAGAACAGAAACCCAGAACCTCAGGAGTTCTTGCCCTGCTGTTCCTATCAAAGTGCTGTTTAGTCCTGGGCATATTACAATGACAGCCTGTTTCCACGTGGTAACCCCTTCTGCAAACTGAGCAGGAAACTATTTCTTACAAAGTCGTCTCCCTGGGGTGTCCTAAGGATTAATTGCTGAAAGTGCAGTTCCTGGAACACATAAAGTTCCCTGTAAGTATCTATCATTAAATGTTATATCGCCTCAAATACTTAACCACATTGGTTTTTCTTACTTAAGTAGCCCCAGTGACAGCTGTTTCTATTAATTATTTTTACTATTTTGCATTATTCTTAAACACAAGCTAAATGGCTTTGGCTGTGAGAAAGCAAATTCAGAGACAGCTGTTTTCTTCTGTATTTAAAGTATACATACCACTGTCTTTTTACATTACTTTACTCACTTATGTTTATCTTTGTCAATGAATATTTTACTCCAGTGATTTTCTGACTCTTATTTTTTATATTAGGGGAAGTAATTTAAAATACTGGAAGTGAAAGATTTGCACAACCTAGTAGCAGAGAAATTAAGGAGAACAGAATCAAAAAGCATCACAATTCCTTGCAACTTGCAGAGGTTTCTGTACCAGTCTGAAGAAAGAGAAAGGAAGATGTGGCGATGAAGACTTCAGGAAGCTATGACTTGAGCTAGCATGAAAAAAATAGGTATGTTTTTTAAACCAATTTCATTAACTTCTAATTAATTTAGCATCCAGTTAAAATTTTTCTTAGAAGGCTGTTCTTAAAGCTCACTCCTTATCTACAAGTTTTCTATTCCGTTTATCCACTAGAGCTACCTCTTCTCTTCATGTGTAATCTTACATATCCACACAGAAATTTTCTGTCCTGGAGTCCTGTAGGCAGAGGTTTCAATTTCCTGAGTTTTTCTGATTTCCTATTAGCATGCCTAGTGTATGTAGAAAGATATCTAAACATAATTAATACATTTTCCAAAACCAAGTCAATCTGTCCTCTTGTCTCCACTCTTTCAACTAAACAAGTCCTGTGACTCTCTCCATTAAGTAAAGAGAATTTAAAAACTCATTTGGTTTAATCTGCATGGACAAACAGGTAGAGAGACCTAATGTGATGATCTAAATGAATTCCACACCAATAAGGAAGGTACTTCATTCTTTCTGCTGATGTGGTTGCATTCCTATCTTCAGGATTTTCTTTGTTTCATTCTCCTCAGCAATTTATTTTGTAGCATTAGCCATGTCAGAGTAACTCAAAATTTAGGAGCCTTGTCTCTTTCCTTATTTAAAATAAATAAATACATTGATAACTGTTATCGTGAAGCTGGTTAATTACCTAGGACATTCAAGGCTAGATTAAGATAAGCCTGGTTCCTGCTGTATATGAAATGTTCTAGCCAAGATGTACTCCATATCTTCCTTGTCTTAAGAAGCATTTAATAGGACTGGAAACTAATTAAGGCTGAATTCCTCATATGTCTGAGCATGGTCCTCATCTGGGGAACACAAGCAGTTCTATTGACTCCACATTCTTATCTGTAGCCTTTAATTTGAGTACCTTGCTGAATCAGAACAAATTACGAAGATGCTCAAAGGGACGAAAAAGTTCACTTGCTCTAAATGAAGAATATACAAGATACATTTTGATTTGGGAAAAAAATAAGCAGTCCTTTCCGCTCCACAGAAAAAACCTCAACGTATTGAACTTGCCAAGTACCAAAGCGATATTAAGGACTTATTACTTTCAAATTTAAAATCTACCTTTGATTTATCTTAGTTCAAAGCCTTGGAGCTGTAATAAATTTCTGAATGACCTTATCTGGTTTCTGATACATCCTTGGCGAGGACACACATATGAGGCAAATTAAAATCTTGGACAATCTGTAGAAGAACTCTTATCCTGGGATTGTGTAAATAAATATCTTTCTTAGGAATTTAAACTAGCCTATACTCATGTATCAACCTATTCATGTCTCAGAATATGACAAAATGTTGAGCATATGAAGCTGCCCAAAAACTGAAATCACAGGTGTTTGGTATACCAGGGATCACAGCCCACATTTTTCACTCTACAACCAGTGATACATTGCTATGCAGCCAATGCTCAAGGTTCAACAGGAGAACTTCCACACTCCCAGACCAAGATTCTTAATTACTCAGAAAAGAGCCTGAAATTAATCTTTCAAATTCATCTTTAATTCCTCCATGACACCTTAAAAATTGCACTATATGCACAATTTTCCTGCTGTGAGATCACCTTCTTTGAGTGTGGATATGGTTTTCTTGTGGTAAGCTAGTGGTTGTTTAAAAGAGAATGCAATTCAACATGTTCTTCAACAAAATGTTAAGTTACAGGTTTAGTGGCAATTTTCAGAACTCTGGATAAATTAGGTTTTCCAGTAAGAATCTCTATGGATTCCAAATGTGTTCATATATAATAGTAGAAGCTAAATATGTGAGAAAAAGATTTTGGCATCATGAATCAGAATTGATACATTATTTTTGACTTTAGAGTTTGAGCTTGTGACCTTTACGCAAATTTATTGAAGAATATTCCTTTGATTTTGAAGGGCACTGTAATAGGGTGATCTGTTCTCTGTACACATAATGGCATGTGGGACCAGCCAAACCAGCTAAAGACCTGCTATTTCTAAGAAATCAATATTCTGTGAAGCATCACCAGCCTTGGTTGGGATGGTGCAAGAAAGAGAATACAGGTTTCCTAATGTTGTGATTATCAGCCCATTGAAGGGTGTGTTTTTATAACAGAAGAAAGTTTAAAATCAGGACAGAACTTACCATGACTTACCCTTTAAAGTACTTTATGGATAAGTTGGGGTCAGAGACGATGCATTATTTGGATTCTATCTAATGGAACTCTTTTGTTTTTTAAGCATTGTAAATTTTGATACTAGAAACTTCTTTTCCTCTCATGACTTACTCGTCATAGCGGTTCACTAATTGATGACGATGATCTTATATCATCTTTTAGGCACTGAGTCACTCTGGAAATGTGGATTTCCTGGCTTCTTCTCAGGAGAACAATATATTGAAAAGACCAAACAGAGAAGACGGGAGAATAGTTCTTAATGGTATATTTCTTAGGATATTGGTAGGAGAGACATTATGATTATAAAACTTAGGGTTGACTTCCCAAATAGCTTTCTCCTTTTGACACCTGGAAGTGGCCACCTGAAAACAGAGGCTAGACAAAAATAAGAGATTAAAAGCAGGTATTTATTTGAAGGGCCTTCAGAGGTACACCCTGGGCAGTCAAAAGGCTACACCCGATATGGACTCTGGGTCACGGGTTCTTCACACTTTTATAAGTTTGATCCATTTGCATATCAGGGTTAATCTTCCAATTATAACTTCAGTTAATGATGTAATTACCCCAAGTTTGCCGCCTCTTCAGAGGCTTTTAGTTTACACATTTTGGGCCTGGGACAATCGAGGTGTCCTTGGAAAGCAAACCTAGGGAGGCTTTGTTATGTCTAACCAGCATGAGATAACAGCAGTTAACAGGCCACACACTTTAGCTTTAGTTACACACTAGGCAGTGCAGGATTTGAAAAATATAAAAGTTAAAACCTAAGGCATCACTTACAACGTATTAAATCCATCTCTGAAACTCTCCCTCTGGGGCAGTAATGACTTGCATTAGGAGTCTGAAATACAACTACCAATAGACTAATAGTCTTAAGAAGCCCAATGCACTCAATTGTTTGCATTAACAAGAAAGTGCAGACAGATTACCTGTGATCACCTATTAGGCTAAAAATTCCTAAAAGCAAGCAGAAAAACCCAGGTGGCTGATACTTTTGAATAAATAATATAGAAAGATTGGGAATCACTGTGGTTCAGTTATGGTCCAGCTATTTATTAAGTTTACAAAAAATGGATGTCACAACAACTTTTGGGCATAAAATCCATTCTGGAAAATTGATATTTTTCTAATCCTTTTGATCTTGGGTGCACTGGAAGGCATCCTATCTTGTGGCTTTTTTTGTCACAATAGATGAAATAAGCTTTTACTCTTCACATTTTTTTCCCCTGTTTGTTGTCTAAAAATAAGTTTGCTGCTTGTATCTTACCATACAGCTTTCCTCAATCTTGTATTTGCTTCACAAATGTGGGCCAAATACAGCAAACTCAAGATAAACAAAGCCAGAAATGTACACATTCAGACTGAAAATGAATCCTCTTTTTGGAAGGTCTGGAGTCCTTTCCTCAAGCTGCTGTAATTAATTGAGTCAAGGGACACATAGAATCCCAGAATATACCGAGTTGGAAGGGAGTCCAACTCCTGGCCATGCCCAGACAATCCCCCAGTCACACCATGTGCCTGAGAGTGCTGTCCAAACACTTCTTGGGCTCTGTCAAGCTGGTGCTGTCACTGCTTCTCTGGGGAGCCAGTTCCAGTGCCCAGCCACCCTTTGAGTGAAAAATCTTTTCCTTTTACCCAACCTGAACCTCCCCTGACTCAGCTTCATGCTGTTTCCTTGAGTCCTGCCACTGGTCACCAGAGAGATCAGTGTCTGCCTCTCTTTTTCCCCTCACAAGGAAGGTGGAGACTGCAATGAGGTTTCCCCTCAGCATCCTCTTCTCCAGGCTGAACAGAGCAAATGACCTCAGCTGCTCCTCATACAGCTTCCTCTTAGGATCTTCCAAGGTGAGATTCTGTCCTGATACTGGGCTGAAAAGAAAGTTCTCTGTGGCTAGTCAGTGGTAGGAATAAATTCTTCAAATAAGAAGTAAAAATTACGACCTGATAGGTAAGTTCCTTTATACACAATGGTTTGTGAACACATAATTAAACACTCATTTGACTGTGGGCTTGATTTATGGCAGACCAACTCAGGAATATACAATCAAGTTCCAGCCTTGCCTATTTAATTGATGGATGAGAAAGTAACTTGTTGTGATTTAATAAAACTGAAAGCAACAAACATTTTCAAAGTGTTATTATTTGTCTTGGGATGTGCATTATAAAATGTGCAAGATGACCCTCATTTCTTGCTGGATTCCAAGACCCAGGCTACTTTTCATGCATGGCTTCTTTTTCTTTCCTCCACATAAATCTCAGAGTTTCTTTTTCAACAGAGGCTCAACATATTCAGGCTTGAAGTCTTACACATTGTGAGCACTCAAAGTGCTTCATTGTCTGTTTTTCCCAAGATTACCATTACTTTCTCCCTTTTCTCAGAAAAAAAAAGGCTGCTAATGTAATCTCCCTTAGCTGTTTTTGTGAATATATTGTTATTACTCTTGGAATCTCCATATACACTACTTTCTGTATCAACATCTAGAGTATTTTTTAAATGGAATAAATAACAAGGAGAAAAATCATTATAATTCTTGATTTGTTAAGATATTTTTAAGTGTTAACTGAAGTCCTTTGTGCAAGCATTCTATTATATGTGTATGTAAGGTTATGACCAATGATGAAATTGTTCAGTCAAAAAAGCCTCAGAGCAGAAACCATATATCTGCTGGTGACACTCTCATGAGTATTTGGAAATGCAATCCTCTGAGATAAAGGCCCCACTAAATAGTGAAAGTGCTAAAAACTGTGAAAGAGTATTAAATTTAGTATGTTGTGTCCTCTTCCTCTTGTAAACCTCTTGGACAGGATTGTGTGGAGAAGCTGAATTTGTTTTAATTGAGACACACCAGAAGGAAGTGTTCTGGTGCTGCTTTAATTACAACAGAAGGAAAAATAGCAACATCAAAAAGTACTTGAGCAGTAATTTCAGCAGGTACATTGGCAGTAATAAGAAATCTCATTCTTGCTTATCGTTGTCAACAAGGGGGACATTGTTCCTTCAGCTCTTTCCAGTGAATCACTAGATTATCACAAATCAGTCCCCAAGCACTATTTCAATAGCACGAATTGGAGACACAAGCAATTTTCTGATGCACTCTCTATCTGTTAATTTTAAAATCTGTTCATTTACAATGGCTTCTTCTAGCGGATAATATGGGAAATTAACTTCTTATGTCCTTCTGTTGCCACCACAGACACATTATTTCTGGGGAGCAATATCTCCTGGACATAGACATTGCAGAGGTTTCCACCACTACATGTCAGCGCAAAGACTACACTGCCAGTCATACTGATTCCTCTGCAGCAGTGAGTGGGAAACAAGAAACTTGAGATCAATCTAGAAGCCAGAAGTGCTTCTTAAGTGTCCACGTAGAAAGGATGTTCATTTGGAACGGAGAGTAAATTGAGCTGAGTGATAGACATACGATAGGACAGGATTTCTATTCCTTTTCTTTAGGATGCCCAAACACTTATCTCTGATGAGAGGGAGCTCAGACTGGTCACCAGGGCAGAACGTTAAGCAATGAGGGCATGTTCCAGTTTGGTGAAAGTTTTAATTGCAACTGAGCATAAAGCCTCAAAATACTTTAATTTTTTCTTCGGATTTTTTTAAAAGCTGAAATTAAAATTTCAAAGGAAAAAGTGATCTTATCTTTCAAACTCTAGAAAAAGATATACATTTTTACATAAAGGAAGGAAAAGCTTTCCTTGTAAAACTTACAGGGTATACTTCACTCTTACACTTACACTTCTGTATAGCAACCCCTATGTCAGAGCTGTCTCAAAGATATTTGAAGAAACAGTGTTACCAGT
Source organism: Vireo altiloquus (assembly GCA_013396875.1). Taxonomy (NCBI): domain Eukaryota; kingdom Metazoa; phylum Chordata; class Aves; order Passeriformes; family Vireonidae; genus Vireo; species Vireo altiloquus. Next base: position 637,605 of record VZRF01008106.1, on the reverse strand, counting down.
TAGAAGTCCAGTGTGTATAGGGTGTCTGAATGCTGGGTTCCGCTGAATTGAAATGTTTTATCAGAAGTTTCTTTCTTTCTTTTTGAGATAAAGCAGTTTCAAGGAAAAAAAATGATATCTAATGATAATAATTTTGCATTCCTATGTTCCCATCTCTTTTCTGGTGCTGAAGCTAAAACCTGATTTTATAGTAAAGTACTGTCTTTAGAGCAGGACAAGGACAGTGAGCATGCTATGGATGTATTTCAGAGAGCAGCTGAAAAAAACAATCAATTCAAATAAATTCCTCTTCCTTCCTCATTCTGGTACCCAAACATTTCATTGACTCAGCTATAGCTATTGTGAAGTGTCAATCTAAATGTTAAAATGAGATTGTTGGAAATGCTTGTTTAAATCTCTTGACTACAAGCAGGCAAAAGTAATCCAGGCTATAATTTTATAGCACAGTGCTAAAACTTGATTATATTTAACTCAGATTTCTTCACCCTGAATAACTCTTGCCATCTTTGCACATAAATTAGTCATTTAGACGTTCAGTAATGTCTCTGGGATGGAAGCAAATATTGCATATCAGGGCTGAAATGTGCAGTCCATATCACAGGAGTTCACTGGCGAAGATTCTTATGAGATGGAACAGCAGTCTCTTAAAATCACAGAGAAAAGATTTCTGTTAACCATGATGACTGAATTTATTAAATTGTTTTTCAGGCTACTTAAATTATTAATACTAAAGGGAACATTATTGTGCAAGGTCCTAAATGAACACAATTTAATAATGCAGTTGGTTTCAAATATATCTGACATATTTGTGTCCCCAGCTTGATGCAATTAAAGATTTTTTTTTAATCTAGTTGACTGTTTAAACCTTTATTTGGACTGTAATTCTTATTAAACATGCAAATACACCATAAAAAAATGTAGAGGGTAATAGCAGAACTATGGCTATGAATTCAGAGGAAGAAAAACATAGCAATTCCTTAGTTTGTCTCTTCCCACACTTATTTTAAAGACTGATTATTTAACACACTAATTCAAGCTTATTAGTCATATTAAAACTCTACATAAAATCGTATGCTCTGCACCATAATATATTGAAACAACAAGGGATACAATCTCTTCGAAATGGCTGGGGAGACACTTGCTTTATATTATAAAATGAATTTTTATGAAACTCCTACATCTGAATGAGAAGCTGGGTTAACAGCTCTTTTAAATACTCTTGTGAACTAGCTTTAAAAACCAGTGCTTGCTTTGCAACAACCTCTGCACAGCACAGCTTGCATTTTCATGCAACACTTTCCTGTCTCATGTTGCATAAGCCACTGGATTTTAAACTTTTTCTCCAAAAAATCTTTTGTGGCTTGTATATAAGACACCTTTGACAATAGGAAGAGAATAGTATTTCTCTGCAGCACAGGAAATTCAAACATAAATTGCTTTATTTCACAATGGATATGATTTGAAGTAATACATTGATTAAAAGGATTTGCACCAGTGGGGAATGGAGTCTGTCACCTATAGGCAGAAGCTTGGGCATTAAGTTCAAGTAAGGATTAACAGATTTTGGTGTTTCTACTTTACTAGCTACTTACACACTTTCTGCTCTGCCAAAAGCAGAATGGATGCTGAGGTTTTCTGTACAATTGGAGCAACTGTCCTCAAAAGTCCAAAATACCCACGCACCACTTTTCACCTAAATTAGACAAACCTGATGCATATGGGGAAAAGAAAGAGTAACTTAACTTTTCTCTTTCTACTTTTTTCCCAAGAAAATTAGTCAGAAATCTCAGCAAGAAGTACAGAGAGTAAAAACAGTCTCTGTGTGTGTGTGTGTGTGTGCATGTGGTGGGGGTTGTTTGCTTGTTTATTCTTGAGTTTCATTTTTGTTTTTCTCCAGAACACATGCTTTCTGGAAATAGCTTGTACAAAGTTTATGAATTCTGAACATGTCCTGATAGCAATATCAATGAGTCTTCTCATGATCTCCATCCTGTTTTGTCATTCCTTTTGCTTCTACATAATAGTCTGTGGTCCTATAACTGAGATGGAGTTTGTTCTGTTATATGTTGATAAACAAGTTTCCATAGTGTCACACAGAACTAGGACAATGACTGGGGTGCTATTATGGGAGAGGTGGGTCAGAATGTATTTGGCAAGTAAATATCCACCTAGAATGTAAGAACCAAGTACCTCAGTATTTTCTTAAAATAGAAAACAGCTCATTTTTGAAAGTAGTTGTAAGCTCAGGAGAAGATGTGTGTAACTAACAGGCAGCTGTTCAGGACCTTGTTTGAGGTATCCAACATGAGGTCTAGATTCTGCTTAAGTCCTGGTTGGGACACAGCCTCAGCTGCCTGTCTCAGCACAGGGTGCCCAGGACCTGGGGACTGTGCACACACCACCGCCTGGAAAAATGAGGGACAGGCCAGACTATGACAGGTCCACTTTCCTCCTGGGCGCCCTATCTGAGGTGACAACTGCACATGCAGAAGGGAAATTTGCTCTCCAGAATAATACTCCTCTGGCTGTAAAGTACATGCATAGAGTTAAATTGATTTCTTGAGTTTCTTGATATATTTGCACTTGACTGATAGAAATAGACTCTAGCTGACTAAGGGAAGAATTTCTAATAGTTATATCCTTTTAAAGTGAACCACCATTGGAAAAGCTCTGACTAAGAAATACACAATTATCTTCAATATATGTAAGTCAATTTTCACCAATTTAACACTGTTTAAATGGGAATTATATCCTTCTGCCTTTAGGAAGGCCTGTAAAACCAAATGGTACTACTAGAGTCAGAGGACACATTCACTGGTTGGTTGCAGTCACGGTAAGGCTTGGACACTGTGGTGGGTTTTAAGTTGTAAAGCCTATGGGTTCCTTCTCTAAAAGTCTGAGAAATGGAACCATGAAATGTTAGCAGGCTTAAATTCACTCTATATCTCCACGGGGATGATTTTAGAGGTCTGCAGATTGAAAATGTTTGAAAACAAAGTGCATTAGGTCATTATATAAAAGGAGGGACAAAAGGATGATAAAAACACGTATTTCAAAGCTTTATTTGCACCTCTGGGCCCTTTATTTGAAACATAAAAGTGTACAAGTTAAACCAGTGATCACTATCTCTTCATAGCATTTGGAGAACTAGTGGTCCAGCCTGCACTTGTTAAATGAAGCAGAGAATGTCCATAGAGGGACAAATGTATGCCTGACAGGTAAGGGAGGTAGAGGAAGGGAAAGGAATGCTGTACACTGGCTGACTACTAGTTTCAGCCTACACACAAACAGCCTGGATATTATTGATATTTAGTTGTATTGCAGATGCTGTATAATTAATTCATTTAAGCCCAGAGAAATGTCTTTGTCATTTTAAATCTAAATAAACCCTTTCATCCATTAGGGCACGATGCATCATTTTGAGGTGTGTGTGCATTTTTTGGGAGCTTGGGCACTTCACTGAATGTCCAGGTGGATAGCTTTCACGCTGCAGTTTAGTATCAAAAGCAAAACTCTTTACCTGGCAGCAGCGCTGTCCTGGAAATGCCTTTCTGGCGTAACTAAGGCAGCTTCTGCCGGGCACAGCATGACTCAGACATCAGCAGTCCCTCTCCTGGCCAAGTGTGTGAACAACTATTCCTTGAGCTCCAGGAGACTTTTTTTTTTCCCCTTTATACTTAATTGCTCTTTGCTGCAGAAAAGCATATATTCCAACTTCAAGATTTATGAGTGTCCTACTACATTTATACCTGTATTTTCTTCTTTAAAATAGGAGAATTTTCTTTTACAAAATCATAAAATAACATTTTGCAAAATCTTTTTTGTATTTCTGGTTCGTAATTCTGGATAAGGACCTGGAAGTGAGTTGATAGATGTAGCAAGCTACTCTGTTAACTGTATTCCATAGTAATAACAGCCCAAAGTACTAGCAAACTGTTTTTTCTTTGTATTTAAACGTGCCTATTTATCTTCTTTAATTAATCGAGGTTAAAAACAAGGCTGTAGAATTTGCTAGGGAATAGATCCCCTTGTGAAACAAGGAAGAGAGGAGAGATTCCTGACCACTGAGTCTCGCTTTGACAGATGACTACACTGTAGGAAATACACAAATGTTCAATCCAGCTTTAATATAGCAAAATGACAGTATACAATCCAGCTAGTAAAGAAGCATTTTCAATGGATTAAATACTTCTGTCCCTCTTCCACCTTTGTAAAACTGACTTCTCTCTACTAAAAAGGATTTTTATTCTACATTTTCTTGTTCAGTGTGTATTCAATGACATACAATTCTATGTCCAGGTGTCTCTGAACCTCTGGTTTCTACTTTTAGCCTTAGATATCAAAGTTCCTAATTGAATTCATGAAATAAATTTCTTTCCTTATTATGGTCTTCTATTAACTTTTCTCATTTCTCTGAGATTCATTATCTGATCTTTGCTTGCCAGCGGCTGGAATTCATTTGCCATTTGCTCTTGAGAGTTCTGGGTACAGTAAAAAGGATATGGATTTTAATCACATTCATTCTTACATTCATTCTTAAATGACTTTGCTGACATTTTTCATTCATTTTTTACCTTCCATCACTTTTTGGGATGGAAATGAACAATGCTAATCTGCTTAATCAAAATCAGGTCTAATCAATCACAGTTTTTTAGAGTGTGTTTCTCATTCTGTCTAATAGAGAAAGAATAAATTTGAGGTAATAGCATTTCAAAGAAATTATGGTGATGTTGTAGGGCCAGTAATTCTTACTATACAGTAAAATAATAATGAGATGCTATATTATGAAAAATTTTTTATAAATACTTTGACAGTTTTGAAAAAGTACTTTCCTGTTCAGCAGAAAATCTCCAAACTTGAACTTCACCCATGCATACATTTTCACAAACCTTGAGAAACTTCACTTATTTCTGACTTCTGTCACTGTGGATCTTACTCCTCTGAGGCATTCAGAATATATGTTGTTATAAAATATACAACTGTGATGTCCTTGAATCCATATTGAGCCTTAAAGGGAAAATCCTAAACTTATGAAACAAGGGAAAGAACTGTAGTTTGTTCTCTATGTCTTTTGGAAGAAGGTAGAGTTTGTCTCAACCAGCTAAGAAGTCTGAAAAAAAACCAAACAAACCCAACCAAAAAAAAGGGTTTTGTGTAATTTTGTGTTTAAAAGCTCTAGAGCAGGCATGGTAATATATTTTAGTGCTATATATTTTTTATAACCAAAATGAGTTGACATAGTGAGGTTGCTTGGAAAAGGGCAGGTTTCATGTATAAGGAATCAGCATACACGTTATTTGTTCAGAAATACAATTTTCTGCAAGACAGCTCCGTCCAAAAACTGGACAGTGGTGGTATTTAAATATCTGTGCAATAGATGCTACTAGTGTTGCCAAACTAACACTCATCAGGAGTGTCTGTAGGTTCTTACAATAAAGTGTGCTCCTCGGTTTTGTACCATATTTATTATAAAATTGTTGCTATCATTAATTAGATTTTATTTTTCTTCTACCGCCAAGTGATAGTGCTGAAGCATTCAAGATATATAGAAGTAAAATACCTCACTCTGTTGCTACCAGAGCTTTCCCAGTCAACATTGTCTTTCAGTAGAAAATATAGCTGAAGATGATAAAAGAGGGGTTTCCAGTACTTTCAAAGTTTAATCAAATAATGGGAAATACATCCCAAAACAGCAAGCATCCAGAAAAATGATGCTCAAACAACTGATTTGCTCCCTTTTGCTTACTAAAATTTGTGTTTTTCTCTCTCAGAGTTTCCTGGTGCAGCTGTTCCACCTGGCTAGAAACACCTACTTTCACGGGTACAACGATTCAAGACCTGTGGCTACACATCCCTTTTGTCCTTCAGCAGCAACATCTCTTTTTTTTCTTTGGTGTTTCCTAAAAATCTTGTCAGAGCTTCCGATCTCTCTTTGACCCTCTTTCTTCAGCCTTCACTGTACTAGGCACAAGAAAAAAACTCTTGACTTTCTTCTGTAATACAAACAACTCTGTTATTTCCATGGCCCTTTTGGGCAGATGTTCCAAGCTTCAATTCCTTCTTGTGAAACACCTATTTAAAAGCTGATCATTACTATTCGTGACAGGACCACATGAGCATCTTACACTGAGGCACTAAAACTTTATTTCTCCTGCAAAAATCTTCCTGGTGTGTCCTAGGATCACAATAGCTTTACAGTGCCACTTTACGTCAGTGATTCAGAACCACTTCTCTTCTCCGTTTCTGATTAAGGAACACTGAATTTAGCAACAATATAAAAGAAGCTACTTGCAGACATGGGACACACTGTGTGCTGAAGATCCTGGGACAGCTGGAGCATCCACCAGACACACCACCTAAGGGGTACCCAGAATATCTGGACCCCTGCACATGTCCCTTTGACAATCTCCCTGCATCCATGCCCCTGTTCATCGGGCAGTAGTACTGGTCACTATCTCCTGAGTAGACTTTGAGGATCTTGAGGAATCTTTCCCTTCTGTGAACACAGTAAAAGCTCTTCCTTTCTCTTTATCAGTTCTTTTTATGCACAGATTTATTTCTGTTCCCCTTGCCTTTGATATTTCATGCCTTCTGAAAAGAATATAGTCATTCACAAGGTCTTAACTATTCAAGGCCATAAATGCTTCATTTTAAACTGTTACCCTTGAAGTCTTTGAACTCCCCCCAGTTCAGCATTAATTTTCCTGGGTTACTCGCCTTGAGTTAATTAGTTCTCTGTGCTCACTGCCCACATCTTTGATTTGTTTTAGAGGTTTCCTCACTTGCTCAGAAAAAGATTTCTTCTTTCTGCATGTGAGTGAAATGTAAAAATGGTCTTCGGTATTCTGCAAGATTATTAATTCAGGAAGACGAAAATCATAATGTCATTCTCTATGGGGAAACCTATTATTATATCACCATTAAGTACTGATTAAATATACATTGTCCTTGTATAAATATATTATGTTAATAGTCTTTCCATGATCTTATAATACTTCAGGATTATTCCAAAACCAATATATGTAGGAAATTCCATTTTTTTAGTTGATAATGTATTAATTTTCCTCTACATCCTCAGTCTATCAGATAACAGAACAGAGATTGTGGAGCATATGCAAAACTTTATATCTTAAATATGTTTCATAAATACTGTATGAAAATCATGAAGTTTTTAGGGGCCTCATCCTGATACAACCAGTATAGAGCAACCTGCAGACAAATCCGGGTTAATAGCACTAAAACCATGGAGTTACCTCCCATCAAGTGTTCACTCTGCCATCTCAAAAGTGCAAACATTATTGAGCAATTTTTTGCTCTTATTGCCAAATTCCACAGTGTTACAGAATCTGAGCTGCTTTGAAGCTTCTTCACATTTCTTTCCCAAAAAATTTCAGTATACAGATGCTCTCAATCAAACACAGGTATTTGGGTGGAATAACGTGCTAGTCTCTGCCATTCTTCTGGGAAATATATCCAAAGGACTAACCTTCAAATCAGTCTCTGAAGTGAAAACCCTTGGAAAGAATTATGGGCCCTGTGGAAGTCACGAGAATTGGTTGGGGTTTTAACACTACAGCTTGGTTTGCCAGGTGACTGGTATGCAGAGATACATAAAAACTTGAGGAAACACAGCAGCAATATGTAGCTGGTTGCATGTGATTAATGTTTACAAAGTGCACTTTGACAGAGTTGAAGTACAAAACATATAAAGTAATGAAAACTGAAAACAATCAGTCTTTTTTTAAATAATATGTTTGAAAAATTTTCAGGATCGACTTAAATTTACTCTTTCATTTTCAGCCAAATAAAACCGTATTGTGTCATTTGAGAAGACTTACATGGCTTTACAAGTACTGTTTATATTTTTGAGACTTGTTCTCAATGCTGCTGGTGTATTAGTGAAATACAAAATTCTTCATTGCCAAAACTTATTTTCAGTCTAAGGGATGGAACACCAAAGACTCATTTTAAATTTCAAAATGTTCACAAGTTTAAAAGTAACAATTAACAATAATTAATAACAATTAACTTTGAAATAGTAATTTTCCCAGTGTTTTGATGATGTAACACAGGAGCAACTTGAAGCCTGTGATGATGTAACTCAGGAGGAACTTGAAGTCTGTGATGTTTTCCTTAAAATGGAACAGGCTGGTAGAAAATGCAGGAAATTGAGAAGAAAATCACCCTGAAAAAGAAAGATTATTAGATAAGAAAAACATATTTAAATAAAAAAAACCCCTTTATAGTCTCTTTGAATAGCTTGATACATTTGATTTTTAAAATTTTTTTAACGTATAATAAGAATTAATTAGAGGAAACACTGTGTTTATACTGAATTAAAGATAGACCTGCTGTGCAGAAAAAGAAAAAAATAATATCCCCCATTTCCTGAATATACTCATGAGGGACTGGACTAAATAACATAAAACCAGAAAGAAGAAAGAAGTTCTCTGCATTCCAAACTACTCCAATGAAAGTATGTGAAAGCTACAAGTCTGCCAAATTGGGCTGCAGGCACATCTCTAATATAAGCAGTGCTCAAAGACTATCTTGCATGTTTTTTTCAATTTCTTGAATAAACTGTCGGGGGTTTTTGGCAGACTCATCTCTCAGTTAGCTACAGATTTTAAGATAGGCTTTAGGTTCAGAGCAATAGAAAGATTTATACAAACAGAAACCCTTGCTAGTCCTTTAAAATTTCAAAAAGTAAATAGGACTTCATTCAGCTACAATTTTTTTCCTTGAAGAGAAACTAATTGGGAATTGTAACCACCTACACTTTTTTGGTGGAAATAATCCTGTTGGGCAAATACATAATTCAAAAATTACATAGTCAAGGATGTGATGATATGAGGTTCCTGGTGAACTGTTGCCTGTGGTAAATGGAAAGCAAAAGAGAGGAGTGGGAATTCTGTGAGGAGTGTAAAGTTGGAAGTTTAAGCTGTGTGACTTGGTAAATTAGATAAAAAAAATATTTTTTCTTCCCTGCCTCTTCAATCTCTCACATCCCAGATCCCTGTCCCTCTGCCTCTGGTGTTTGTGACAACAGATGAGGTACTTAGGGAGAGTCAGCACTGGGGAGGATCTTGCCCCAGCTAACAAGTGTGTTTGTGACAGCTGGCCATGTTCATGCCTGCTTTTCAATACACTGGCAATTTGGGGTTAGCTAATAGCTTCCTTCATCAAATGTGGTCCCACACTCCACAGGTAGGGTGGGGAAGGATCTGTCCCTGTGCAACTCACAGCATCCCTTAGGGCTTCCCAGGGAAAAGGGACTTGGAATGAACCAAATGAAGCCTCTGAAGCCAGTGAGCACAGCGGGAATATTGTGCCGAGAGAAAAGGGAAACCCAAACAGGGAAGAGGGGCCTGTTGCCATGTTCCCAAAATGCGGCATGCAACTTTGTCTGCCCATGCCAGGGACTGGCCAGGCCAAGGTGAGCACCTGTCCAGGTTGTTAGAGAGACAACAGAGACCATCAAAATGAGCTCAGGGCACAAAGCCAGGTACCACAGAATCAATCAAAAGAGATATAACAAGCTCTCTTCTCAAATAGTCTTGGTGATGTTTAATGAACTCTTACTCTGGGCACCCCTTTTTGTGTGGCAAACTTGAATAGCACCATGCAGAGCTTTTGGGTAACACAGTACTTACTTTGTAGACAGCATATTATTTTTATTGCATATTTTTTTTATTGCAGATGCTCTCTTGTGTCCAGCCGTTGGCACCCAGAAACTCACAATTATGTGTTGACATAAACTATTTGCCATGTGCAACAATTTATGCATTCTCACTACATCCATGAGATATGATGGCAGCTGTTTTTCCTTGAAAATCCCTTGGCATTTACAAGCAGTTATGACTCAGCTTTGTGGAAATGAATATTAAAACTCAGTCCAGTTTTCTCCCCCTTTGGTGCATGGATGGTTAGCAGACTCACATATGAAAGAGAAAGCATGTTTTGGATTCCCCTAGTGAGTCATAGCTCTTTCACTGGTGATTCATTGCTTGGAAGGAGAGGTAGGTAAATCAGGACTCTTTATATGAACCGTCATCCATTTATCTGGTTATTTATTTATTTTAGCCTGGGGCATTCTCGAAGCAATGGAAGGCTGCTGTACTGACAGGGGCCGGAGTCTGAAGCTTTTTCTCAGCCTGTACTTGGCATCTGCATGTTTGGAAGCGAGCAGAGATGAGATGAGCAACCTTCATTCACGTAAAGAGCTCTTGCACTCAAGCGTGGAAAAGTGAAGGAAGGGTTCATACTGCCAGCTTAGGTGTGTGCTAGGAGCAATCCTGTAATTGCTGCAGGTAATCCTGCAGCAGGGCAGGCTGAGAACCCATCTAACCAGCTCCTCAGGACCTGGGGTGGTTCTCATCTGCCCAGCTTGGAAGCTTCCTGATCTCTCCATCTGTTGGTGCAGGAAGGGGCAATTTAGGAAACAGCAATACATAGAGCAGGCACAAAAATCCAGCAGTTTGTTTATGCAATTGTCTTTACTATGATTTAATTTTCATCCTGCATAATATGTCATCTGCAGTGTGCTGAAAGGCTAAATTCTTCTTTTAAATGCATAAAATACTGTAATGACGGTTAATTAACCCAGATATATTTATATATAGCTCCATGCTTCTGCAAAATGTGAGCACACTGCTATAAACTACAGCTACACCCTTGAGCAATTATGTGGTTTATGTTTTTTTCTAAAAAACATGGAACATAGCACAACACTTTTCCTCCTAGACTCCATCGACGAAGAAACTACATTTGTGTTAACTCAAGTATGGAGTGATGTGATTTTTTTTTTGTTGCTGTTGTTGTTGTTCTTGTTGAAGCTAGGCAAGACATTTCATGTTAGAACTGTCTTTGGATTATTTGTTGTTAGTGATAGAAGAACACCTTTGTGTGTGTTTTAGCTAACATTAGTCAAAGACAGGAGGAAACTCTTTGAAGTCCTGGGAGGCAGAATGATTTTTAAAATGTAAACTTTTTGCCACCCAAGATAGTGTAGTCTTGGATAAGCAACAAAAGCTTTCCTGACTAGGAGCAGTTATTGAACAGACTGCTTACTGAATTCTGGCCATTTTTTTTAACAGGACTGAAATTAGGCCAAAGGATGAAATATTTTTTTATAAGGAATTTAGAAAAGCATCAATTTCTTTTTAAATTAAAATTTAAATGCACTCTTAGTAGGAATAAACACCCCATGATTATTTTCTGCTCAAAACCTGGCACTTCCAGAACTGCCAGTTTCAGCAATTTTCAGGTAATCTGAAGGTCTGTATTTTGCTTCTTGTTCTAAGGTGACTCGTGCTTGTTTACAAAAGACAGTATTTTTGAACCAGTTTGTCTGAAAAGTTCATCCCTCTTTAATCCCTTTGTTTGCCATACTATAATCCATTTAGATTTCTGCTTGTTTTTACTGATCTTTCATGTTACTGAATCCCCAGAAGCAGAATTTAAGTAATTAAATAAATATTTTAAACATAGAAATATCACTGCTCAGTTGTGTCATCTGCCTACAGCCTGCATTATGGTGGGGGAAAGAGATGTGCAGAAGCACATTCTCTAAAAAGTTTTCTGAGGCCCTGAGGCTTATGCAAGTCCTGTGGTCATTGATAAATTCGTGTGCATCAAACATTATTTAGGATGGCCACTATCTGCAAGTGACAATGGGAGATGAGGCCTTTGCAGAAAAAAAGATAACCATTGACAAATGATTCCTCATATTACCAGGCTGCAAAGTCAGAACACGGCAATTTTGTGGGCCACACAAAGTGGCAGAAGTCTAATGTCTTTCCTTTCTTTGTATTCCTGGAAAAAGGGTTGATCATAACTGGCCCTACATCTGTAAATTTTTCTCTGAATATAAATTTCATTGTAGAAATAGAAACAGATTTGGTTTTGAGCTTCAAAATATATTTAAACAAAAAAAGTAGTTCTATGTCATAACTCTGATTTTTAGAAAATCTAACTTTTAGAAAATCTAACTTTTTAAGAAATGAGCGCTACTTGCTGGACACCTGAAACATGAAACATCACAGATCTGTTTTACTTTGAATTAAAAACATCTTCAGAGTCCAAGGAATACTTGAGTGAACAGCTGAAAGGTAAACGATACTTACACAAATAACAGAAAAGTAATTACATTTATAGAATAATTTAACATATATTTTCATTTTCAGCATTCTGTCTTGTCTTCTCCAGCAAAGGTCTCATTTTGCTGTAAACTCATTTTTAGCCATAGCTATAAAACAGAAAACAGGGATCTGCAGATGAAGAAAACTGTTGCTTTTATAAAAGCAGATCTCCCCTTCCTCTCAACTCAGACCAAGAGTGATTAGCGAGTTCTATTTACCTGAGCTTTCCTGTCCCAGCTGGTAAATGTGTTGTATTGCCCTCTGTCGCTTGTCTTACATTCCTCCTGCCAGGAAGATCTTCTCTGAAAGGATGATGAAATTTTCACTGCTCCTGATGGAGGGCAAACACTCTCTGCTCACTCTTTCTTTAGTTATCTGTGTGCATGGAGAAAACAAAAAATCCTCATGTGGTATTTGAAGTTCAAATCTGGGAGAAGTATAATCCTGGGAAAAAAAGAAACATTCATCAATATTTAAGGTGGGAAAGCTCATTTCAGTTTCCTGTTCTGCTGAACTTCTCACTGCACATTGGAAAGTAACATAAAGCCGATTACACACACCTGAAATAAAGCTGGCACTGGCCCTTTGCTTTGGCTCTTCAATCAGGAAGACAGCTACTGTATGACAGCTAGAGCTTTTGAACAAGCACATCAGCTCTTCCTGATCTGTAAGTGTCACAGACTGAAAACTCTGATTTGCTCCAGATCCTTACGACAGTGGGTACTTCATTAAGTTGTAAGATTTTTTTTGCTTTCTTGTTATACTAGCATCTAGTGTTGGATGGTGCCTCTCAAAAGAGAAACCTCTGAGAAAATTGGGCTGCAATTTTGCATAAGGAGGAGGAGTTTTGGACACCTGAGTCTTCCCTTCTTACAGAAATCAGATTTCCATCATCATTCTGTGGGTTTCCTGAAAAAAGCCAGCTTCTTCCTTCTTTTTTTCTCAGATTGCAGTCATGTAACTGCATGATGAGCCAGTCTAGGGACTGACTAGGACAAAAATTAATTCCCCCTTCAATGTTTTTTTCCATCATTATTTACAGAAAGAAGACAATATACGTGTATAAAATTACATCGATATTATGTCTTGGATACATATCTCAAACACTTGAGATATTTAGTTAATATAAATAGAAATTTTAAAAGGATAAAACAGTCTATCAAAAATTAATATCATATTGAAACATGTATTATGCCTTTTTAGAGATGAAAACATTTTTAAAAAGGATAATTTATATTTAAAAAATCCAGTGCTTATCACATACAAAAATTTCTGATACATCACTTCATTTTTCACACATATGCATCATTTCATTGAACTGCAATGATTATTGTTTATATCCTTACAGCTCAGAGTGCTGCTGGCCTAGATATAAGGGTGGGGATTATTCTCAAGCAGTACAAAGTAAATACTGATTACCTCAATCTGCCAAATTTTTTCTGGAAATGTTATACTGCAGAATGTACCCCAGATCAGAATTATGTGTTAAGTTCAGTTTTGCATTACTTGATTATTTCCATGACAGAAAATTATTACTTCCACTTCCCTAGTGGCTACAAATCGGAAGTATTGTTTTTGAGTAATTTATTTTGCCTGAAGGATGGTGTAACTTTGTCATATAAATGATTCTTTTAAGTACAATTTTAAAGGAAGCATTCAATCTAGTGTTTTGCAGTCTGGATAATGACTAGCCTTGGCTTAACCTCTCCTGTGTTTCTATTACCTCAAAGTTGTAAGAAGTGCTTATGAAATGTCACATACCTACCTGCTGTTCAATTTGTGCTCACAGAGGAAGTCATTCCAATCTCACAAAAGAATTATGAAACATCATTTATCAGCCTGTGCAGAGTTTTGAGATCCTTGGCAAGGGGGAATAACAGGATTGTAAGGTCCTTTGTTTGTTTTTAAGATTTTTAAAATATCAAAATAGGGATTGAATTCTATTTATATATTGCAGTAAATATAGCACAAAAGAAATAAAACCTTTTAAGTAAAACATTTTATTTATACTTTGAAAGAAACAATTTGTAGATCTGCTGCCTTTCTATGAGCTATTTCAGGTCCCATTCAAACCAAAGGCATGACTCCCCACATTCCAGGGTGCTTTCATCAGGACTCAGGAGTGTCTCACAAACCCAGGTGATGTCTTGGATGCTGCATATCACTTAGAGTTAATTAAAGTTCAATAATGAATGACAGCATTCAATACCATACCACAGATCATAATGCAGAAGGGAAGAAGGGTTCCCTGCTGACTGTGCACCTGAGGGGGCTCAAGCACACTTTCTCTAACCAACAACAGCGAACACATCTAGCATTTGTGAGCTATGCTTGCATGTAACCAAAAAAACAATAACACCCCAGTAATACCAGTTTTCTTCCCAAATGCTTTCCAGTTCACCAGCAGCACAGGTTACAAGTGTGTGGGACTAGCAGAAAAACCTTTCTCTCTTTTAGTAATTATATTGCCTTTGATTTTTCACGTTGTCACAGTACAGCCCCTGTACTCAGCTTTCCTGTGATTTGGGATGCCCTATAGGGCTGTCCAACTTGTTTAACATAGGAATAAGGGGTTATTTTAAAATTTCAAATCTGAAGCTATGGTAAATCTCAAAGAACATCATGAGCAATAGTTGTGATTAGAGCCTAAACCCATCACATTTTTCTTGGGAAAGTTTATGAGCACAAGCTCATAATAAATACATACCTACCCCATGTGGCCTTTGAAGAATGACAATATGCTATCACAGCAACAAGGAGCCACCAAGACTGCTTTCCTTAATGAATGTGTTTTTCTATTTTTTTATGCAACTCGCATATGAAAATTAGATTATAGTTTCAGTATTATCATTACTGGAAGTGTGTTTTGAGAAGGAATGTCATGACTACCTGTGGAAAAAACCATTCTGCTTTGATTATATAATGTGTTTCATATAAGAATAAATCATGAAAACTCTTCACTTTCAGTGATTCTTTTTTTTCCTCCGTTTTGATATTTGTGAAGTCACTTTTTATTATGACAAGTAGTTAAAACTAGTTTTCTCTACGCTGAGGGTTGATTCTGCATCTAGTTGTTAATTCCTAATATGCGGGACTTACAGGTAGATCCAAAGAAGTCTTTAGATCGACCATAGATATCTAACTGACAATGAACAGAGCACCTTTTCACATCTGGTCAGGGAAAGATGAGGGCCTTGTACCTCAGACACAGCCAGGGTTAGATGGCTGCTGAGTGAGTGTTTTTCAGATTTCAGTTTTTGCTCCTGTGTCCTTATCATTGTCACTTTCTACAGTTTGGGCTGTCATTTTACTGGTTATTCTAAAACAAAGCCATTCAGCTTATTCCCTCTCTCTTCCCAGTCTTACTCCAAGTTATGAAATATCTCAAAGTTGGAAGGTACAAATTGTCTTGATAGCCTAGGTGTTTTTCTTCCTTCTTTTGCTTCTCATCCTCTACTGTGGAGTCATTAAACCACTAAAGGAGAAGGAAAACAAGGACACCTCCAACTGCAAGCTGCAACAATCAGGAAGCAGGAACACCACATTTTACAGGTAACTTCAGAAAATTTTCTTCTTTTTTTCCTACTTCNAAACACAATAAGCGAGCCAGTGACATTAAGAGAGGATAATTGAGACAGTGCTTTGGGCAGTTAAGAGACTGAAAGGAAAGGAGATAGATGAGCATTGCTTTAAGAAGGAAAAAAAAAAAAGCTGAAATATTATTGCCAGCGTTACTTAATTATTTCCGAGTTAACAACGCAAAATGAGGGTACACTAAATATAAACCCTTATCTTTAATTTAATCAAGCCTGTCCTGTTCTACTTGTACTGGAAAACCTGAAATCAATGGGAATGAATCCTAGCAGCGATCCAGTTACTAGCAGAGGAGGACTGCATACACGAAAGGAGGGCAACGTGCTTTAAAAGACAATACAACAGAAAGTAATGCCATTTGAGGGGGGGGGGGGGGAATAAAAGCGAGGTTGGTTTCCTTGCCTGCCTGCATCCTGAGCTCACTTTAAATGATAGACTTTTCTTCTCTCTGCATTCCAATTAGACTGTGCCAATGGGCAAGTGGGGAAGGGAATGTTAATGAGGCAGCCGGGGAGCGGGGTGGGAGCCAGGGCTGGCGGCTCCCCGCTCCCGCCGCAGTCCAGGGCAGCGCGGTGCGGCTGCGGGGACCGTGCCCCGGCAAACGCGCCCTCGACCAGGGGCGACCGAGGGGCTCAGGAGGGAGGGCCACGGAAAACGTGTTGTACCCTTCCGGGGAGCGCTTCTCGCCCCGTTTCTCGTTCGCGCACCGGCGACACTGCCGCGCCCGCCCGCTCCGGGCTCCCAGGCCGCGGAAGCCGCCCCGGGCCGGTGTCGGTGCCGGTGCCGGTGCCGGTGCCGGTGTCAGTGCCGGTGTCAGTGCCGGTGTCAGTGTCAGTGTCGGTGCCGGTGTCGGTGCCGGTGTCGGTGCCGGTGTCAGTGCCGGTGTCAGTGTCAGTGCCGGTGACAGTGACAGTGCCGGTGCCGGTGACAGTGTCAGTGCCGGTGCCGGTGTCAGTGTCAGTGCCGGTGCCGGTGTCGGTGCCGGTGCCGGTCTCAGTGCCGGTGCCTCGGGC
>VZRF01008106.1:528978-620705 GCA_013396875.1 Vireo altiloquus | reverse complement strand
GCCGGAGGCTGTGCCGCGCTCCGCAACTTGTCACCCTGCGGGGCTGTCCCCTCCGCCCCCGCGGCGGCGGCCGCCCGTGCTTTGCCGAGCGGCTGTCAAACGTGCCGGGCGCTCGGCGGCGACGGGGGGCGGCTCGCCCGCGGTCCCCGCACCGAGCCCCGGCGAATGGCATGACTCTGCCTCCCGCCCGCCCCCCGCCCCCCCGGCTGCGGTGTGCCGTAGTGAGGCGAGGGGTGGCTGAGCCCCCATCCTCCCGTACATACGGTTTTTATTTTTTGTTCCTTTTCGTCTCGGGGCTTTCACATCACGGAACAGGAAAGCATCTGATGCGCCGGCTCACATGCCACTTCTGATCATACGTTGCCTCTTTGCACAGAGCAGGATCGTTGGGAAAGACGGAGATACAATAAGTTGCTAGTACTGAAAAGTGCTGCGGAAATCCAGTGGTTTCCTTTCTCCAGTGAAGTGACATATTTTTCCTCGGGTTAAGTTGAAAGCACTGCTTGGCGGAGATTGACTGTGGCTGAGAGTGGGCTTGTGTTTTTCTTACACCGTTAGGTTTTGCAAAGAGCAGCGATGAAGAGGAAGCTGGCACTCTCCGAGATGCAGTTGGTTCTTCTCGTTTTATTGGTGTGGCTACCAACAAGGTGAGAGGATATTTAGTTTTGTTGTTCAGTGCAAACACGTATGTTACAATCTGCTAAGGGTAAGCTTGTGTGAGGGGTTATAAAAGTATAGTATGTAGTAACGTAATAAGAAAATCTTTCTTAGCTGTTTGAATGCAGTATTACATAGTTTCTAGAGCAAATGCAGTAGAATGTAGTTTAGGGACCAAAAAAGCCTGATCTCCTGTTCTTAAACGGTTTGTGAATTGATGCTTTATTTCGCCATTAAAATAACAATTTCTTTAAATGCCTTCTTGGATCTTAAATATTTATTTGAGTTACTGTATCACTGTGATTCTGTACTATTCAAAATGGAGAAATAGATTATCATGAAATCACACTGCAAATCACAGTCTCTAAAATAATGCTCACATATTTAGTAATATGGGCATGCCTTTTTTTCCTTGTTTTTTTTTTGGTCAAACATAATAGAATCCAAAATGATGCTTAAGCTTTAAACCTCTAGGTGGAGATAGCATACAACTTCACAATCACATATAATAAAACAATAGCATCATTTATTTAATCAACTTTTTAAATGTTGTTTAAAGTTCTCTGTTTCTAAAGTGACAGCATAAGAGGAAGTAATTTTTATTGCATTATACTTTTGTGTTGCACACAGACCCTAAACATGTAATTAATTGCAGTTTGTAACTTTGATTTACTTGATTTAGTTATGGCTGCAGTAGGTCTTGTCGTAATATGGTAAGGATTGTATGCTAAATAATGCAAGTTTCCTATGATTTAACAAGTCTCCAATATTTTTGTTTGTTTCCCAGCGAAAAAAATATTTCCTGAAACTATGTTTTGTATTTTACTTTATACCTAACTATGGTGCAGTATTAGTTGAGTCACAGTGGGCCAGATCCTGCAAACCCTACTCAAGTGAGTAATCTTACTGACGTCAAAAAGACTTCATGCGTTATTAAGGACTTTATGCCTGAGTAAAGTTTGCGGGATTCGACCCTAATTTTATGTAATTGTATTGATCTAATTTTTTTTTGGTGGAAGCTTGAGTTCAAAAACTGTTATATCTCTAAAAGAAGCTTAAAAATGGCAGAGATGTACACTACCATGTGATACATTTTACAAACCAAAAGGAACCATACAGTAATTGCAATTAAGAAAAAACTGACACATGAGTAAAATCACACATGACATTTTCATGGGTTCTTTAGAAATTTTATTATTTGGGTCGATTCTATGGTTTATATGATGGAAAGCACAGACTGCAATGATTTACATTTAAGTATTTCCTTCATGCTGTTGAGCTGGGTACCAACATACAGCCTTGTCTTAAATCATTTTATAGCTTGCTTTAGAGAAAATATCACCCAAACCTACTTTTGGTTTGGAGGAGGAGGAGGAAAACATGCCTGCTATTATGGCATTCAGAATGCCTTCATTCTGAATTGATTAATACTATAACATTTAAGGTTAAAAATTGAGGGGGTTGAAAAAGGTGTAAATGGTAATGTGTGTAGCATATGATGCTTTGCTTCCTTGATACCAACATGATGGTATTAAGTAGATAATGATGAGCTCATGTACTTCACATACATAGTGCTTAAAATTGTTAGCTTGGTAACATTTGCATGTGTAAGGCTTTCTGCATGTTAGGGTTTCCCTGGCACAAACCCTTTTGGTCTGGATGCCCAGATCCCAGAGAACTGTGGAACACCATAGCTGCCTGGGCAGCAGGTTCATATTCCAGCCCCTAGCGTGTTCCACAGAGATTCATTCCATAAAGGCTGTAATGCTTCTTTCTTTATTGGGGAAGTTTGAAACAATAAATGATCTATAGATTCTTCTTGATACCTCATTTATGATTCCTTTTTCCATCCAACTTATATAAGGTTTGTCTGCATCTAGTGGGATATTGGTGCTTTTTATGACAAAATAGCGTTTTAGAAAGATGAAGGCTGTCCACAGCTATCCTGCAGCTTGCTAGTCAGCACTGGTGTTCCCTCCCACCAACTGCTGGCGTCAGAGGACTCCCTGAGCATGATCGCTGGAGTTTTCCCTCATGTTAGTTCTTCTGGTCATGTACATTATATGACCATTGGGTGGAAGCAAATCCACAGCATTTAAACAGAGATAGAGTATAGCTAGGTGAGGACAGATAAGACAGAGCTGGGAGGAGATGGGTTTGTGCATAGGATCCTAGGTTATCAGCCCGGGAGTGACATGCCACCAAAGTCTGGGATGCTCTTCTAGGGTTTTGCACCAGCACAGCCCCCACTAACACTGTTAGTGGAGCTCGAAGTTGCACTCACAGTAATGCAATGATGACTACAAGTAGAGGCTACTGAAAAATGACTGCGTGGGTATTTTAAATAGTATCTTGTTGACTCTTATATGTCTGAACTTGTTATGTATAAATTGTGTGTTCGTATACTGTTAAATACACCCTTCCTGTTAGAATGCAGCAAGTTAAAGGCCAGCCTGAAAAAAATGCAAGTTGAATGTATGTTAAAACATACTTAGCACCTTCTAAAATGTAAAATATCCATTTAGATCCGTGCTGGCTGACTCCCTGGAAGATGAAGCTAAGAATAACATCACCATCTTTACAAGAATTCTAGACAGACTTCTGGATGGTTATGATAATCGCCTCAGACCTGGATTAGGAGGTAATAAAACCAATTAAAGATTGATTTTAAAAAATCAATTTTAATGTTCAGATTTTATGCAGTGATATTCTTCCTTCAGGGTTTTTTTTTTTTCCCTAACAACTGGTATGTATCTTGATAAATTATTTATAACTACATTCACCCAGATGAATCATTTGAAGTTGGAGAAAGATAACATCTATGAATGGAAAGAAGGCACTTTCGCACATTTATCTTAAGTAAAAAGAAAAAAAATCTGGTGATTTAACATAGTAAAACAGAATGTGAACAAAAATAACATCTAAAGCTGTTATTCCAGTCAGGGAATTTTGGTTGAACAAGAAATGCAGGCTTAATTCTCTGCAATGCGATAGGTGTATGTTTTCAGAAATCTGCACAAGTGTTTTGTGTGATGTGTGTAAATTCCACATTTTAGATTCATTCCTTGGCCTAGTAAATTCAGTGAAAATGTTGTATTTTGACTTCTTTGAAATCAGGGTTTCACTGGTAATATGCACTTATTTGGGCATTTGGAAAAAAAAATTGGAAAAGAGAATATTGGAGGACAGAGGTCACTGCACTCTTGTGTCATGACTGTCAGTTATTTTTCAAAATGTCAGTTCACATTTTGATTTTAGAGCTGTATGCCATCTTATGTCAATATGTGTTATATAGGCAAGAAATTTAAATAATTTTTATGGTGTTGAAAATATTACTGCGTACAGAAAAGTCTATGACATGGGGAGGGACTGAATATCTTAGTTTTTTATCTACTATTATTGTTTATCTATATTTATTCTATCTAATATCAACATGTACGATTCAAATATACACTCCTATGGCTATTATTATTTGTAACAGTTTTGGTAATTGTAATTTTCAACCTGAGACTGTTTCAGCTTGGTGAAACTAAATATAGTGCAAAATCCTTGGGAACCATTTCTGTTCCTGTTGATTTCAGGAAGGTCAGGCCCAAAGCTGGTGCTCCAACTTCCATGGAAATTACAACAACTCTGATCAACTTAGGAATTAATTAAAGCACAGAGGTTTTATCCCGCAAAATTCCATGCTGACCTGTGGCTCTGTTACTGTTCCTGGAGAATGGTGGCTTGCATCTGACACAGCAGAAAGTGGGAGCTGACGCTGACTGAAACAGCTTTCTCATTATACATTACTTTTAACCTAGGATATATTTTCATTTCTATTTCTGGCCTCTGTGGAGGTTTGTGAAATACTTTATATTCAAAGACTTTTTAATTTAGCTGATATATGAGCACTGTTGATGTGAGAATTTATATCATGATGTTTTACATGGAATTTTGAATTCTTTGCAAAATACTCAAATTTAAGAATTTAGGCATAGCATAAACATACAATGACTTGCACAAACATTTCATATCACCAAGCCCATATTCAATTGGCAGGGCTTTTAAAATCATGTATTTTATTAGAAAAATAATCAAAGTTTTCTTGTTTACAAGGAACGAGCCATTTAATGAGAGCAATCTGCAGTTCCTTTACATATCAAGTATTTTTTTAATATTGAAATTATATTGTTGAGAACATGCAATAAAGAAAAAATGTAATCGTTTTTTCTTTTATATTTTTCATTAAATTTGCTTCAAAATAACCTCCCTCTTTTTCTTTATGAAGCCTCATAGATAATTAAAACATACTTTGAGAGCAAAAAAATTAAAGAATTAGCATCTGTTTGATATTGGTGTACATGGCAATCAACCCATACAGAATATGTGTGAAATGAAACTGTGTCATGCATATTAAACCGTGGTGATTCATGACACATTAATCTTAATCGTCAAGAATACTTCAGTTGTGGATGGATTCTTACAGTTTAAAAGAACACTTGTAAATAGCACTTGTGATAATTCATGATACAAAACATACCAAACAATGCTTTTGTAATGATGTAGTTTTATATTTCAGGAATTTTCTAGCAGTTTATTCCTTTTTCTATATTGACCTGTAGTCTGAAAAGAGATGTGGCAGTAATTAACCTTCTTTTATTTTTTTAACAGTATATGCCTAGTAAGCCCTGGGAATTTCTAAAGGTGTTTTTGCAGGAGATTACTGCGTTCTGACCATGCCACACGTCATTAATTTAAGATTCTTAGTCTCAGTTATATTTCACTTCCATTTATATGAATCTGAAATAACTAATTTTAAACCAGTAGAATGTTTACTTTGGCATAGCAGTTTGCATTATTGTGCACATACCACTACTATGACTGCAATCACAATCTGGCCTAACCTGTGCTACACCAGAGATAGTCCAGGGTCTGAGATGAATTCTTGTAAAGTCGTCTGAAAGCAAGAGCTGTTCTTCAGCCCACTTTCACTTGCTGTAAAAGACATTTTCAGAGATGTCTTACAGCAAGAATTTAACTCATTGTAAAAAATTGCTCATTTAGTAATGGGAAGTTTTAGGTTAATACTGACATTTTATCTAGTTATTGACCAACAAAAGGGAAATGAATGTGACCAAGAAAAGCTAAGTAAATGCCTGGTTGGGAGGTAGTTCTTGAATTAATGGATAGATTTACTGGCAGACTTTTTGTGAGTACTGAAAATATGTAACTTGATGCTTCACTGACGCACTTCAAAACTGAGTACTATTTTCTATAGACTGCTGAGGAAGGTTTAACTTTTACTGGTGATACACCTCTGATACACCTCTGTTATCTCTGTCAGATAAACAGGTTTTGGCTGTTGGCTATTGGCTGTCCTAGCAGCTGGGATCCTTGAATGATGTATGAACATTACAATGATGAAATAACCTGCAAAATGGGTGTGGGCAGGGAGAAGATGACATGGCACTGTCCCCTGAAGCCAGAGTCATCTCATATGACAGATATATTCCCCAACCTACTGCACTGATATGGATAGGCGTGGGTTTATTCAAGGGGAGATAACTTTTTTCTCTGTACTCATTTTATGCTAAGCACAGGATTGCAGCTAGAATACTCTTGACTACAGTTTCAGCTCTGAAATGAGCTATTTTACCCAAACATTCCATGCCATTTCTGTTTATTTATCAAAATAAATTACAATTTTGACTTCAAAACAAATTCCCTATGTCATTAGCATTAACTTGTATGAAACACAGCCATGCAAATGGCGAATCATACAGACCTTAATTGTTTTTGACTTTCTACAAATTATAAAGGCATTTTCTTCTTTTTATTTGCTGTAATGTTGCAAGACACTTAGAGTAACACTTTTTCATGAACCCTTTGCTTTTTATTAGCATATAGAAAAGGAAATCCACAAAATAATGGGCACTAAAACGAAGCAAGGGACCAAAAAATCTGGAAGTGATTGAATTATCTGTCTGCTCTCCTCTGCCCCACGGACAGACACGATCATGCTGGATACTTCCGTATTCTGATTATTTCCATAAACTGTTTAGCCTTCTTTATTTTCTCACATTTTAAATTGGTCTTTCCAACAGCTGTAGAATGTCTGTCTTTTCTGCTCTCTGAAATTTATAAAGCATAATTGAATAGAAAACTTAAATATTGGAGAAAAAACCCAAAAACAAAACCAAAGGGAAGTTACACTTCATAGCCTAAAGTTTCAAGTGCCATATTGGCATTGAAAAGTTCTATGGAAATGTGTATGATTTGAGGACCCTTCTGCAAACTCTGGTCAGTCTCACCACCTTCAGGAATGGCATTCTTATTGCAACCAAAGAGGTGAATGCTGGTTGTTAAAAACAAGAGGAAGATAAGTCAGTAAGTAGATGAAAATTAAATGCTCTGTGATTCCATTTTGAAGGAACCATCTCTGCTTTCAAAGGTTCTGGTTGCTTTAAGCAAGCATCTGCATTGCATTTCTCTTACAGACAGACCAAAACCTCTTTTTCACCAACATTTTGTTAATCAATTGAACAGGAAAACTGGAGAGAATGGAGGGGAATTCTTGCTGACTATTGCTATCAGAGAGATGGTCAGCCATGAGCACATGCAGATGTGATCTTTCAGCTTTGGAGCACTGGATATATTGTTGCATAGAATCAGTGTAATGGTGTAGAACATCAGACTTGGTGGTTAAGAGTTGTGTGATGTGCTCACCAATATGAGCACCAGGGAAAGCCATTTTTTCACAGATTACCCTTGTGCCCTGCCCAGATCAGGAGAGCTATATGCATATATGTGTGTGTGTGTGTGTGTGTGTGTTTATCAAATAGTTGGATGTTTTCAGTTGCCAGGAAACACGGCCATGATCATATGCTGATGATCTGGAATGTGTTAAATTTAGGGCACTGTATTTATGCATCTCTATGATTCAGAGTTTTTAATGAGCTTTAAAAGAGTTTGTAGCTGTAGCAGTCCCTAGCTGGGAGACCCTAGCTTGGCTAGTCCCCAGCCAAACCTAGCAGTGTTTGTCAGCCCCAAAGATGCTTAATGCAAATTCAGAGTATCATAAAAGAAGGCTCTTTGACTATTCTTTTCTGCTGAATACTACTGGAAAGCTTTCACTACTCTTTTTAAAGGAAAAAAGTGCAGTTCCCCTGCTCGGTTCTGCTTGTTTCCTTAGCCTTTGTTTGCTCCAGTTTCATCTTTTGGAAATGGTAATATCTCTCTGCCAGAGCTAGTGCAGAGCAATTCAGATCAGTTCTTGCATCTTCTAAAAGCCCACTATCTTGTGGGACACAAGGGAGTAAACTACTGTATGCTCCTTTTGTGGGCATACCTGGAAGGGCCACATGGAATCTGGCCATAATAGTGCTTTCAGAGGAGTCAGCGAGAAACTCAGGTTAATTTATGTTAGCACTGTGGATAATGTATATTGGCAAAAAGCATTTCTTGTAAAAAATGGAAAAGCAGTAGAGAGGAGGATATGAAAATCTCATTAATAACTTATCCAGGGCGTGCAGGCAGTGCTAAAGTCCAAGAACAGAACTCAGTAGCTATAAGCATTCCAGGGAATGATTCTTTAGGAGAGTGGAAGGATAAAAAACCCAGAGAAACCTCTTTGATACTAAAGAACAAACCAGAAAAATTGTGTTGTACAGGATAGGGGCTGAGTAGGTAGACAGGGGTTATTTGGTTATTTATTTATTTATTTATTTAAAATCTGTGAATAAATCAGCAGTGAAGATGTAAAATTAAAATTTATGCTATAACTGTGCAGAGTATGCAACTGGAGAAAGTGTTGCACGATGCAAAGTGAAAAAAATCAGAATCACAGAACAGGCTGAGTTGGAAGAGACCCACAAGGGTTGTTCAGCCCAGCTCCTGGCCCTGCACAGCACCATCCCCAAGTGTCAAATGCTATTCATCAAAAGAGTTGGCAAAAATGTAGGTACTTTATAGTGAAGTTATATATGCCTGTAGAGGAGCTAGTCTGGGGGGCTCTCCCTGTTCACTGAACATGTATATTCTATACTTTTATTTTCGCTCCCCTGGAAAAACATCAATGTTTACTTCTAATACTAGAATTACTGCTGACGACACCAAGGCTGAATTAGAGCTTTGCTTACTTTTGTCTCATCTACAAGGGAGATGTGAAAGCAGATGCTGCTGATTTCTGTGTAGCTCATTGGTGCTCATTGTAAAGCAGACTCACTTTACAGTGGTGGTTAAATTTTTCAGCCAGATTGGATGGATGAAGGCATCAAAACATCTCCTTTTCTCTGCAGTGCAATTATTCTGGGTGATTTAGGTAGTGGTTGAGAAGCAGTGGTCTTGCTGATATCCAAGGAATTCTACTGTTGACCACTTTGCACTAAGGCTTTTTATCATGTTATATAAATCTTGCAATGATTTTTTTTCTATCAGAAATACACAACTACATCTCATTGAGGCTGACTAGTTTAAATAGCTAAGTACCAAAGGAATGCAATATCGTAGTTCCAAAGTTTTTATTACCCTTGTGTAACGATACAATTTACATAATACTACCTGAATTGAAAATATAATTATTATTTAAATAATCTAACTCTGAAACATTTTCAGAAATATTTAAGTGCATTAGAAATTTGTCCAGGACAACTTCAGGGATTTTAATGGATTTCATGGATTTTTGGTAGTGGATTTTAACCAACCAAAAAGTGAATTTAAAATGCAGTAATCAGTGTATATGTTGCTTACAATGAAAAGAATTATTAGTCAATCTATAGAAACAAAGAGATTTTGTAATAAAAAATTAATAGTATTCTGGGTTATGTTAAAAGGTGTACTTGCAAAGAATGTCAGGGAAATCCTTTAATGTTTGCTGCTATGATGCATCCATGGAGTACTCAGTTTTGTATATTCTTTTTATAGGAGACACAGAGAAAATTACATTTAAAATATTTTCTTTAATAAGATATACCAAAAAAAGGGTGCTAATTAAGAATGTAAGAAGGAAGCTATACTCTTATTCAGTTATATAATCACCTAAAGATATTATGAAAATTTTTATGAAGAACTATTAAACCAGTTTATAATAAAGCATTGATGATCCTTGACATTTTGTGTTTAGATGTATAGGATGCAGACAATATGTGGAATACACTGCTCTCCACAAAGGTGAAAAAATGTCTCTTAAGAATATGTTTGATTTAAGGAAAAATGTCTGTTACATCATACTGTGATATGGCTAGGCATTACTATTTAGTGATGTTGATTTCTGCTTATATGATAACAACCAATATTGAAGCAAATAGTCATGCATAACTTTCAAGACAATTCTGTGTCAAGTTTTGACGTTTTATTTTCAATGAAAACTAAAAACCTGGGATTAAATGGACATGGAGAACTCCTTCAGCTTCTTTGTGTAGAAAAGGTTGGGGTTTTTTAATCTTTGTTCTTGAACCCTCTAATGGCAAATAGACATTTAAGTACATTTACTGTATTTTAGTACCCATAAAGAGAAAACTGCCACAAGACATTCATTCTGCATAGCACAACAGGTTTCTGCTACATTCAAGGGCTTATTGTGGTGAAAACACTGTAACAATACTGTCTTTCTTTATTAGACATAATTTAATAGGACCAGAAAAAAAAAAAAAAAAAAAAACAATTATTTTCTCCCTCCTTAGCTTTACTAGGCAAACTCATAACTATTAGGCCAATGATGGTAGTTTTCAACAATTGCAGAGATAATGGTTGCTCAGAGTTGTAGTGGAGTTTCCATCTTTGTGGAGACCCTCACAGTTTGATATAATATGACCTGGGCAAATTGATCCGTCTTCAGAGATTGCTCTGCTTTGGACCTTCCAAAGGTTCTTTTCAAACTCAGTTATTCTAAGATTTTTTAACTGACAGCCAGCAGGACTGCATTGAAATAATGGCTGCAGCTTTCCATCTTACTTGGAAAAGCTGAAAAAAAATTAAATTTAGTGTGTTAGATCTTAAAGATATAGCTGAAGGAAAACATCTGTGTAAATGAAAGGTTTAAACTGCTTCTGAACTGCAGGATGCACAGTCTTGTACAACTCCTGGGCTTATTATTCATAAACACTCCACCGATAAAAATAAGATTTTGGATAGACAGGATCTGCAAAAATGAAGAGGAAATATCCTTGTTTGTGGTCTTTGTCACATTTTTCCTACTATCATCTCAAGCTGAAGTCCTGAAAAGGGAAAAGACAGTATTTTAAAGGACAGGCACTGTATTTCATTGACTCATTCTCAGTTTACTTTGGAAGTGTCCAAGGAACTGAAAAGCTGCAAAAGACAGTGTATCATAGAGATCAACATCTCCTCAGAAAGCACCCAGGAACCTCCAATCACTACCTTCTGAAGTGCCCTAAGACACCTTCCAGAGTTCCTCCTGGCTTTTTCTTCTTTTTAAATAATGCCTTTTTCTTTTCTAAATACCTACTTTATCCATTCTTATAGAAAATGCCAACTATCTTTTTTTCACCAAAATTTGATGAATTTATTTAATTCAACCTAAGTATAATCTCACCCAAATCCAGATGAGACAGGCCATGTAGATGCAGGTACATTTTGCGACATGAAACCCAGCCTTGCCTTACCCTTCTCCCAGGTACAGCTGCTAACATCCAGCTGCCTGAAAGATTTCTTATCTAATGGAACTGGATGGACGAGGTTGAAATGATGCGAAGGCAGACCCCTGGGTAGGTAGAAAGCAAAGATTTATCCTTTACCCACACATTGTGTTGCCTTCCTTTTGTGCCAGAGCAGTTTTCTGGTGTTGTTGACTGGTCTGAGATAGATCTGTTGCTTCTGGCAGTACTCCCAACTACATATTCCTGTTTCTGTTTGCTTGCAGTGCTACCATTCCGTGACTGTCTTTAAGAATAACCTTTTCAATGCACAATCTGGTGCATTCAATTTTTAGAACTAATACTGTGGAGACAGAGAGAGGTATTTCATCAGAAAGAATCATGCAGAAGGACATTGTAATCATCTGTATATTAAAACATGTTTGGTTTTTTTTTAACAATGTTTTGTTCTGTATTAATTGTCAAGATTAGTGGCTACAATTAATATCTAACAGTAGCTTCTAAAGACTCCAAATAACATATATGAAGTAGAAAAAAAAAAGCTGTTTTTCAACAACCTAGCATTAGGGTAACACAAGCCATGGTGAAAAACCCCTATGAGCAAGAAACATGGAAAAGGGAAGGAGGACAGAACAAAAGAGATGAAGAGTGAAGGAGAGAGATAAAATTGTCATACTAAGCATTGACCACTTTTAAACAACTGGCAGATTTAAACAGCTATATGATAGCTTTTTTCAAATATCCTTTGGAAACTTGAAAGTAGAATAGATAAGCAGATTTATCATTATGGTATATGCGTGCATTTAAATTTCTGGTATTAGTGTTGTTTAACAATGAGTCTTCTGTCTCAAAAAACAGCTCTAGAGGATGTGTTGCTGTACTACTCACCAAGCTGCTGAATTAAAGCATCAGCAGAAGATTTTGAATTAATACTCTCAAAAGTCTAATAAATTTTAATTATAAGAATCAAAGCACTTTAATATGTCAAGAATAATCTTTAAACACATTTTTATATCTGTTTTTTTCCATGTTAATGCTGTAATGAAATTAATCACAAGCTAAAGGAAATTTTGTTTACCACTGCCACCTATTAATAGTTTGCTTTATAGTGCAGAGTGTTTCACCACTAGTTTGCAGAAATTTTGTGTAAATCAGAAAAGTATGATTCTGCTAACCTTCCAGAAGTGATGCTGCTATTTGGGAACCATTTATGTGATTACTCTGTAGCACATGGCTCCTGATTTACATTCCTTAATTCCTTACCATATGTCGAGGGCTATTTAATAATTAGAGCATTTAACGCTATGAAAGGAATGTAAATCAATTTCCCTCTTACCTGGGATTATTGTGCACATCAGAGGACGAGAAACACTTTAGTGAAGTTGTGCAGCTGCAGAGATTGGATCCAGTCTGACCATATTGCATTCATTTTTGATGTATATACATACATATTTGGACATCCCCATGTATTTTTTTTTGTTGATCCAGTAGAGATTACATGTCCTTATCTGCAATTTGTTTGGAAAAACCTGGTGTCCCGTGTTCCATCTGCTCAATCTGTAGTTTTTTGCAGACTGTAAATTAAGTATTTTATAATCTTGTAGTGTTATGACTAATAGAGTTGATTGAAGTACATATTCAGGGCCATGCACCACTGACCTTCACGTATGGTTAAATAGAAATCTGTTAA
The DNA here is from genome assembly GCA_013396875.1 of Vireo altiloquus. Classification (NCBI taxonomy): domain Eukaryota; kingdom Metazoa; phylum Chordata; class Aves; order Passeriformes; family Vireonidae; genus Vireo; species Vireo altiloquus. The sequence continues at coordinate 607,760 of VZRF01008106.1, read as the reverse complement.
AAACTGATGTATGCTGTAAAATTACATGAGCATTTTATAGACTGCTTGCATTTATGATCTTTGATGTGAAAGTAGTTTCCTGGTGTTACTTATCTTCATTTAGCACCTTCTTGTGTTTTAATTTAAAAAATTGCGTACTCTACATCCTCTAAATACCTAGATGTTCTGAAAGCAATGTATCTTCTGACTGAATGATTGCCCTGAATGTTGCTAGTTCATTGTTGGTCTCAATTGCTTGGTGCTGATTCTCTCATCCAAGACAGGTAATTGTTTTCCAACACACTCCCACCTTTTTCTTTCTTGTATCCATTCTCAGTTGTTCTAAGACAATAGATTTCTCAGACCACTGCTATCAGGAGATTGGGACTTATCAGAGCTTATTATTATTTCCATTCTTTCAAGTGTGTAAGCCTCTCAGCACAACATCAGAGAGCAGAAAAAGAATGGAGCAGGTAAGAAAGTCTGTGTTTAAATTCAAGAGTTGAGAGGTGAGTTGAAGGGACTAATACACCAGCAGAATGTTCTAGATATTTCCTTCTGAGTGACAATCCAAAGGTTACTGGAGATGCCTTTTTATTCTCATCATTAGAAATAATAATTTAAGGGGTCACTGAATGAGAAGCAGCTGAAGAGAGAGAGGTATTATGGTGTGCATAAGTGAGAAAACCCAAAGTTTTAGATGCAGTGCTGTGTTTATATAACAGCTCTGACATCCTGAAGGCATTCCACAGCATTTAATGGAATTTTTTTGTCAATAGTTTTAACTGAGCTTCTAACAGTGAACTTCTTTTTACCAGATCTTTAAATGTGAATTTGGTACTACATTGTCTCATGAAGTTTCTGAACAAAAGGGAAGATTTCCACCTGGGGAGAAAAAAAAGTAAAGATGAGAAGGGAGAAATACAAATGCTTGGTTCTTGAGATAAGGAAATGGTCACATTTTTAATAATCCCTTTCCATCTCCCGGGTGCTAAAATCTGTCAGAGAATTCTTTATGTTTTTACTAGACATTTTGTCTTTACTGACCATAAAAAAAAGCACCCCATAATATGCCGTTTTTAGAATAATCAATTGTTTTAAAATAATATCTGTGGTAGATGTTATCCGTATTTTCACAGCACCGTAGTTTCTGCTTAGAAGAATATGCACTTTAAGAAACTGGATTCTAATTAAACTCATATAAGACATTGTTTCAAATAAAGAAAAAAAACCCACCCTGTTTCTTAATTTACTTTTGTAAAAAGTCCAACCTGTTAATTTAATATTAAAGCAGATTCCAGTCCCAAATACATAATTTTTCCCCATATAGAAGCCTGGTGGATTCTGAAAGTCCCATGGAAAGCCAGAGGCAAATTCCCTTGTCACAGGCAAAAATAAAAGACAAATTTGAGGCTACTTAATCCAAGCTCTGGGAGTATCCTGAGAGTACGTTTTAGAGGAGGTTCTGGGAAACACTGTTATCTGTAAAGTAGCTTGGAGACATTCAAGTGACTCAGCTCTGGGACTTTTTAGTGCTACAGTACATTTCTTGTAGACACTGCACAGCCTTAGACTAAGACCTTTTTTAGTATTAACTGGATAACAGAAGAGTAACTGACAGCTCTGTAACATGTTAAAATGGGACTCAAAAACATCTCCATTGCTGTCCATTTCAGTATTTTTTTCTTATTTGGGGGATGCTTATTTAATTAAAAGGATTCTCTGTTGGATCAAGGCATGAACTCGTTTGTCAGGACTTCTGTTTAGCAAGAAGCTTATTCCCCATGACCATCCCACGAGTTATCCTGCCAAGCAAAAAATGTTAAGGAAAAAAAAAATGCTTGGCAGCCAGTCTGATTTGTGCTGTGTCTTGAAACCATAACTCTATTCCTTCTTTCCCTGCATTTCAGCAACTATGAGGCTCAGGAACATGCAAGGAAAGTGTGTGTCTACATGTTCTTAAGCACGCTAGGTATTTAGGGTGTTAACATGCACACAACCTCTGGCTGATTTTAGTAATTCCATTCTAGCTTTTTTGAGAATATAGAGTAGCCTGGATAAACATTAATTTCCTGTACTTCATAGTTATTTTACCTGGCTTAAAATAGGAACTGCTGCCTGGTTAATAGAAGGATTAAAATACTGTCTAATGGTTTTTTTTTTTTTGATAGTGTGTCACAGTCTTCTGAAATGCTATTATAGAATTTCATACAGTGTTACCTATTAAAAATATATTTAAGGATACTGCTGCAAAAAAATGCATTAAAAGTGTCCACTAATATGCAACTCTATTAAATAAAGGCACTACCTCTTTCTACCATTGGTTCCTGTCATGCTTGAATGCAAAGTACAAGGCTAGCAAAAGATAAAAGAACTGCAGCTCCATTTTTAATGACTATACAATCCAGGACTATAATATCCAGGCACTAAGCACAGACAGTAATATTAATCTGTCTGAAAGGATCTTCATTTTCAATGCTTACTTATGTCTGTTGATCTCTAGAGGACCTCCATCAGCCTTTGGGACTTTGGGATGCGTGAGTTTCGTACTTTGTTCTGATAGCAGCAAGCCTTGGGAAAATGTCAGCTTCTGGTGACATGGAAGCAAGGCAGTCCTTCCCAGAGCTTCGTCACAGTTTCTGTCAGCTTCAGGGTGACAACTTTTATGCCGTGGCTGACCACAGAGGCAGACACACTCCAAAGGCTTCTGCTGAAGCTGATAATCACTAGGGGAAGACTTTTTCACTGTCTTCGATGGGCTTTGGCATGCTACCTAAACTCTTTGTTAAATAATTAACAAGGCTAATAAGCACTGTGACAGTGTCTGTTTTAGATTAGACAAAGTAGTGTGTAGCCAAAGAATGAAATGTTCTATGTATATCTATGTATTAACACAGTTTCTTGGCCATCCCACTGAGTTCTGTGGCCATTTCACAGGTGCTTGATGCACTAGAACTTTGACTTCTGATGTTCTTTCAGGAAATTATGAGAATTTGGGTTTTTCTGATGTTTAGAATGTGGGAAGGTCCTGAAGAACAGCCTCCTTTCATAACTTGTACTTTCACTGGCAAGTTGACATGTTACATATTTAATATATGTGAACCAAAGTGCCTTCTGAAATCTGACTTGGATAAAATCTAGGATGAGTGATCTTGGTTAGAAAAGCAGCTGAGTCTAGGTAAGAGATGGGTAACAAAAATCAAGTGAATCAATATCCACTATATAATAAAAGCATTGTTTAAGAAGCCCAGATTTGGCTGCATTATGACTGCAAAGAGAAACTGGTAGCTGCTACTTTTTAAAAATGGTACTACTGTTAGGGATAAATGTAGTTTGAAATACAGGAGGGACTGTCAGAGTGAGTGTATCAAATGGGATGATGTATAAATGCTATGACATAGAATAAAGCACAGAGATTAAACTTGAAATTAGCCTAGAAGTGTAATGCAGCAGAATTTACCAAGGTGTTCCATGACTCTATGTACTGAGATCATAAATTTAAAACATTTTAAAAAAAGGAAAAGAGATAAAGACTTCTTAGTATGTTTCTTCAATCTGAAATAAATTTGGGAATTTTCTGCCTTACCTTTTCTAGAAAGAATGGTTTTCTTTCTGATAGCACAAACCTCTAAGCAGAGTAGACAGAAATATGGTCTCATGCGAATAACTTTGCCCTCCCTACTTGTGTGATGACACTGATTCAGGTCAATTCAGATAATTACTGCTCTACTTTATCAAAGTCTGCTCCCTTCCAGACTTCCAGACTTGTTTGAGTGCTCATTTAGTCTTCCTCTGTCTCAGTCTTTAGAGAGTGTTGGGGCAGTCTGTTCATTTTAGCTCTGTCATGCTCATCCGGTTGGTCTATACAATGCAGTAGTCATATTTGTTCCTCAGCCTGGTGTTTATAAACACTCTCTCTGCATCCTGATGGAAGCTGTAGTGTCTAAAGGGACAAGGTTTAGTGCTGATGTTTTTTATTTGAGTAACATGTAGTTTTGGTTTGCTGCCAAATTGTTGTGTGTTAGTTAAGTTCCTTTTACTTTAACCTTGTAAGTAACCCATTTCAGCAAGATCATGTTTCTTCCAGCCAAACTCAACTATATTTTCAATTTCATGTTTCTATTGAATATTTTGTGCAACTTTAAGTAAAAATTACTCACATTGATAGTTTATTTTAGAGCTGAATGCTTTTAAATTCTTTTTCTTTTTTTTTTTTCTTCATGGTGTGTGAGGATGTAATGAAAAGGGAAGAAGGAGATTTGGTGGATTTCATGGCAGTCTGATGGGAATAAGTTTAGTTGTGTTTAGTTTTCCTTCTGGATGATTCAATTTACTTTTTTTCAACATTTTGTCTGTCTTTTTAAACTGTACCATAGGCAACAATACTGTTCATAATTACCTAGTTATCACAAGTATTTGTACAATCAAAGCATCCATATTGGATCAAAATCTTTACAATCAACCTGTAAACTGTAGGACTGCTCTGTTTAAATGATAGGGAAAAAATCCAAAAAGCTGTCTAGATAGTTAATTGCTTTCTTAATCACTTGGCAGTCAATACCTCTGAGATTGTCAAAGTGTTGCCGGAGGTGACAAAAGTCTATGAAGTCCAACAGTAACAACTGAGAGTATCTAAATATCTTCTTTTCCCAGTGCAAAGAACCAGTTAAGTTATGCACTTTTGGGTTACTTTGAAATCTCTCTCATGTTGAAGTACTGGCAGGATTCAGGCTAGACACTGGTTGATTGATTGATTGATTGATTGATTGGCCCAATGTGATGTGGGCTGCACCAGTCAGTACAGTAGTACGGTAGCCTTCTCATCAGGAATAAAGTACATTCTACCTTAAATGTCTTAGTTATTCCCTACCTGATTTGGAAAAGGGATCTGAATTCATGTTTCCCAATTTCTAAACCTTTTATGTAGAGACAGGGCTTTTGATCATTCTGAGAAAATGGCTTCTTCCACTGGAGATGTTTTACTTATTTATTTGTATAAAAGAGCTGCAAATGTGTCAGAATATGGACTAAGATCTCTTTTTTCCTACTGGCCTCTAGGTCTTGGCCAGTAGGAAACCAAGACCATTCATGGTCTTTGGCCCATTGGCCCCACAGACTGAGAGCTTAGGTTTGTCAGTTCCCACATCTCCTGGACCCCACGTATAGTGGAATTCATTGCTTCAAACGGGTGGGCATCCGATGTGGAACATGGGTAAAGCTGGGCATGTTGGTACATCCCAGAAAAGTGTGGACATAGCCTTAATTGCCTACAAATGGGGTTCATAAAGTTGATAAACTGAGTAGGAATCTGCCAAGCTAAGTAATTAAAAATGCTGAAGAGAGGCATGCAGCTGAAGCCTTTTCTTACCAACAGACCTGAAACAACCAAGTTTGCATTTGAAAACATTACCAGTCTCCTCTTCATCTGTTCACAGGGGTGAGCCCATGGTAGAGCCCATGCCATTCCTCCTTTCCTGAAATGAGCCATGAGGGAAGCTGATAGTCAGGTTTAATGAGCAGCCCTTGTCAAGTGCATGCTCTAATTTAAAGCACAGACATGAATTCAGTTACTGTGTGTCAGGTTCTGTCTTGACCACAAAGGTGAATTTTCTGAGATAGAGCATGCTTCCTCAATCTTTGGAAGGAATTGTTCTGTTTTGTGTAAATAATTAGATCTTGAGCAGAGGCTTCAATTTATGTCTGCTCTCCCCAATGAGTACTGCTAGGCTGTGGAATCAGTCTCTTGCTTGTTTTCTTGCTTTCTCTCTCAAAATCTTTCTGGCTCAGTAAATTTGTAATTATTTATAGTTTGAGGAACTCGCTGGGACTTGGTTGAGAGCCAGTTCTTTAGGCTGCTTGGCAGCATTGGATTATTTTTGCCTTAAGGTGGAAATATAAGCAGCCAGGAAATTTCAGGTACTGACAATGTTAGACAGAAATTTAGGAATAAAGGGGATTCAGAGATATATAAGTGCAAACTTTAGTCATTATAATCTGGACCACAGAGACATTCAGATTGACTTTTATTGATTTAAATGGAAACTTGGAGCTTAAATAACTTTGTGGAGCTTGTCTGATATACTTTAAGAGATAACTGGGCACCAAAATCAGTCTTTAGTTCTATCCTTGAGTGATTTCCTCAAATTCACGGAGAAAGCATATAATAACATCAAAACTGTACCTCAAATGTCACTTGTATCCAAGGTTCTTCATTCATAGGACCCTATGGAAATGTGTTTAATTTTGTGACCTGAAGTAATAACGTTTGCAGATAAAAGGTCTCTTGGGAGAGAGAAGGAAAAGTGTGTGATCTGCACTCCTCTTTTTGACTGAGAGTTAAACCCCAAATTTGTCATAATTATGTGAAATTTATCTTAGTAATATGTAAGTGTTTTTCTCAGCACAGAGAAGATTTTTCACTTTTTCATTTGATATCTGGTAATGGTGCTAAGGCAGTTTGCACCAGTGTCTTTTACATACAGGACAAAGAGTAAATACTGACTATGATAACATATCACATTATTTGTGTTACAGATGTGCCTGCATGTCATTCTGTGCACTTTTTGTGAGTAACCTACACCTAAAAAACCTGTTAGTTTAACTAAAAACATATCTGAGAATGTTTTCCCAAGTTGTATTTTTTGCTGCCATAGAGAAGGGTTTTGACAGATTTTTCCGGGTAAACATGTTTTTTTGATGGTCAAAAAGTCTCATTCATCTCTAAAGAAACACTAATGTCTAACTGAATTATTAAATTATAGCAAATTCCTTTTATTTTGGACCAGTTTTATTAATTTCAGAATAACGAATACTACTTTGCTGAAATAAAAGTGGGGGCATATATGCGGCCCAAGTATAATGTTAGTGTAAATGACATAATGGTATTTCTGTCTTTACATTATGGCTTTACAGGGCTGCCAAATTTCATAAGTTCTAAATAGGCCTTTGGAGGGCCCCAGATAGAGTTGACATAGAGCTGTCAATTTAATAAGTGATATAATGTCTGTTAATAGATATAAGCTCTTCAAAGGGAAGTCAGTTGGGGTCTCTGCCTACTGGCTTTCAATTCCTGTCTCTTCATCCAGATATTTTCTCTAGAATATATTCTTGTTCCAATCAACACCATCAGAAATTAAGTACAGTGTCTAAATCAGGTCTTATTTACACCCATGAGAATCAAGAGTGCAACTGTTAATAGTAATACGTAGAGGTATTACTGCTCTTACTGATAAGCTTACTCTACATATACTTTGTTAAAGATGGAGATTTGAAAGAGAACCATGGTTCATATTAAGAAATTTTCTTCTTGATAGTTTGTGGATGGAGTGAGGCCATTGGAAATGAAGTGCTGATGTCAAGCAGAGAAATGAATTTTTTTCTTCTCACAGTTGACTCCAGTTTAAAAATTGGAAATGGTTTTATGAAGGGCATATGTGGCTTTGAGACTGTTGTAATTTAATAGTGGATGATGAATGAGGATGCTGAAGTTGGATAAATAAAATTGTCGCATAAGCCACCAAAACCAAAAATAAAGAACTGTCAGAACACGATTTTGAAATATCTGTGTTCCCATGGATTTTGCTGCTTTTACAGCTCCATGTTGCATGACCTCCTCTGACCCCCATTCCCTGCCAGCCAGTCAGTGTCTTGAGCTGTCAACAGACACACTAAGGAGCTTGTCAGATAAGGGCAGCATGTTGAGTTGGAACAGTGCTTGATGGATTAAGACCCTGGCTGTTTCACCTGTGCAATTTCTGACTTGTATTATGAATGACATTTTCAAGGCCTTTGGGTAATATTGCCAAGCAAGCCCCTGGAGACCATATTACAATGTCAGAACAATGTCAATTCCAGTTAAATAATTTTTATAGAAAAATAATTAAATTAACATCAAGCTTTTGACAGCATTTCCACAAAAGCTCAGAAATCCTCAGTTAAGGCTCCCATAGCACTGCAACTTGACCTCCTTTTTTTTTTTTTTTTTTTTTATTTTTTTTTATTTTTATTTTTTTTGGCATGCTGTATCAGTCTTTCATTTACAACCTTGCAGTGTTCTCGTAGGCACTACTAATTCTATATTTAAAATAACATTTGTCTGAAATTTTTTTTATAATATACATTAGAACTGTATAGGTATATTTTAAAAGCTCTGTCCCACCAATAACACTTTTGATGGTTTTGGATTACCTCAAAGAGATTGTCTTTTATTTTAGCTGCCCAAAACCTGTTTTTACAGCTTTATTGACTGGAGATTTAAATTAAAAAGAATAAAAAGTCCAACCCAATCTACTAGCCTGTTTTCTTGTGAAAACAACCGTGAGACTTTAATCAGTAATAAAGCCAGCTTGATGCAAACAAATATCTGGAACCTTTCTGATGGTTCTTTCTGAAGATTTTGCAATGATCACACTCCGTTCTTCTCTTCTTTTAAACATACATAGAACGAGCCATGCATGTTTTGTCTGCTACTCTCTGTGAAGAAAGGAATGTAGATTATTTTGGTGAGAAAGGGAATAAATAATACTCAGGTTATTCTCAAATATGAGAAATACTGAGAAAATTATTTCAAGAAAGATAATGCTGTCTCAGCATTCTCCAGGAAAGGGAGAGCTCTCAGGTATGCAGAATCCTGCACGTCTAGCTACCTCACATCACAGACACCGGAACTCTGTGTACCCTGTCAGGGGCGCAGGCAGCTGGGAAGGGATGTACGAAAGAATGCAGAAAAAGTTTGAGAACTGCTGTCAGAAAGCAGACCAAAGTAACTCATTGAAAATTTAAATGCCTCTGTGAAATCTTCCAAATTTGGCAAACTGGTAAATGCTTATGAGGAACCTTTTCATCTGACTTTTCTGATCATCTCCATTACTCAGCCTGAGCTGGTTTAGACTTCAGCTGCTGCAAACTGTCTGCCAAGCAGCCTACTTCAGCTGAGCCAGCTCTTCTACTGAGGAACAAATCAGCAGGATTTCAGACCATCAGAAAGGGTATCCCAACAGCAGGAGAGTTGGCATAAAGGAATTGATGATACCACTGATACTAACTCTAGCTGAGCTCTGAACCACTTTTCTAATTTTTTAAAAGACAATGATGTTGACATTTTCTGGTGTGATTACTTAGTGTTGGACAGCTATAACCAGACTTGGCAAACACCTGTAATTCACCTTACTGACACTTAATTTAATCCTTCTGCCTCATCTTCCCAAGTATGGGAAATTGAGGATAATAAAATTATTATCTTTATAGAGGCATTGTTATAATTAATGTTTTTAAAATCCTAGGTGTAATTAAAGTACACAGCAAACCTTCCAGATGAGGACAGATAAGGATGTATAAATCGTCTGCTATTTGGTACATGTATTGCTTTTTCTTACTTTCTCTTTTTTATTTTTCCCAGTAATGATACCATGTCAGTTCAAATAAGGAAAGGGAATCAGAAGAAACCAGTGCTTGAGAACCATGTGCAATACAATCTTAATAAGTTCTGCTTTTTTTTACGTCCACAGGATGTGCTTTTTTTCCTGCCTTTATTATTAACTTTATTGACTATATTTTGTCAGTTCACCTTTGATCTGAGTCAGATAGGGCCTCTTTTTTAACATTTCTGACCAAAGAAAGTTAGAAACGGTGCTGTAATAGCATTTGCAGAATTTTAGAGTTCTTCATGTGATGGTGGCCTCTACATGTTATATTTTTTGCGTGAGATTTTTTCCCCTAAAAGAAGCATCTTAAATAGAAATTATATCCTTACCCTTTCCTGTTCCCATTTCTTTGTATAACCTTCAAAAGCAGTGATTTAGAATAACTTAAGAGCCTATAAGTATAAATGAGGATTCTTTAAAATCTAGACTGTTTTTCAATATGGGCTTCCATTGATTTAAGCACTTTTGAAAATCAGGCCTTTTAGTTACGTGCTTACATGTCACTTGAGAAAACAGATTTTATAATCCCAGTGGAAAAAGCTTGTCCTTTTCTCAAAAAACAAGCTGGATTTGTACACAAACACATGTTGCATTGAACATCTTTTAGCTGAGTATATTCCTTGGCTTTTCCACAAGAACTGATGATCCAGAATCTTTGAATCTCTAGTGGGCTAAGTATGATGACTTGTGCTGTTCTTGACAGAATATGAGTTATAAAAAGCCTGTAACTATGACGCCTGCTGCATGAATTTTGATTAGAGAGTCCATTTGAAACTGTGCTTTGTGCTTCTGAATTGTTTATTTGACAAGCATATACTCCTTCAAAGCAACAGCTACAATATTTGATTTAAAAAACCAAGGATATATTTTTTCTTTCTGTAGACACTGATTCTGAAACCCCAAGTCTGAATTTTTAATGCAGAGGAACCTTTATTGTAACACTATGTAAAGTAACAAGGAAGAAACAAACATAAGACTCAGGGTGCTAACACCAGTAGATGGTAACAGGAGTAATTCAAGATTTATTACATTTCAGCTTCTTTTGTCTTTAAGGACTTGTTTTCTTGAAGGTAGGCTAGGAATAGAAAGTTCTTAACTATGCAGAATTTGGAAAATAAGAGGCAGAAATAAAAATCTGCCATTTCCTCTGTAGTATGCTTTTTCTTAACACACACCAACAGGGGGAATCTACAGACAGTTTTAATAGCATAAGTTGTGGTCAATATGTTTGTTCTCCTCCTTGTCTTCTTTGCTTATTTCTGATGGAAGGATGGATCCAGGAGAGTGTAGAATCATATGATAGAATATGGGATATTTTTTTTTTTCTAATTAAAACTTGGAGTGCAAGGCAAACTTGAAGATTCCATGTCCTGTAGTTTGTTATTAAAGTATTAAAGTATTAAATGTATTAAAGTATTATATTAAAGACAAGTATTAAAATCATTCCTCTGTGTCAAATAATAAATCAGATGCAAATAACTGATAGAATACAGTGAGGTTACAAGAGGACCATGCTTCCAAGCATTTGGGGGGTGAGGCGTGTGCAGGTAAAGATTTGCCAAGTGACATTGTTGCCTATAGTAGGGTTCCTTGAAATTATGCGAGTATATTTGAAATTAACCTTGATACTCTGCTATTGGTATACTTGATTGTCAGTCATATTTTTGTGACACCAGTGTTTTTCGTGGAATTATAATTAAGATTTTGTACTGTCACTGCAGTACAGGCCAAATTTCACAGTTAGTCCCGGCAGCACCATTTACCTCCTGAAGAGTAGCTCTCTTGTCACTCTTCCATTTCATTCCAATCTGTGCCAGGTAACCATTTGGAGGCAATAATCTTTTTTTTTTTCTGGAGAGTTTCCCACGGGCAGCATGAAGTCAGTAGTCCTCTGAAATGCACTTGTGGCTTCTGTACAATACTTCAGCCAGACCCATACTTTATCCTTGGTGAATAGCAAGTACAGTGCAGACTCAGCAACGTTTCTGTCCACTGACTTAAAATTTGTTTGTAGGATGTTTGGAGTAGTAATCAACTCAGCTTGTGTACGGATGCTTCATAAGGGATTCCAGAAGTCTCTGTCACACAAATAAACGTATCTCGGAACATGCAGAGGAATTGTAGGAGTCAGTCTTTATTTATTAGCTTAAAAAGCAGACATGATCCCGGGAAAAAAAGATTCTTTTTGGTAGGAAGGGATTATGAAGTCCTGTATTCTAGTGTTTGGCTGAAGGAGGAAGTTTCCTTATAGATGAGAATATTCCTCGCCCATGCTCTGGAAGGTATCTGAGAGCACAGTATCTTTGCAGCTACATCCCTTCAAAAATGGACTGCTCCCCATGCAGCTGCTCATGGATCAGTCCTGGCCTTTTCCTGGTGGCTGGAAGAGACTCTGCTGTCATGAGTGAGCACCGTTGGTTTCCCAGTAAAGAGCAGGGATTATACTGTTGGCCTCAATATAAGCAGAAGTAAAATTTGCTTATATCACATATTTGTTAAAAGGTATCTTTTAGGAAAACAGAAACTATTAACTACCCACATTTAATGATGATTAAATATGGAAATATAATCATAATATAACATAATATCATAATATAAATTAATATCATAATATAACAGTAGGATCACTCATATAACAGGCAGCTGTATTATTACTGGGAATGGGAAATTCTGCAATGAGTCGAATTGCACCAAGTTGTATTCAAATTTTTCCTTTCCAATCAGCAGCTGCCTTTAAGGCAGAGAATTCCTTGTGTTGACTGTCTAGAATGCAGACTGTAATTGGCAACTGCTGTAAGAAATTTCCTGTGTGTACTACTCCTCTTAGTGAATATCATTCTATTTTGAGACTAATTGAAAACTGAAGATAGAAAACGAAGCAATTATTTTTCCCTGCAGTACAATATCTAATATTCTGATTTCATGGCTGTCTGACTGCAATGATTAGGAAGGACATTTTCTCAGTGTTCACAGTACCACAGCAATGTATCAGGAGCATTGTGGATCAAGGAAAGGAACTATTATGTTAAAATATGTGCCACATAAAAACACACCCAATTAAAAAGTAGGATGCTGTTCTGTTACATTTGGTACAGTCAGAAATTGCTTTTTTTTGTCTTTTTCTTTGGAAAAGCTAATATGGATGTAGAAAACAGTCTTGAACTAGAAAGGCTTTAATAGGAGAGGTCTGTAACAACAGAGATAATACCTCTGCAACAAAGGCATTTTGTGTTTAGAACTGTACTTCCATGTTAAGTCCAAGATGCAGTGGTTATTCCTGCTGGTAGAGAAATGGGATATAAGTGTGTAGTTGCTGATGATTGTAGAGTTCTTTAACTGAAACAAACTACTATGTGGGACAAACTCTTGTCTGTTAACCTCTGTGAGAAGTGGGAGAGAAACCCCCAGTATTTACAACAGGATACTGGCTAGGGGTAGTAAACATGGACATGTTCAAAATGTCCCATAATCTTGCATAGAGAGTTAGAAAAAATACTATCAATTTAAAATGTTTGCTTGTTTTTTTTTTCTTTTTATATCAGATAGTATTACTGAAGTCTTCACTAACATCTATGTGACCAGTTTTGGACCTGTGTCAGATACTGATATGGTGAGTTCCTGAATTTTTTGCATATATGGGCGAATGGTATATATATAAAATTCTTTTAAACTTGTATTCTTCTTTTACTTACTGTGGATGAATTTAAAACAATTTCACTGAAATCAGAGAGTGCCAAACCCCGTATAGTTGTAAATTTGGAAATTGGTTTATAGACTTTACCTTATAAGTGTGCTTGTATTAGCTGTTTGGTTTAGACCAGTAAATCTTCTGATTTTCCCACTGACTGTACTTTGGTTTATATTCTGGAGCAATCTTGAGATGGATGAACTGGATTCCTCTTGGGTGAAAACCTGGAGTGAAAGGAGCACTCTTAATGTTGACAATAGACTGCGGAACCTGATGGGAGTCAAATCTAAATTAAACTTCTTGAAAGACATAGCTTGGAAGCTGGGTCATCAACAAGATTGAAGTGTTTTGCAGATCTGTCCTTCATAATTTGCATTGTTTAGTAAGCATTTACGGAAGTCAATGACAATAAAAAAGAAAGAATCTTTCAGAATATTGCTCTGGATTATAAGGAACTGTTTGTAGGTTCGCTGCAAATAATACTTCCAGACAAAGTAAGTACTTCACAAATTTTAGTTTAGCAAACTTAAATTTAGCCAGCATTAACAAATCCAGACACAAGACACTTACTAAGGCATTGACAGGAATTTTTTAGTCTGGCTTATAATGTATTTTGAGAAGTTAGGAGAAGACAGGGAGAAAGTGAGAGAAAGAAAGGATAAGAGTAGAATGATATCACCATCCGTGGATTTAGTGACAAGACTCGATTGTTGCAATTTTGATGTCCATTGGTCCAAGTGGTGGTCACAATCTTGAGCCATCAGGGGTGGGGGAAGCCCACAGAACACAAAGTCCAGTGGGTTATCATACCCTCAGCTTTGAGTGGAATTCCCAGGCACCTTCCCCAGGGTGGGGAGGGTTACACTTTTGCAACACCTTGGATCTGTTGCAACACTGTAGATCATGCACAGTCCTCTGGTGGAAGGCCACAGAAATGAGTCTGGGGGCATTTCAGGGGCCTTTGATGGTTTAAGACACCTTCTAAGACATGACAGCAGCCTGTCTGTCAGTGTAGTTGAGCTAGTCATGCCCCATCAGAAGGGATGAACATCTTCAGGCCTGTGTGTGAGTGCCCCAGTATGTCCCCCAGGCTGGGGAGGGTTTTACAACTGATCCACTTCTGTAAGAAAGGACATCAGCATGATAAAAAGTATTAATCCACCTCACAGGATCTGCTTCTTTTTGGCCTCTTGGCTTATCTGTCTCAAACCCCAGCTTCTTGCTAAACAAGACCATGCATTGTCATGGTCATCACCTAGTGCTCACACCCTCTGCACCTGGGCTGTTACTGGGCTCATCTTCAGCAAAGAATGAGCTTTTGCAAAGGGCTGATTGAGCCATTAGCCATTAACAACTCAGTTGCTCACACTACCCTTGCCAATCCTGCAAGAAATGATTTTTGAAATGTTTTGGACATTCATTATTATATATGAGACATATAAAATACTACGTAGATGTATCCATAGGTATTAAAAGTGAATTATTTTTAAATCAGGCAACATTTCTTTTTCTGTGAAAAAATTCAGGTTATGCATCGTACAAAACAGGGAACATTATGATGTTATGAACAAGTTTATGAAACCAAATTTTTCACGGTACATTGTACATTATAAAAGTTGTTTGGTTACTGACTAACAGGTAATCATAGTTTTGGAGAATATATTCTGGTGGGCTTTTGTGTTTGTTTTTTGTGTGGGATAGCTTCAGTTTTCAAGCTATGTTTTGATATTTATAAATACATTAGTGAGGCTTCACATGAAAGGCCATTTCATAGGAGAAATAGACTTTTTTTTTATTCCTTATTTTTATTACTATGTTGCTGATTCTCTTCAGGTGGTTTTTATTCCTAATGATTTTAAGTTTCTGAAATTGTTCTTATTTAATTAACAACTTTAGAAAAAAGGTATCCACAACTATGTACAAGGATGATATGAACATCTTGACCTTTTTGGTCTAATACCTCATGACTTTACAGCGGTAAAGTCTCGCATTTATGGTAGTCTTGTGTAACACGGACATGATATTAATCCACTTTTAAAGATGAGTGCCGAGACACAAAGAGACTTACCCAAGGCTGTGCAAGTCATCTGTGCTTAAATGGAAATGTAATGAAAAGCTCCCCGAGTCTATTTCCTCTCTCCCAACACACTTTTGACATCAGTGGATGAATGTGTGGAGAATTCTGGGTGCCTATTTGCATAGACATACAGACAGTGCAGTAAGGGGTCAGGTCCTTTGATGCTACAGCTCTAACAGATCTATGCAGAGGTGTTAATCAAAGCAGAGTGCAGTGCATCAGAACAGCAGCTGTTGCTGTAATGGGGAGGTTTATGTGCAGATAAGTAGATAGATAAGTAAGAGCAGTTTAATTCTTATTACTACAAGCTTCAGGGTTAATTTAGCTTGTTCTATTGATAATTATGAAATCATTTTGAAACACACGAGCAGTCAATTAGAAAATTTCAACCTGTGAATTTTGAAATAATAGCTTCCAAACCATCACATATTCTGTGGAACATGAAGGTGACGTTAGAGGTTTAACCATGAGTACTTTTTCATTTTGGACCTGCATGACTTAGTTGATATTGTAAACTTTTATACAGAGCATTCATTGATATTTTCTTCAGTAAATATTGGAAGCCCTGGGATATTATAATTTTTAAAATTTCCTCTTTAAAAGGTTTCATTGGAAGAATAAGTTTGACTCTTGCCCATGTCCTCCAGAATTTTCGGAGTATCCCAAACTCGGATTTTTCAGGTCCCAGCCCCTGAGGTCCTCTGCTGAGGTCACAGTGTGAATGGTGAGGCCCTCAGTCACATGAGGTTCTTAAGCTGAACATTGCTTTTTCCCAAAACTCTCATGATTACTGCTGCCCATAGGATTCCTTCTGCTGGGGATTTCTTATAGTAAGAAAAAGCATCCTGTATGTGACTGCACCCCTTTGCATGATCTATTTTCCAATTTATTTTTTCTTCCTTGGTTAGTATCTTGTGAAGAATAATGGTGCTTAGAAGAAAAGGGGTGCTTTTGAAAACAGGGATGGGACTCAGTGACATGGGAGATGATTAATACGTGTTTAGAGCATGGAAGAAGGAAGTGGCAGACAGGCAGTGATGAGTGGATTGTAGCTAAGGACACAGTTCTCAAACAGTGTTGATTCACGAAGTAGATAAAATGTAAGTCTGAGCTTTGTTGTTGAATTGCTATGAATTTGTGAGGTTTCTGTTTTCCTCATTAACCGTTCCCGTTAATGGTAATGTAGTGTGGTGTATGATCTGTGACTCAGTATGATTGCTAGGATGTTGGCTTTTATTCCCATTCACTGTATTTTTCCAGTATCACAATTTTACCTAAAAATAATTAAGTCCAGCAGAATTTGATCTTTGACTGATTTTAAGTTAGCTGAAGTTGCCGTTGATAAATTCAGGAGGTAGACGATGAGGCTGAGATTTTTCTCCATATGTGTTAAGAGTGGAAAACATTTGGTCCTTGTTGTAGATTAACATTTTGACTAAGTTAAGAAGATGCTACTCTTTGTTCTGAGCAAAATAGTCAGCTACCAAATCTGTTCACTCTTGGCCAGGAGAACGTTGCAAACTGTGCTTCAAATGAACAAAAATATTTTGTTATCTATATAATTTATGTTGAAGAAATGCTATTGTATGTCAACCACTCCTTTTAATGTCAAATATACAATGCCAATATATAAGAATTTTCAACTTCCTTTTGCAAGCCAGTGAGAATCAAGAAAGCCAAGCAAAATATGAGATTAAACAGATTTTACTTTCACTCTTCTGTTTTTTTGAGCTGATATTTCTCAGAACTGTTTAAGTTCAGTATTGTTATGCTATGCCTTATAGGCTTCCCACCCAATCAGTGACATAAATTTATTTTGACATTAGCCTGAGAGAAGATAAGCTGCATTTTTTAGAAAAACAAACAAATGAAAAATTGAACAGAATAACTGAAAAGCAAAGCACCTCTGACTTTTCTAAAGAGTTATACGACTAAATTATTGTTACAGATGCTAATTAAGCCATTTATCATGAAATTAAAATATTTAATATTTGAAAATTCAGACATAAAGGATAAACTTGGTTGAATTGCAATTTGTAGGACAAAAAGGATTGAACATTAAACCTGATTATTTTTTCTGTTTTTAAAAATTAATTACTTGAAGTCTGGTAGATTGTACCATCATTATAACTCTATATTCTGCTAACTTGAATTTCAGCCCTGAAAGCAATGTACTTCTACCTCTTTTTCTCAGACTTGGTGTCTTTCCAGGCTCTCCTGACACTTTGACTCCTAAAATTTCTCCCATAGCCATAGACATAGTAAGTTGTGATGTCCATAATTGAAAAAGATTTTATATACAATAAATGAGATCTATTTACTCCTCAAGAAATAGTTATTTTATGTAAGACAGATTATGTAGGTACTGACATCCTTTATATAAGGTCTGCTGTGGAGAAAGCTTTGCCAAGGTTTAGCAAATTTTACCTCAGAACAATCTTTCTGATTATCACAGGAACATCTTTCCATCTTTCCTACCACACGCGGTTAGTAGGTGGCAGGACTTGAATCAGTTTAGCTTGGATATTAAAAGTAAGAAGCTTCCTGAAACTTCTGTACTTCAGCTTTCAGTCTAGATTTTCATTGTTATTGAGGAGTTTTGTTTACTGTGGTTACACCTTTGTTCCCAAGTTGTTTGCGAACAACAGTTTTTCATAGTTTCTTGATGATAGACCTCCAGTTTTTCACTTTGAAGTCAAGGAACAGGAACATTTCTCTATAGAGATTGTCATACACAGCTAGTCCATTGAACTATTGAAATGTCAATAAGTGTTTCTGATTTTTTGAATACAGCCAGAATAGAAATTTTCAATGAAGACTGAAGGTCAGATACGGAAATGGTCAGAAGGGTTGTTACAACATTCCTCGCTGCAACTGAGGATGGCTCTTCAGAGATCGTGACTGAACTTGGAACCCTGTTTCTTTTTTTCTGTCTGTTTTTCAGGTTTCCTTATTCCAGTTTGTAATTCAGATTTTGTTTTGGGTTTTATTGTATTTTTAGCTCTTTCAAAGTCTAATTATTAGCTAGAGTTCCTTAACTTAAGAGAAGCTTTACAGGAGTGGTATATCAGTCTGGACAGAATAAGGGAATACATCAAGATTTTTTTTTTTTTCCAAAAGATTAAAAAAATAATACTTCAATTACTTATATGTAGTTATTATTTGAATTAAGTAAGAGAAGACTAAAAAGTAAAAGAAATTGTAAATACACTTGGACTTTCTGGGCATTGGGGAGCATCGGGGAGCAACTAGGTTGTGTTTTTATAATTCATATGTTTCTGAAAAGTCAATAAACTTGTTGCTTTATTCCCTTTTATTATTGGCTCAGGTAATTGCTTTTGCAAGTTAAATCCATAAATTGAAATTTTGATGAGAATATCTCACATGATCTCTTGCAGAGTTTTTGTCCTTTTATTCTGTTGGGAAGGCTTTTTCCTCTGTGCAACATCCTGCCAAGTGGATCAATATTGGAGATTGATTTGTCAGAGGCTGTGTCCAAGCCTGTCACTGCCATTAGCTCTCTCTGTACCTTTGTTTGGATTCCTGTTCCTGCCAGCAGGCATCCACTGTGTTTCAGGGTTGCTCTTTCTCCATGTCTGTATAAAAAAAGGCTAATGAGAAGTGTTTTTATTTTCAGTGACAGCAGTTGGAAAAATGTCCTGTAGACTCTTTTCTAAGTAATCCCAGTTCGTATCTTATACATCCGTATCTTATCCCTCCTTGATGCTTCTTTTAGACTCAGAGTTCATTGTACATCAGGTATATGGAAAGAAAGAGACAGAAATTTATTCAGAGAAAGTCTTTTTCTTAAATGAATATGAATAGAAAGACATTCTCTTCCCTAGACACTATCATTCAAACTCGTTAAACACATTTTTTACCGATTTTTTAAAAAATACTTCATGTTTAGATTAAATGCTTAGACAAAAATGACTGAAGTTGACAGATTAGGCAGAAATAAAAGGCTTGAAATGAGTTCTTCAAATAGAGAAAAATTGTGCTGCAATTCCCTAGAAATATTCCACATATTCTTGATAGTATTAAAGGTCATATGTATCTGGCAGATATTACTTATGTATTTAAAAATGAGTGCATGTTCCTTTGAAATGCAATGATGGGATAGTGTTTCAGTTTTTAACAGGGTTGTTAAGAGTTTTGATAAAAAATAACCAACAAGGCAGTTTCAAACCACAATCCTCCTTCATCAGAATATTATCAAGGATTCTATTCACTAGTATGTAAGATCCACACTCCAAAAGACCTGAAGGAAATTTCTGTCTGTCTGCAATTTCCTTCTATGTCTGGTGTTGTGCACACATCAGAAGGTAAGCTTTGGAGAAGGGGAAATGAGGTCAGTTTATCTGTCTGTGCAGTGAGGTTTGGTGTTGGTGCACAAGTGCTTGTGTGTAGTCAGTGCTTGTGATTGGAACATTGAGGGTGTTCCAAGGAGAACTCTCGCAGTCCCTCTATTGTTAGACCATTGCTTGTTTTTAGAGAAGGGATAAGTAGCAAGTGAGAAGGATTGTTTGTCCAATCTGGTGGATGGGCCTAGGATGGGCCAAGCCGTACAATGATGAACTAGGTTATGCAGACTGCTGTAGTGTGTTATTCCTTCCGTGTGCCATCTGCACCATGCATTGATCTGCCCACAGAGACAACCACCAAGACAGCCAGCTAATGATGCAATCCTCCTACTGTAAGGCTAATTTCAGCATTCACTGAAAATGTCTAGTGAGCAGGTTTAATAAATTGAATTGCGGAAGTTGCATCACAAACTCACACTCATCACACCGACAATTATCAGATTAGAATAGGTATGCATATAAGGGGCAGATTATTCTTCTTTTAATAATTACAGTTTTTTTGAGTGTTCTGTCTAAACTCCTTCTTGGTTTTCTTGAAAGTGATTTTGATGATTAGATGCATACCAATCATGTTAGTATTCTACAGCACCAGGTACATACTAATATTGTTAATGTTTTTAAACAAATTGGAAAGAAAAATTACACATTTCCTGAAGGCAGATATGAAAACATGAATGTACTTTTTAAGAATTAAAATTAAGAAATTATACTGATATAAAATAAATATTAATATGCAGTTCCTGTATTAGTTAGGTGAGATTTAGATCCATGAATCTGAATTATTTATCTTGTCAGTGTATCAACCACAGTATTTNAACTATATGTACCATTTTCCCTTTGCTTGTTTTTAATTTTTTTAATTGTATTTTAAAAGTTATATATTTTACAGTATTTAAAATTTGGTTTGTGTGGTGTTATATATGTTTTATAAAACCATTAATGGTTTTAAGAGTGGTCAGGAAAAAGACAAACATACTTTAGAGAAATGACTAAGAAAAATCTTTACAAGTAGGGAATGAGGAACTCTGGCTTGAACTATTCATTAAACAAAATGCTGTGTTCCAGAAGGTAATAAAATAAAATGTTCTGTCTGCTTCAGGACAATACTGCTTGCTAATGGACACTTACAATTTTTGAGATATTTGGAACATGTCCATCTTTACTCCAGATGCTAAAACTGCCAAAATCTGCCAACCATTATTGGAGAGGATAAGAATACATTTTTTGTTGTTTGAATTTTTCCCATAAGAACCTGCCCTTAGCAAAAAAAAAAAAAAANAAAGAAGACTGCCATGTAGTGGAGATTGCTTATACTCAGGTCAGTTAAAGCTTCTGCCAGAGATGCATACTGTTATGCACAACAACTGCATATTAAAAGAGGAAAGAAATGTCCTCACTGTTTTATTCTTCTGACCATTGAACTGGCAGAGGGTCAAGTGCTTCTTAAAACTGCCATAGGAATCACCTGTACCTAAATTTCATGTACCTAAATGTCATAATAATCACCTCTACCTAAATTCCATATAAGGTGATATACTACATATTTGAAAGATTGTGTTTAATTGTACTGAGTTAGAGTCCAGCTGTGTAAGCACCACTATAGACACAACACAGTAGGAAGCACTTTCTTGTCTAGAAATGATCACAGGAGTCCTCTGAAGACCTGGAAATATGCTCCTGGGATTTTGTGGAGATACTGCGCTCTATACTGGAGAGTGGTTAGGTCATGTCCAGAGAGAGCACAGGTTTTTTATATAGGTTTTCTTTTACATCTGCAGAATGAATGAAATTAGTATCAGGTATTAATCTGAGTATTTTTTCCTAGTGTTGAGATTTGCGTTTCTCACAGAATGTTAGTCTTGATTCAAAATTAAACATTACACAACATTTACCACAAAGTGGCATGTATATAGAAGAGGAATTAGTTTAAAAATCTTTATATAACCTCTTTTGATAATTCTTTTATTATTTTTATTATATTCAAAGTACTTCAATACCTTCCTATTTTTTCATTTATTTTATATGATACACATCAATAGGGATATCTGTGATCATAAGTAGAATAGATTTGGCACAGAAGGGAACATGGATCAGTGAATATAGCACTGGGATGCAAAGGCAGGGATTTTACTTGGCTTTCCATAAACATTTTAAATGGATCATGATAAATTAATTCCACATCTGTGCCTTATTTTCCCTTCATACAAAATTGAGGTCCCAATACTTCCATTGCAAAAATGCAAAGAGGTCTGTAGAAAGATAAGTTATTTAAGAACTATGAGAGATTTTACTACTATTGTGGTAAATAGAAACAGAAGATGTTCATCATCACTCACACCAAACCTTGGTGAGGGAACCTTCCCTGTTTCCATCTTCTAAATGAGATGTTCTGAGATAAAGATCTCCAGCACAGAGGGAATGGTGTTACAAACCACTCCCAAAGGTGAAGGTTACTCAGGTTCTATATATAAAAGTTAATTTTGGAAAATTTTGGTTGCAGGGGAAAGGAGGTGTGTAGCCAATTTAGTTATTAATATCTATAGCAATATAACAATACAAAAGCATAAAAAAAACAATGAAGAAAATTTACAAGGAAAAGAAAGAAAGAGAAGGAAAGGAGAATAGTAGAAAGATAGCATCACTCATGGATTCAATGACATGACTTGATTATTGTATTTTCAGTGTTTGCTGGTTGAAGTGATGGTCTCAGTTTTGATCTGGCAGGGGTGGGGGAAGCCCATGAAATGAGCTTCAGTGGGTTCAGTGAGTTCGGTGGGTTAGTGTATGTTCAGGTTTACATGGGAATGCCCAGACACATCTCCTGGGGAGGGGAGTTTTTCACTGTTTTTTACAACACTGTGGGTCTGTTGCAACTGTGGATCATGTGCAGTCCTCTGGTGGAAGACTCCAGAAATGAGTCTGGTGGCTATGGTCTCTCCCTGACAGACCCAGCCAGGGCTTATTTTCAGCACATCTGCTGAGTTGGCTTTTCTCATGGGTACATTCTTCTCAGCCTCGTTTACTTCTCATTAGACCTGAGATAATTGGACAAAAGCAGCACATTTATCTTGTCTCAGGTTCTCATCAGGAGGCTTAACTTAGTGTCCAAATTTCCAGGCATTCACAGAGGCATACAGAGAGGGAGAGAGGGGAGTTCTGTGGTTTCAGATGAGCAGTTGCTTCTTCATACAGTTTTCCATAGTGTGCAAAGTCCTTCAGTGGTCACCATAACAGTGTTTGAACCATTAACCATTACCTGTGGACCAGGCAGAGATTTATCAGTAGGATCTCTCAAGGCTGCAGCTCAGATTCTTTCCTGTTCATTCTACTTCCTTAGCTGTTGCTGTGCAGCAGATGTGGGCTTTTGTGAAATGTTGCTGTTTTGATTTAGGGGCATTTCATGTCAGCTTTTTTTTCTATTTTATTTCTCTTGTAATTCTTCTTAGATATGTTGGAAGGCAGTAAAGAAGCAGGATCTTTGAAGTTCTTTATTGATGGAAACATTGCAAAAAAGTTCGGATTTATATTCTAATCATTTATGTGCAGGGGTGTTTGTCAAAAGAACCTGTAGGACATATCACTCACTCCTGTTGAATTTCAGTGGAATTTCAAAGTCTTACTCCCTCAGGCTCTTCTTCCCAGTTCTTTATACCTCAAACATCAATCTTACCATAAAAATGATTTATTGGTAAGCCTCAGACAAAAACCACAAGGAAGCTCTTAGGGCAATTGTTTTCCTTTAATTACCTGGTATTTCTATCCAGATTTCATATACTCCCCTGCTGCTCCTGATTCTCTGTGATATTATGCATTTTGTCACTTTCCCTGGTCTGCAACTGAACTGATAGGTAATTTGCTATTTGTAAATGAGATTTTAAGTCACATGATATTTAACAAATAAAACAACTTATAAATCAGCAAATGAAAGAGGACAATTGAATGGGATCTACCATAGAGAAATGAGCAAACTACTTGTTATGAGGCAGTGTCTCTGGCAGTGATGAGGGACTGCACAAAATTAAGTATAATATCAAAGAAATACATGTCTTAGAGGTTCATAATTCTGTATTAAACAGATATTTTAACTCAAATATTATTAGAGATAATAGAAAATGGTGTAAAAGAAAACCAAATTAATTTTCAGTGTACTTTCATGTTAGTTTTATTTAATATAGTTTTAAATATTTAAAATCTTAATTAGGAAAATCACAAAAATTTATTACATTAATGTACGACCTCTTGGTATAGCTAAAAATTGAACTTCTAGTTTTTGTCAGATTCGTTTATAAGTATCCATAATTTCCAAAATATCTCTTTACATTTGTCGCAATTCATAATGAGAACAGCTTCTCTCCTGCTCCTGTCATGCTCCTTCACGTAACAAAATTCTCTTTCCTTTATTCCACATGCTCTCCTTAGCCTCTGGCCCTGACCTGGAAAAGGTCCTCACAGCTCTTTGGCTCACAGACCAAAGGAGCTGAAGAGAGCTGTCACTTGTCGCTGTCTAGTCAGCACTCCTTTTGTATTGCTGTATGATTGATGGAAAAGAACCTTAAGCCTTGTTAATCAGCACACAAGGGAGCCAGCAGAAAATGATAGAGGCTGATAAGTTCCTTGAAGTCACTTTTATATTGAAATCCCTTGAAAATTTTATATTGGTTAAATTTTATCAGGCCTTTTCCATTCAAAGATAGTTTACTTGAAAATGGTTTGTGCAGAGCAATTGCAGTAGTGCAGACTGCTGCAGCATACTAATACTTTGAAATAGCGACACCATTTTGTACCTGTCCAACAAAACAAAATTGCACCAAGGTAGCATTTGCCAATATGCTGAATACAGTTTGCTTCCAGCGTAGTTTTTAAGATCTCCCATATCCAATTTATGTGCTGTGCTGACAGTAGCAAAACACTAAATCCATTTACAGTTCCATTTTGAAGATAGTTGATGAGCTTACATTATCAATGTTTAATCAGTTGTTTGCTTGTGTTGTGGTTTAACCCCAGCCAGCAACCAACTAAACAGGAAAAAAACCCACCAGATGGGATACCCAGCACTGGTTAGCACAGGCATCTGGTCTAGGTCATCAGTCTATTTTTGCTTGCATCCTATTTTTCCAGATTGCACTGCCTTCCCAAGGCTAGGCATCAGAGTAAAGTTCACCAGGCAGTGCATGTCACCTGTTAATCATCAGCTGTTTCCTACCTTCGTGCTTTTGTTCATAAAATCCTCACCATTGCAGAGCCTTACATTCTTCCTTGGAAAAATATTGTATCATCCTGCTTGTATATACTGTACCCTTTATGGGTTGCCTTGTTTCCTTACTTCCAGTCTCATTCTCCATGCCCTTGAAATGCTGTGTTACTCTACAGGAAAAGGTGCTGAAAGAACTAATTGATGTCTTCCTGTGTATTTTTTCCTTACTCCTTCCTTACCGTGTTTACTGAAATTACCCATGTCAAAGACACTTTGTATATCAGATACAGAAATCTAAATATTGAAAGAGTTCAATATGAAAACAACATGAACAACAAAACAATCATGAAGAAGAATGTCATACCCTTAATACATTGACTTCCTGTTTATTATTCTCAGTATTATGCAATATTTTTGTGATGATTGTTCTCCCTTGACAGTTTTACCTGGGGAATTTTGCAAGCAGAGTTTTTCTGTGTTTTGTTCTCAGAAACCAGATTAGTGTTTTATTGTTTCAAATAAAGCATATATTTTTTTCCGTTACAGGAGTACACAATAGATGTTTTCTTCCGTCAGAGATGGAAGGATGAGAGATTAAAGTTTAAGGGCCCAATGAATATTCTTCGATTGAACAACTTGATGGCCAGCAAAATCTGGACCCCAGATACGTTTTTTCACAATGGGAAGAAGTCAGTGGCACATAACATGACAATGCCAAACAAGCTTCTACGAATCCAAGACGATGGGACACTCCTGTACACCATGAGGTATGTCTGTTCATCTCTTCTCAACCTATTTCTTGATGTGATTTTTCCATCCAACAATTACATCAGGTTTCAGGAGAACTCTGCTTTGTTTTATTTCTCTCTAAGCAGAAAGAAAGCTAGGAAAATGTATGTTTTCTTTCCAGTTCTGATAATGAGTTAGATCGGTTTTCTTATGCGTGCCTCAGCTTTCATATTTTTGTAATATATTTAGGATATTGAACGTCTGAATGAAGTTATTTGAGACCTCCAGATAGAATCTATCAACTCTGTCTTAGAATGATTAAAACAGTATGGGAGTTTTCCCTGTTACTGCAGCCATTGTACTGAATATGTGAGCCCCTAAGTAAATTTATTATTAAGACCAGGAACAGTTAAAAAAACAGAGAAAGAATGAAGAGGTAATAAGGTCTCAAATTCTTTCCAGCACGAGCTACAGGGAAAATATGTCTTACTCTGTAATTACTGTTTCTTTATCTCTAATTGCAATATTTTGCTTAGAATTTTTTTTTTTTTCATCCTGTGCATCTTTAGTAGCTAGATAAATATTTAGCTGGTAAAATGTTAAAATTTGCTTAGAAAATAGAGTATAGAATATGAAAAATTATAAAAAATCATGTATATATGGATATAAGCAGCATTTTTATAAGACTTAAAAGATTTATTCTTTGGTAACACTTTTTGAAATAATGTTACGTATGTGAATTTTTAAAAAAAATTTAACCAAATTTCCAGAAGCCCCTGACTTAATTTCTTTCTTTTTCTTGGAGAATAATTAATAAATTGAAGTCGTTGTGAGTGTGGGCTTAAAATCCCCAGCCTAAGTAAGATAGAAAATGTGAGCTCTAAAGTGAACAGGTATTGTGTTGCTTTTTCCATGCAGCCGTGCCAGCATCTCTGAAGCCCAGTTTTGCTGCACAACTCTGAAACCCTTACAGTATTGAGTGCTGGGTAGGCTGCTAATGGTGCTGGGTGAAGTACTGGTCAGAGTGATTCAGAAAAATTTGCTTGAATTAAATCGAGACCCCATGTGTTGTATTTTTGCTGGGCTCAAATCAATATTTGAACTATTTTCTGTATAAGCTGACTGAAATTCTCTTCTTCCAGAAGGTATAATAATCATATACTATAAATACAGGAAATACTGTTTGAAACCATTGTGAAGTATAAGCTGGGTCAAGTTAATTATAATTAACTAAGCATTTTCATTACTTGTAAGTATGTTGCTTCTCAGGGTATGAGATTAATATGTACACTGTTCTAACTGTTTGCCTAGATTTTAAACAGCTATTTTTATCATGTCTACATAAAATGATTGTGTGATTTATATCAGAGGCTCACGCAGTTCTTTCCTTTGCCCTCAGCTGTTTGCTGATTCTTATCTCTTGGTGCCCATTGAATTCAGAAAAACATTCCTGGGGAGTGAAGGAATAGAAACGTGAAATATTTTTTGGTAGAAGGCTGGGAGAAAATATCAGAGAATACAATGACTAGGAACCAGTGGGAGTACAGAAGGCTGTAACTGATTTTTGAGGCTGAATGAAGAGGAAGAAAGGCATACAAAATGAGAGAAAAAATCTCTATACAGAGACTTACAGGATAGGAAGGAGAAACACAGGGGTTTTTTTCTGTTTGTTTGTTTGTTTTTTCTTAAATTAAAAATAATGGGAAGTCCATGAAAAGATTTCTTCAAATTGTTTTAAATTATTTTTTATTGTACTAATCCCCATATATGAAACTGGGATATTGCTGAGTTTTTTTTCACAAAAGGAGCAAAAGTGGATGCTTTGTTAACATGAGGTCACACTTTACAGAAATATAAAGAATAATCACAAGTAACATAGAGAATGATCAGCAGCAATCTTTTGAAAGAACACAAATATTTCTTCTCTATATCTTCCATTCAAACTATAAAATAATTAAATTCAGAAGACTGGAGTACAGTTCTTTGACAAGTTAATTGTATTTTAGATGCTTTTATAATGAGCCTTTAAGAGCCCTATTAGCCCACATGTACCTCAGAATATTATGATAAGAAAATTATTGTTCTTAACAACGTGACAATACTTAATTTTTATTTTTCTCTAAATGGCCTTTGCTCATAATTTTGAGGTCAGCTTTTGCAGGTTCTTATTGTGATAAGTAAATGCCTTTCAAAGGAACACATAAAATGGAAGAAATAAAAGCTGATCTAAATTCTTGTTAGTTTAATATAAAATTTCAATTTAGTGTACTAGATCGGCATGAACTCTTTTCATTTCTGTGGAACTGATTTTATTGTCCTGTTAAATGACTCAAATGCACAGTGATCTTTTGCCTTTTTAGGCTTACAGTCCAAGCTGAATGTCCAATGCACTTGGAAGACTTCCCCATGGATGCTCACTCATGCCCACTGAAATTTGGCAGCTGTAAGTATGTAATGTGAAGTACAGCCTTTGATTAGTGAATATCTAACCCTTCTCAGCATAATTTCGTTTCAGTAAATTGTTACATGAGAAATGTAAACCACAAGATAGGACTTTGCAAAAAAAATTGTAACCTGATGCATCAAAATCTCTTTTCTCTATTCAGTGTTGTGTCTTCTAGTGTATTTTAAAGATTTCATGACCCCAGTTAACAAAAAAGTTAATAACAGTTAATCCTGCACCTGATCAACCCTGCACTGGTCTACTTTGATTGCAGTGTGCAAACCATAAACACCGAACTGGATGCACGCAGCCTGTGTAGCATTGACAAAGGGCAGATCTAAGACTTCAATGAGTGGGTTTTCTCATTTATCACAACAACTTAGTTTCTCTTTATTTTTAATGATATTTTTTATGTTCTTAGTCAATGAAGGCAGTAACTAATGGCTTTATGTGATAAAAAATTTCATTCCTCAGTGCACCTGCATGTTATAGACAGGAGGAGTTTGACCTCACTGGTATTATTTTAACAGCAACATTATTTCACTTTCTCAGGTTACAGCCGTTCTTCTTCTTCTTCTATATATATATATATTTCCTGGATTTTTTAAACTAAAAGTTTTCTTTTTTTTTTTCTTTGGCTGCAGACTACATTCTCTGCTGGTTCCAGGAAAGGAAATGGGGTCTTTTTGAGGAAACAAGCTTTACAAAAATTTTACAAAAATTGTAGCAACTACAGAATACAAAACAGAGGATATGCTGCCACTAAGGACATCATTAACGAGATGATGCTTGTCATAGCAATGTGCATTCTCTGCGTTGTGCTCCAATATCCCTTTTCCTTGGAGCTTGCAGCAAATTAAACCAAGCCCGGGCTTCTGATGGTGTTTGCACACTTGAGGGAAATCTTAGCTATGGAGATAAAACATCGTTGGAATGAACACCATGTGCATCATGGAGCCTTTTCTTGCCCCCTAAATATTATATTTGTACTACATAATGCAGCCTGAATAACTAACACCAGAGATGTTAACCAAAATCAGCTGCTGACTGATAATATTTATATATATGTGCCCAGCAAGGCATGTTTGATTTATAAGGTGTTGCAGGAAAAAAAATACTCATGTAGCCTCAAAACAACTTGAAAACTCCTGTAATAATGAAACGCATACTTAGGCCGAAAGGCTACTTTCTTAATGTGCATTTTTTGATTGGAAAGCCTTATGACTAGGTATATTACACTTTGTGTGAACTGCTTCCTTTTTTGTCTTCGTTTTGGTCTTGATTGTTTGCTTTTCTTACCAGCTTGTTCTTTATTCCCTGCCTATGATTTTCTAGTAATCAGAGGAATTCTAAATGTGAGCAGTGTGCTTTTAAAAAAGCCAGTCTTTCATTTCCCTCAGTCACCTGTGCTCCAGCCTGTTGGCACATCCAGGGGACTCTTATTTCCATTCATTTTGAATGGCTTCACACACATTTTATTTCTTTACTTAGGACTCATTTCTAGACAATTGTGCATTTTTCAGCTTTTATTCTGGGATAGAATCTGAATGATGAATAATGGTGAAAATAAGCAGGAATTCTGAGGATTTTGGTTTAACTGAGGCAAGTTTGCCAGTGGTATATATTTGTCACAGCTCTTCATACACTGCTAATCTTACATTGCTAGGAGGATCATCAGCATGTATGAATGTCTCTTTTTATACATAAGAGAGATGCCAAACTGAATGTATGGGAGAAACTGTAGCTTAATAGATTGCTTTTCTTTATTCTTTTCAAAAAGTCTAGCTGACAGTGAAGAGAATGGGGACAAAATCAACAATTTGCCATACTTCTGGTTTGCATTAAAGCAGAGATATTTTTGTGGAAAGCTGGAAGGATAGATGGGAAGTGTTAAAAATCTCTACTTGCTACCCACCTGCTAGATTTTGTTAGTCATGCAATTTATGGCTAGTTGCATGAAGAAGCTGCTTTCTGAGCCTCTAGAGATTTCTCAAGTGAAAATGTTTTCAGACCAAAAGTAATGATGCTTTACTTTTTAATTGCACTGCAGTTACGGTGTAAGATTTAAAATGTACTTGTCTCAGTCAATCAAAATGAACACACAACTTCTTCCATCAGTGGTTTACCCTTTTCCTTTCATACTCCATTTTTTAATGGGATATTGGACTGGAAAAACTTTCAGGACATTCCCATTTTTTTTTGTTACCTACTGGAGAGGCATTAATGCTTTTTAAAATACAGTGTTGATTTTTTTTCATCCTGGTTTATCTTGACAGACCCCAGGCTAACTGTATATTTGATCATGAACGTACTGAGAGAGCAGCCTGTTTAATGTCAATGTGTCCCCCAAAATAATAGCAACGAGTGAGATTTAAGAGGGTAGGCAGGAAAAGGTACCAGGGTGTTGTCACTACTGGCTTCCTATATTTAACTCTGAATTTCAACTAATAATTAAATGCTTGTGATACATCCCTGAAGTTGAGAGTGGAGACAATGGAAGATCAGAACTACGCAGCAATGAATTTTCAAAAATCTTATATGTCCTAAATCTTGCAAATTGTCATTCTTTTCATCTGCCTCATCATGAATTATAGGATACATATAATATCTAATCTCTGACAAGTCTTTTAACAGTGTTGAAGAGATGCTTTTTCTGTTTAATAAATAGTGGTTCATATGACTACAAGTGAGTGCCCTGTTCCTGTGCTGCAATAAGCACAGGAAAAGGTAAAATAAAATAGCTTTACTTTTTACAGTAAAGCTATTTTAAACAGTCAAAGATATTTTTTACCATATCATTTAAAATTCTTTAGGGTGAGTTTTTATTTGAAAAATAAGTAGCTCTTATAATTCTGTGAGTTTTGATGGAAACTGTTTAATATGAATTTCTGATGAAGTGTTTTACCTTGTTTCTCACAGATGCATACACAACTTCAGAAGTGACATACATTTGGACTTATAATGCTTCAGATTCCGTGCAAGTGGCACCAGACGGTTCAAGACTGAATCAGTATGATCTTTTAGGCCAAACAATTGGGAAAGAGACAGTTAAGTCAAGTACAGGTTAGTTAAAGATATTTTGGAGAAAAAGGCAGTTACTGGCTGTGAAGACTATATTTCAGGTGGTGTTAAAAGCTACTGAAAAAGAATGTTGCAAAATATGATCTGTTAGGCATGCACTGTACAAGTCATAGTCAATGTACTGTACAAGTAACACAAAACAGCACTTTACTGATTCTTTCAAATTATAATTAACTGGTGATACCAGAGGTGAACTTGTCTTCAATAACTTTTTTTTTTAAATGCTGTCTGGATCTCCATGTTTAATCCTAATATTTGTAACCCAGGGTTGGGATATTTGTTAAATTTTGTACTGTAAATGACAGATTTTGTCTAAAGCAGACCGATTTCAACCATCTTTCCCTTCCGTCATGTTTTTGACATTAAACACTGGAGTATTCTACTAGACTCTAGACTCTTCTCCTGCATGTGCTGGTGTGTGATGGACCCCCATGACTGCTTTCTAACCGTGATTAAGATCTCAGGGAGCTGATGGGTGAACACAGAGAGTTGATTATGAGCAGAAGCCTTCAGGGCTGGAGTTCTTCTCAATGCATACAAGACGTCCTGGAAGTTCCTTAACACTCACCTTTCATGGAATGCAGTGGGAATAAGATATAGCTGTACTCCAAATCTTATATTCTGTAGGATGCTTCCTATTACAAATTCCTGTGGTACAATATAACCCTGGAACATTTGTCTCACATATATGTAGCAAACTTTCTCTTATCAAAGAAATGGACATTCTTAAGATGATAACCTTTTGTTACATTGTGTTTTGTTTGTTTGTGGCACCTAGGTGAATATACAGTAATGACAGCTCATTTTCACTTGAAGAGAAAAATTGGCTACTTTGTCATTCAGACTTACCTCCCCTGCATCATGACTGTCATTCTCTCTCAAGTGTCATTCTGGCTGAACAGAGAATCTGTACCTGCCAGGACAGTCTTTGGTGAGTATACTGAGTAGCCTTGGCTCTGTTCGCAACAGCTCAAGGTGCTAGGAAGTACTTCTAAAGTAAAGGGCTTTTTCATTCAAGTTTAAGTGTTTGTAAAATGTGCTATGGTTTCTAGTCTAAACAGCTTTCAACTGCAATTTACACATCTCCTGAGAATCCCAAAAATTTTGGCAATTAGTACATATAAGCAAACAATAAAACAACCTCATATATCCGTGACTTTTTTAAGAGGAAAAAAAATTCACAGAATAGAAAAAGATGATAATGTTTCTTTTTTAAAAGTAAATTTAGTAAACTTAGATGGTTTTTGGAAATATCTTACTTACCTTGATATTATCCAAGTATTCTTGTACTTGGTAGATAAGCAAATTTCTAAATTTATTTTTAAATTAGGCAAATTAAATTTGAATTTGTTGAAGTATTTGTGTTAAACTTTTCAAGCTGCAGTTCTTTTAAAGAAACCCTATTCTGGGGTTTTGGGCAACACTTTCATTAATTCAAATTGGAGATTACTATGAAGCAGCAAACAGCTTCAGCAGAGCAATACAGAGCAATATAATGGTGTTTCTTTTACAATAAGGTTTTGATCTCTATTTAAGCAAATTAACAAATATCTTTCTTATTTTCGAAACAAAGTTCATTTAGTTTGTTTACTTGTAAAGAAAAAGAGATCAGCACAATAAAATTAAAGTCTGTGTGGAATCAGCCATCAGAAATGCTGCATAAAATTGTATGACTAGTCATCAGTAAACACCATGTACTCTTCAAAAAATAGGCCAAACTTAAATGCATATTAAGTATGATGCACAACAAAGCATTTACTGTCGCTCCTGGTAGAGAAAATGCCACACAAAGCATTGTGAAAATTGCAGGTTTGAATGTGAGCCATATTGAAGTCAGATGAAATAGGTCAGTGGTTTCAATGGGACCAGAATTATACTATGGTTTTCCAGGCAGCTATCAGGAATATTTTTTTTTTTCTTTCTTCAAAATATTCCGTGAATTTATCAATTTTTGCTTATGAAAATCTACATTCTTGTTTTCCAGCCTTGCAAGTACACTGTCAAATTCTTCTCTATCTGTGTCTTTGCCCTTTTCCGCACCCACTCCAATACGTTTAGTACAGTGTGACTGGTTTCTCCAAAAAAAGTCTCACATCTGCTCTTCCTAAAATGCACTTTCTGTTACTGTGTCACTGCTAGCAAGGCACTACACCCATAACAAGGCCCTGGGATAATTTTCCTGAAACGTGTCTCTTCCTGCACACCTCTTTCTTGTTCTTGATTTATTTTGTGTTAATTTATTTTTTTTAGAAATAAGTAGTATCTTCAAGGCAGCCTGCTGCTTTGCTCTCCTGGGGTTTAGTATAATGTGGATAATGAAGTGTCCTGCTTCAGGATGTCTTGAGGGAAGTGCGTAGGAGGGCTGCAAGAACAGAATCACACCACTCAGTGACATGAAACCTGAAATCTGTTTACTAAGAACAATGGGTTTGTTGCAGACATAGAAGTTTTATTCCCCTCCAGGCCAGCTTAGCCTGGCACCCTAAACCCAGGGAAACAAGACACATCCAGGCTCTGCCTGATGGAGAAGCCTCAGCCCCAGCATGTGGCATTTGCTCCTCAGGCTTAGCCTTTTTTCATTGGGTTGGGTGGGATTTTCCCTGAGGAGCTATTTCCTAACATTCTTTTCCACTCTAGATGCGATTGTCAGCATAAGCTGCCCATGGGCTCTCTAAATACACAGCCTCAGGTGGATGTCCCAGTCTTTCTCCATACCTACTGGCAGCAGTTGTCACTGGGATTTCTGATACCCTCTGGTCTCTTGCCTGAATGTGTTACAAAAATGTGCAGTTAGCCAGAGTTTCATAACAGAGTTCATCTATTGCTCTTTATTGGTTTTTGGCTGTACTGAATTATTCTTGTGACTTAGAGCTGGGCAGGTACACTCAAGGTTTCATCTGGGTGATGCTTTCAGGTAGACTCCATCCAGTGACACAAGAAACCCATGCTACAGTTAAGTTAATAAAACAACTTACATTCAGCAGGGAATATAAAAATTGTAGGTGGTATTGCTTTACACTCTTATTGATCATACTTAATTTTTAGTTTTTATAGGGAGTAGTCGCATGCTAGATACCCATCTTTGCACTATTAAACATAGCAATATTAAAATATAGTTAAACAGAAGTTATTGGTTTTGACAAAGTGTTTTTGAAAATCAATGAGAAATTTATTTCAATGACCTTCTTGCGAGCTGAGGACTGACTACTGGAATACTGTTCCTTTTGAAGAAACATAACTTCTATTTATTCAAAGCACCACTTAGCATGTGCATTTCAAGGGTGAAAGAAGTTACTTTTCTTTTCCCTTTCTATTCTATTGCAATGTAGTTTCAAGTTCTAGGTTAACATTAAGAGATTGGTATATTGAGGCTTAATTTATAGTTGAGCTCTTTAATCCCTTTTCTTTATGATATCTATGTAATATTGTTGACCTACCCTATCCCAAATGAATTATGGACTAATACTGTATTGCTTCAACTTTGCTTTAAATTATTGGAAGAAGTAAGTTTTGTCATCGTTGATTAAATAAGCCTTGAATGTGTTTTCTCTAGCAGATAAATCTGATTGCATTCTTAATGAAAGAGAATAAGCCTGGTTCATAATGCCTTCATTTAGTGCAAGATTACAATCTGTTTCATTT
The DNA here is from genome assembly GCA_013396875.1 of Vireo altiloquus. NCBI lineage: Eukaryota > Metazoa > Chordata > Aves > Passeriformes > Vireonidae > Vireo > Vireo altiloquus. The sequence goes on along the minus strand of VZRF01008106.1, from coordinate 573,141 downwards.
AGTAATGTGTTTATTGTTATGCATTTAGTGTCAACAATATTAGCAAAACTAATCTTGTGCAGTTTATTGGATTCTTGCTTCGTTTTTAATGGGTCATAGCATTTGGAAACATCACGTGTATTTAAATAGCAGCATTAGATGCAGGTGACAGAAAATCAGAAATTAGTTTTCTTAGTGCTACAGTTATCTGTGTTTTAACTCACATGGAGTATCAATGAAAATTATAAAATAAATGTAGTTAGGTGTATATTCTTTGTTAAGTGAAGCACGAAAGAACAAAAATTAGTCTTATTATTTAGTATATTGTCCAAATGCAGAATTTGCAATTCACATAGCTGTGTTCTTTTGTCAGTTCACTGTGATAATTTTATTGTTACTCTGCATTCCTGTGTCTGTTTTCACATGTTCTTTCCATGGGGTGCAGTGCTTCAGGAGCAGACTGTTCCAGCATGGTCCCCTGTGGAGCCGCAGGTCCTGCTGGAAGCCTGCTCCAGTACAAGTTGTCCATAGTGTCAAAGCCTCCTTCAGGCATTCACTTTCATAGGGTGCTCCTTGGGCTGGAGGTCAATCTCTGCTCCACCGTGGACCTCTCCATGGGCTGCAGGGGCACAGCTGCCTCACCATGGTTTTTACCCCAGGCTGCAGGGGAGGTCTCTCCTCTGGTACCTGGAGCATCTCCTCCCTCTCCTCCACTGACCTGGCTGTCTGCAGAGTTGTTTCTGTCACATATTCTCACATTTCTTCTTTGGCTGCAGTTGATTCTGCTCAGTGTTGTTTTTTCTCCATCTCAAGTGTGCCATCCCAGAGGCACAGTGTTGCTGTTGGCCTCGGCCTTGGCCAGCAGTGATGGATCCCCTCTCGGAGCTGCCCGGAGTTGGATCTCTCACACATGGGGGAAACTCCTGGCAGCTTCTCACAGAAGCCTCTGCTGTAGCCCCCCACTACCAAAACCTTGCCATGCAAACCCAAAGCAACTTTATAATTTTGACACTACAGAAGGAGGAACCCAAGAAAAGTTAAGATTTGTTCTGTGGTTATTTTTACAAGGAAATTGATTAATAGAGGCCCATCCTTTTGAACAATTCTATATATACAAAATACCTTCTCCCATTTCATTCCAAAAAAATCTCAACTATCTTTATTCTTCTCTCCTTTCACATGTTCCAGATTATCTTTTTTGCTTTTAGAGATATCCTACCACTCACATATTTCTGTTTATAATTTCTTAATTGTAAATTTCCGCTAAACGTAGATTTAATAGTATAGTGATGGGTAGTGGAAAACTAGTCCTGACTAGGAGACTGAGCTGGCTGCAAACAAACTAATGTGTTCTCAGCCCAGTGATGTGTGAAGACACTAGCTCTTATTGCAGTGGTGGCATAATTGCACGCAACTTTTACTGGAGTTGGGGTGAATAGCACTTGCCTTTTGGCTTTGGGAATAAGCTTGTCTGTTGCTCAATGGGACATTGTGTTCCGTGGCTCAGTATTGATAGAGAGAGTGAAGCAGCATGGTACCAACTTCACCATATGGATATGCAACTTACTCGACTGATTGCATTCCACTTTTCTAGAAATAGATTATGTTATGGTTCTTGCCTCCTAAGCTATTTAAAAAGGGTGGTTTGTTGTTCTTTTAGTAAAAAGGGTAGACAGAGTGCTTGAGCTATTTTCTGTAGTCTTTCTCTCAGTGGTTGTTCAGACTTACCTCCTGGTGTTCGAGCAAAATCATGGAACACTCCTTTTGTATTGCATTTTCTAGTAACACATACACATTGAGTAAATAAAAGCAAACAGCATAGTGTGTAGCCAAATGGTGCAACACTTTAATATCATGCTGCATCCAGAATTTTTAAGCTTTTGTTTACAGCTCTAACCATTTGCTCTTGGAGTGATAAAACGAAGTAGTAATCTGTATCTCTGAAATGGTCAACAATCTTTTATTTCTGCTGTTATTTGTATTTATCAATCTATTTGGGTTTTGGACCAGGCTGGGATATCTAATTACCAAAACACATTTGCAGTTGCTGTTAAAAAAAAAATAGAACAATGAAATTAACTTCCTGAATGAAAAAAAGTATTTTATCAATCCTTTTGTGATATGTTCTTCAACCATTATGTGTAAGTTTGCAAACTTCTGTGATAAAAGGATAAAATAGTGGGAGGAGTAGCCTGAAATTATAAGAAATAGAGCGCATTTTAAATATTTTGTACAAATTATTTGCAAAGCTGCTGTGCCTCTTTATTACAGAAATATAACAACTTTAACAACTTTGGTAACTCATTAATTAGACCTTTCACTTTCAAAGAAGGTGTCCACATTCTAGCACAAAAAGGCTGGGATATGTTCAGTTGGCTAAAGTCTCTTCAAATTAGAAAAATCAGCCAATACCAGAGGTGAAATCAGGGTCCAAAAATTTGTCCCTGTCAAGGAGTAGCCTGACTTTGGCACACAAATGTGGGCATAAAGTAGTCATCATGACAGATTTTAACTTTAATATATATGTGCTAGCTCCTCCAATTTCCACTCTGTGGTTTTAGTTAGATGTCTCTAATTTTTCAGGTTATCTCTTCCACTGTTATAAGAAGAATAACTGGCTGGTGTTTTCCAAAGATGTAAGTTTAGTGGCAGTGAAAAGTGTTGCATTTGTAGCTCTGGAGGTGGATTTTTCTCTCTCCAGTAACAAAATGCTGTTTCAAAAGCAGCACTATAAAAAAGTAATCCCAGGCAATCAAATAGCTCCAGTCTTGGCTTGAATGGATAAACCTGGAGTGATAGAAGATATTTAGCTTTATAGCCATGCACGGCTGAGAACAAACCTTGTAAGGATGGTTACTGTCAAGTAAAAAATGCTTGGTCTTCTTTGGAGAAAGGAAATGTTGATGGTTTATTTTTAGGATCTTTTTTAAAGACAAACTGATGACTGCTTATGGTCCCTTACAAAATAATACCTGACCATTTCTTCTGGCATCAATTCAGTTGCCACATCTGCTGGCTGCTGGGCTACAGACAATAGTTCTTGACCTGTATGTAAACTCTGTTTTTTCTACATCATAGTGAAATATAGTGTAGTCTTTACATAGCCTTTTAAAATTTATTTTGACTACTTCATTATAGGGGTTACAATCTACTCACTGGTTTTTATACCAATTTTAGTTCACTAGTGTTATGAATTAGATAAACAATGAGGAATGGTTTTGATCTGGTCAGTGTATGGGTTTTTTGGGGTTTTCAGTTAAATCTTTGTGAAATAAATGACTTTTGTTTTACAAGTTGATCATGTTCTCCCACTTTAACAACTTTTCAGTCCTCTCAGGTTTAGCAGTGGCAAGGAGGCAGGTTATTTCCATTCAGTCCTTTTTTCATAAAGAAGACTTGATAATACTGATTTTTCAAATGAACTATAATGTGCAAAATCATCTGCCTTTTCTCTGAAGAATAATAGCAATATAAAAGGACTAGAGAACCCTAAACTGACAGGTATTACAGAATAAATTTTCTGTCCAATTTTTTCCCATTCAGTTCAGGTTAAATGAGTGTGGGAGCTTGAACATCACTAAATTTATAGAGTGAAGGAATAAATGAAAGCGTGTTGGCAGTGGTCTGACAGCGTGCTGCTTGATTAGCATTTGGGTCACAAAGTGGGGTAACTTGCTGAACTTTTTAGAGAAATTGTCAAGTGGTAGCAAGATGCAAGATAAAAATTCACAGTGTTTTAACTGATGCTAGGAAAGGTCAGCAGTAAATCTTAAATCAGATTTCTGAGGAAGTCAATGGGGTTTCCAGAAGATTAATTAATTCTATAACATGGGGCTTAAACAGAGCAGTACCTTAGCAACTGTATATATTTACATATGGATAAGGTCACCTTTTTTCTGAGAATCACTTTACTGATACTTCTTTATGATTATAATGATTTATCTGCAGCTCAGTGCCAGTGTTAAAATTTACATGTGATAATTTTAAATGTAAGATAGGCTGTCTTTTCTCTGAGATGCTGAAAATAATTAAGCCATATGTAGTGTAAGTGTTAGGAGAGACTAAGTTCTTTACAAAATATATTTTGTCTGCACATTTTCATTTGGTACAGCTGATAGCTGCTTCCATTTCATTGTATAGGCTAGTAGATGCCAAGTGTCATGGCTGACTCCGGGTCAAATCCACTTCTTTAATTTATAGAGGTTGAAAAACAGCAATTAGAGATTTATGTTTGGCAAGGTGTCTTGATACTGTGTGACTCAGCAGGATGCTTCCATGCCTTGTTTTTCCTGCAGCACAGACCTTTGAAAGCACTGAGGCTGAGTCCACTTAGCTTTCCTTTGTCACCCTTTGTAGTACATTCAGAGATGGAGATTCTTTACTGGAGGGATGAAAATTTGTGAAGCCTGAGGAGGTCTCAGGAAATGTAATTGCTGCCCGTCTTTCCTTTCACACAGTGGTTAAAATTGCATCTTCTCTTGTAGCAGAAGGAAAATCAGAGCTATGTCAATCCTCCAGAACCCAGGTGACAGATTGCTGACAGCAGAAGATCTGGCTTAGGGAAAGTGACTTTACTTTCTCTTGGGAAGCCTCCTACAACAATTTTATGAGTGTGTATTTGTTGAAGCTGTGATGTGCTGTTAACTAATATTTCTGCCATGGCATCTCCTTTGCCTGTCATAGTGAAGAGTAGGTTTGTTGATCTGTGCTAAGTATATCACTTTGTGTCACTTTTAATTCTGGAGACGTACTTAATGGTGTGCCACAAAGGGAATAGTTTAGTTTGTCTAAGTGTGATTCAGCCTAAGGTGGGAGAACTGATTTACTTAAGGAATGGAGACTGTGTTTATGGTTGTGGGTTTCTGCTTGCTAAATCTGATTCAGAAAAATATTCTTCTCTTCCTTTCCTCCCATGTATCTTCTCTCCTGATTCTTTTTGGAGGGATTTTTTTTTTTTTTACTGGATCCTCATTATGTAAAAAGTGCTGGAAAGTTCTTTTAGTAACTGCCACAGTGAATGAACAGTCTTCCTGGATCACCAACTCTTGTTTTCTGACACATAATATGGTTATAATAATCTGTCATTTCAAATCAATGCTGCTCTAGAAAACAATCCACGTTACCTGAATGAAAACTTACCCTGTTTATGTCTTCAGCTATGTCACTGAATGGTTACTAAGACAGCCACTGTAAAAAAAAAAAAAATTCTCATAACAAAAACTGTATTTGTGTGGTAATTTCAGTAAATATGGGTGCCAGACCTGCAGCCATTGCAGAGAAGCCAGCTACCAAACATAGACGTATTAATCATTATTACTCTAATGTTGCTAAATATCATTAATCCATTAAGTATTGTTAATTTTGTTCCTTATCTGCCTTGATAGGTTAAAGAAAAAAAATCAGTAAATAAGATCATCAGCTCATTAAAAAGGGGAAATTTAGACAAGAAATTGAACTGAAATTACTTCAAAGGAAAATTCAGATACAGCCTTTAATATAATTGTAGCAATGTTTGTCACCAACTTAGATAAAAAAAAATTAAATTGTTTTTCAAAAACATACCATAATATTTTTTGGTTTATTTTTGCTAACATTCAAAATCCAAGTGAAACTGTTGATGTTCTGTTTTTGTGTCCCCTTGCAGGAGTAACAACTGTGTTGACAATGACAACACTAAGCATCAGTGCTCGAAATTCGCTCCCCAAAGTAGCATATGCAACAGCTATGGATTGGTTTATTGCTGTTTGTTATGCATTTGTATTCTCTGCATTAATTGAATTTGCAACTGTAAATTATTTCACAAAACGAGGATGGGCCTGGGATGGAAAAAGTGTAGTGAATGATAAGGTAAGTCCTAAGGAAATGGTCCTATTTCTAGTCAATTACCTAAACCAGCCCTAATATAATGTTTTGATATTTTGCTATATTAAAAAAAAAGATACTTTAAATGAAAAGAATGTAGGTGCATTTGGTCTCACTGATGCAGATTTAGTTATCAAGTTCTTTTTTTTTTTTTTTGGGAGCTGTCTTGTCTTGTTTTTTGACTCCTCAGATACAACTGTTTATCTGGTTATTCATAAAACTTAATCCAGGTTATGTTGGTTGATCACTTTTTTTATTTTTTAATTCAATTGAGCTGGAAATAAGAAAAAAATACACAAATATATAATGTGTATTAATTTTCCTGGTATGTAAGGTTTAGGAAAACAAATTAATGTCCATCTATGTAAAGACTATGAATAACAAAATCTAGAGCTTCTGAACATTTCCACTATTCTGAAATCTATCCGTAATGATAGCTAAACATTAATTTTAAAACTACTTTAGTTAGCAAATGTACAAAATTCTTCACCTATGATGTATTGATGCTTTGAGTACATAAAACACAGTCATGCCTTAATTTTCTCATCTTTATAGTGATGTAGTCATGAGAGCATGAAGAAGTTTTAACCTGATAGAATTTCTTATTTCATGAACAGAATGAGCTGGAGATAGACCTCAATTTGTGTATTTGCTGTTTAGAATTGGAATAACACAAAAAAATATTAAAGCTCACTCCTTTTGACTGACTTAATATATTATATCATTTTGTCCTGTCCCAGTCCTTCATTTTACCAAGAAAACAGATTTCTTCTGACAAATTCATAGATTTCTGTGATTCTTCTTAAAATAAGATAGAATTTTATTTGCTTCCTAAATGTGTAGCAGGTTTCATTAACTGATTTCTCATCATTTTGAATGCATAAAGAAGCAAAATGTTCAGTTAATAGTAAGGAAGACTTAGAGGAAATGTTCATTCTTCATAATTCCCTGTGACTTCTGGAAGGGCATGAACTATCCATACCTTCAGGATCTGTTACCTCCTGTTAGAGATAGATGCCAAATCACTGCAAGTTTATCATTGAGTCATGAGTGAAGCTTTTCAGTCTGGCACATTGCCCTGGCATTGTAATAATGTAGGGCATATAAACTCTCAGATCATCCTTTGGTTACTCCTTTAAAGTTGTACATTAGTGTTGTCTCATGATCTTAGGAGTGGCAACTGTTTAACAGCTAGGCAGTATTCCTTCCCTAGGAGTGACAATATTATCCATTACATTCTAAGATTTGCATACCTTTCACGTGTCCAGTTCTCTACTTTCTTCAAACTGACTTAACAAAAAGCTAAGCTTTTAGCATAGTCATAGTTTCTCATGCAGAAATATGGTTCAGCTTTTTTATGCAGGTCTCATTAATGGTATTACAGATACCTTTATAAACACTAATTATGTCTGAAAGGAGGGACTTATAGATGAATCAAAGTGTTCCTCTCCTAATTTGATTTGCTAATTTGCTCTTTTTTTTACTGAATGCATCTGTACAGCTAAAGCCAGGCTTACTCTTCACCAATTAAAATGAAATATGTTTCCTCAGTGACAGTCATCTGTATTCACATTATATGCAAATTCTTGTCTTAAGTGCTGTTGACATGGAATTTGTCTCACAGGAAAGCAGGTGCAGGAACAAGCTACATATTTGATCAACTATTTTTCACACTCCAGTCAATGAGGAACAATGCTGAATTCCCAGCTGATTCCCAGACTCTTTTTTTATGTGACACCATCTCCTAAGATAAGGTATTTTGGGTGCATAATCTAACCACAAAGATCTTATCAAGATTTTTAGATGGCCCAGATAAATATCAAATTGGATGTAATTTAAAACAAAATTGCAAATGGAGTAGATGCCTCCCAGTGGAAGTAAAAAATGGAAATGCACCTATATGAGAAATGTCACAAGAATTCTCTTACTTGTGTCACTTTCATTAGATTAAAAATCAAAACAAACCAATACAACAGCTGATGATTTCTTAAATGATTCAGAAGTTAAGTATTTCTTCATCTGCTTAATTCTGTATTTTGTGGCAGAGATTGACTAAATATAATATTTATTTGTTTGTCTCTAAATTATATACATATATTTTAAATAACTTTATATTATTGTATTATATTTTATATATAAATGATATATGTTATATTTATATATATTTTAAAAATGTATATTGCTTCCTGAGAAACTGCCTTCTATTCTTTCCTGTAGGTTATTAGAAATTCCTTAGTTTGAGATTGCTGCAAAGCCCTGGATCAATTTATAACATTAGAGACTTATTGCAGAGCTAATCTGTGAAGCTATGTAGGGGTTTAAAACCCCAAACCTGTATTCATTTCCTAACATCCCTGTGTCCATGTGTGTGCATGGACTCTCCATTGAACTGCCCCTGGTTAAACTTGAGCCCTTTGAAAGCATACACAATCTCATAACAACTCAGAACTGGTGAAGCTGGAATTGATCTCTAGAGATCATCAAATTTATCTCCCCTACTGCAAGGAGGGTCAGGTAGGGATGAGTGCTCAGGGTCATTGTCAAGATAATTTTTTGATATCTTTGAAGATGAAGATTCCACAACTTCTCTACATAACTTGTGCCAGTTCTAGGTCATGCTCACAGTAAAATTTGGGATTTTTTTTTTATTTAAGCGGAATATTCTGTATTTCATTTTGTGCTCATTGCCTCTTGTCCTTCCAGTGGATTTCACTGGGAAAAGTCTAATCTTCTTTATTCTCCCCCATCAGATATTTATATGCATTGATAAGATTCCCCCTGAGCCTTCTCTTTTCCAGGATGAACAGCCCCAGCTCTCTCAGCCTTTTATATTTCAGATGCTTCAGGCTTTAAATCATCTCTGTAGTCCTTCACTAGGCTAGTTTCATTATGGGAACTGGGAAGCACAGAGCTGGATCCAGCACTCCAGAGGTGCCTCACCCGAGCTGAGTGGAGGGGAAGGATCACTTCCCTTGGCTGGCTGGGAACACTCTCTGTGATGCAGCCCAGGAGGCTGTTGGCCTTTGTTTCTGCGAGGGCTCATGGCTGGCTTGTGTTCAGCTTGGTGGCCACCCTGACCCCCAGGCTTTTTCTACAAAGCTGCTTTCCAGCCCATTAGCCTCAGCCTGCATTGGTGCATAGCTTATTCCTCCCCAGGTGCAGGACTTAAATTGCCTTTTTCTTGGCATCATTAAATTATTTTAATTCCATCCCACCCTTCTTCTGGTCTTTTTTAGGTTCTTATTCCTGTTTTCATCATTGTTACGCATTTTTTAAACAATAATTTATGAAAAACAGAAATCGTTCTAGGGCTAATTCTCAGCTCAGTTCTGCAACTATCAGTCTGGAGTCCTTCTTTCACTTAACTGCCATCTCTTCCTGACCTCTCTATATGTGTGTCTATGTATATACATGTGTAAACACATTTCTCCAGAGTCTCTAAAAAATGTATACCCTTAACTGAAATTCATTTTTTTATTTAGTGGTATGTCCAAATAATAGTGATGCTAGTTTTATGTGAGAAAGGTGGCCTAATTTTAATTTTACTGCAATGACAGGTAATCTTCACAGAAAATATTGTAAAGACCTTGCAATTCTGTTATAAGGAGACAGATGCAAAGCCACTACAGAAAGACCAACTCTTTTCCAGTTATGCTTACAATCACAGTAACAGAGACTTCTTCAAATAACTTCAGTGGGGCATTTGATGGTGCAAGAGCAATCTTATGTCACCTCAACCTTCTTTTTCGATAGACTGGAAATGTCTTTCTTTATATCTGAATTTTTCAGTATGGTATTTATTTTAATATGCTCACTTGTTTCTTTTACTTTTAAAATTATGTTTTATTAAGTCTATTCTGGCAAATACACATGAAATATTTAACTTCCTGCTGTCTTCCAATAGAAAAAAGAAAAAGCATCTGTCATTAAGAAAAACAATGCCTATGCAGTGGCTGTTGCCAACTATGCTCCAAATATTACCAAGGACTCAGTGCTACCAACCATCTCCAAGAGTGCTACAACTGCAGAACCCAACAAGGCAAAACCAGAAGCGAAGCCACAAGAAGCAAAGAAGACATTCAACAGTGTTAGCAAAATTGACAGAATGTCTAGAATAGTGTTTCCAGTCTTATTTGGTACTTTTAATTTAGTGTATTGGGCTACATATTTAAACAGGGAGCCTGTCTTACTTGGCTTTGCGCCATCAACCTAAAAGCTGACTTGCTCTGAGGACTTCAAGCATCATTCTAATCAGATAGGTTGTTCGCTATGTACAGTCCGACTAATAACTGCTAATCTGTGAACCATTATGTACAGTGTGTATATAAATGTCTTGTCTGTGTGTCTCCAAAGGAGGGACACAGTGCTAATTCATGGGTCTGTAAACAGATAGCACCCATGGCAAATACAGCCAGCTCTTTAAAAGTTAAACCCAGGGGACCTCTGTTAAACTAGGATTCAAATATACAGAATTATATTCTCTCCGTACAATGAAATGAAGATGTGATCCTACATAATTATTTAGGAACAGTATTTTTTTAATTTAAAGTTAAAATATTTTTCTATAAAGTAACTAATTCTACTTTAGTGAAAGAAACTCTCATTTAAAAAAGTGATTTTTTTAAAAAGGTGTAATTGTTTCATACAATAGCAGTACCCATGTACATAACAGAGTACGGAGATCGTACAGTTCTGCTCTTCACAAACATTCTGGATACTAGTTAGATTGAAGAGGTAGTAAACACTGCTCTATGGCAAAAGCCACAAGTTTCTTACTTCTGTCCTCTTTGAAGTTTTTAATAAATTCATCTAATTGATTTCAGGGAAAAGGGTGAATCAAATTCAATATCAACCAACTTCTGCTAATGATATACTTGTTCTTTTCCCTGTTTTATTTATTTGATATTTCTAAGCTGGGTTGTCTGGCTCAGCAATGCTGGATATTTTTTTTAATTATTATTTTTAATTTTTATTTTGTTTTTAATTGGATTATTTTCAGGTTTATAAAAGCACTCAAAAACTTTTCATGGTTAAGTTTATCAGTATTATAATATACTTTTTTTTTTTGTTTAATGTTTTCCTAAAGCCTGCTATTAAAATATTTACCTGTATTTGTCCCAGGAAGCACTGTTTTCAAGGGAAACCATGACTTAAGTTCAGGAAATTGTTCATATAATAAAATTTACTGCTGCTTTTGTAAATTGCAACTTTACATTTCGCTGACATAACTTTACAACAACTTTGTATACTAGAAATGATTTTGCTAAGATTTGAATGTTATTTTTTTAATAAAAGGTCATGCATCATCAGTAGGCATCAACTGTATTTCATATACACAAATAGAACAAAATTGGATCTGCCATTGGCAATTTTATAAGAACATTTAATACTATCAGGAAAATTGTTTTTCATCTGAGCCTTTACAAAGATTCTTTATGCCCCTAAAGGCCTGGTAAATCATAACATAAATAATAATTGTGTACTGTATTTAGATTTTAGTATACTTGGCCAATCAAAAATATTTTGATTCACACATACATTAGCAGTTATTAGTTGACCTTTGAAAAAGATACACCTTTATGATGATGTCTTCTAGTAGAGACATATGTAGTCGTATAGTGTCATTTATTGCAGTTTTGTACAGTAACTTGAGTATAGTGCATAAAATAGATATGTTCAAAGTTTAAAAAAAGTTGTACAAATATTTCTAAAATTAAATAAAAGAGTATCTTAAGACATGGAAATGTGTTCGAAAACAACGAAGAGAAATACCGCTTTCTTTTGCTGTTTTATTTTCTTGCTTTTTCTTTGCTTTTGATGTGATTCTGTTTTGTACTTTGTGTGACAGTATAGATGCCAAGGTCACAAATGCATACTATAAATATAATTAATGGTTAAGACAGAGCTGATATTAGTAAAATAAAGACATTTAGTAGGTATAAAAGAAAGGGAGAAGCATGGACAAGGTGTGTATCCCTTGAATTTCCTCTAATTAAACTGTCAGACTAAACCTTTCTCATCAACAGTAGCTTAAAAATGAGCACTTTACTCAGAACATTAAAATAAAAATATCCTTATTTTCATATATATTTATATGTAAATGTAGATCTTCCATGTAACATGGAGATGTGTGCAATAGTGTGATTATGAACAAAAGGCTAGAAGGCAAGCAATAAAAAAAAGGTTTTTTCTTGGTATAAGCATACATTTTAAAAATGTTTCATTTGTAAATTATAAATTTTCCCTTCAACATCATATTGTCCAGGTATGAATAAATATATAAATATGTACATATGTACAAATAATTGTAAATATTAGGACTGTAGAAAAATCCCTTCACTTTTAACTCTGTTTTTGGAAAAGGGCTCTGACTGTATAGTTTAATGGAGGCCCCTGCTAAAATGCTCTTGAACTTGAACAGCTTGATTATGTTTTCTGTGGCTGAGGTCTCCTTCCTGTGACCTAGCGAGAGTTCTTACCTTATGTTCACATCAGCAAGATCTAGGGACTCTCCAAACCTCACTGGACTGGAGTATGAGAAACAGAGGTTTGTGTTTCACCCTTGGCTACATCCCAGGTACTCAAACCCTTCACAGTGCTGAAACTGTTGTGTATTTCTCCATGCACGACACTGTATAGTCAGAACTCTCCCCCTGCCAAATATGAGTGTGCTCAGTCATGTCAAGATAACTGATAAGAAAAGATTTTTCATCCTTATCCAAGAATGGGACTTCCTCAATGGTTTTTAACAGTAAAGTCTTCTCCACAAGACTTCTCTGGAAATAACATCTGGGTAACTCAGAGCTGCATGCAAAAAGCATATCTTCAGTTTTCCTGAGAAGCCCAATGCTGTCTCATGCTAGTCAGCCCTGCTGCTACTGCTTTTATTGGGCACAACTATTTTTTCACTCACTGACCCTTTTCTCTACACTTGCTTGAGTTGGTAGAAAAAACAAGTGTTTATCACATGCTAAAGTTACATTTATCACCCACTTATATAGAAAAGTAGGCATACTATATAAAGTCAATGAAAAAAAAATTAAAATATTTACATGCAGATATTGTGGGTATCAGCAAGGCTTTTAAATAGGCATGCACCAGAAAATTTAGTTAGTTGGTCTACATTAAAGCAAATTCCTTCTATGGGAAGAAGGAGTATGCTTTATTGTTTCACTGCTGAAACATTTACCGTGGCCCAACTGAGTACACATAAGTTGCAAATTTGTAGGACTACCAACTGGATAAGTGAGTATAAATGTAAAGATTTAAGTGAATGGAAGCATTGTGCAAGGAATACCAGAGTTAGGCCTTATTTTAATTTAGAATGAATCTGTGTTTTTTCATTTAGTATAGAGTCTGTGTCTGGGATTTTAAAGCTAATGTCACAAATTTATGTGCCAAATAGAAGTTTCAAATAATTTGAGTAAAACTTGCAGGTCTTAAATACTTAAAGTGGGGAGAATGAGTAAGAAAATGTAAGTCGCTTCTCAATCAAAGACTTTCACATGGAATCTGCCAGTGAATTTTTTGGTAGACATATTAATCTAATTTACTTCTCCCATTATTCTTGGGTCAGCATGTCATATTTTATGATTTAAGAAATTAATAAAATAAATACAAAGGTAAAACACTGTGGTAAAGTTAGATTGGAATTACAGTAATTCTAAATGAGGTTTATGAAATTAGCTTCCAGTGTAGTACTGGGGCACATACGTCTGGATGCATGCGTCAGTTAATTTAACAGTAATTTATAAATCAGCATGAAAACTAGAGATCAACACAGTTTATCAGCCAGAGTTTTCTGCTGAAGACATTGTGACAGAAGAGTGGCTTTGAAACTTCTCAATTATGCTGTGGCCAATTAAATTACCTTCACCTGCCCTATCTTGGCTAATTCAGCATGTAAATGCTGCATTGTTGAGCATCTCTTAAAAAATATTATGGTAGGTATTCTGAGATATGAGCTTTAGTTTGGGAGACTAGTCATACCACTGAACGTTATTCTAAATTAAGGAACCAATTTGCCCGTGTAGTCACAGGAAAGAGCATCTAGAAACCAAAGAGGAGCCTTACTGAATCACCTTCCCTTCCCAGTGATTACTGATTACATACAGGGTGGTGAGACTTTTCAAAAGTGACCAAAAACTTGTCTGCATGAAATCAGCCAGAAGCAGCAGGGAGGATGTAGGGGTTTATGGGGGAGGAAAGGAGAAAAGATAACTCAAATGGCTTTGTTACCATGGCAGTGGAATGTGAGATAACTGAGGGAGAAGTTGCTGAGGGAGGTAATGTGTATTTTTGTTTCAGCTTCAGTTCTGAGACTTCATTGCCACATGTGAGTTGTGGGACAGTAACTTCTAGAGCACATAAGCTGGAAATACTTGTATAATTCTGCTGAACTTGAGGGACATGATTTGTGCCTTTGAAAGTGAGAGGCCTCTACTGACTGCTTTGTGAAAACAGATCATGCAATGCTATGTGTCTCCTGCTGTTTGGGACATCTTGGGTGGAGGGAGAAAAGAAGCTCCAGAAATTAAGTAGAATTTTGTTAATTCTACTCTTTGTTTTCTTGAGAAGCGTGGCTTTCACTTAAGCACAAAGAGTCAGTATTCATTCTCCATACCTCTCATTCCTATTCTGAAAGCTTAGTCGTGCACAAGTTTTGCCTTGGCCTTCAAAAAATAGATGAAGTCTATGCTGCTGAACGTTTCTATTCCTAACCAATTTGCATGAAAGATTATTTCAGTGTGGATGTGAAGCTATCATCATCTATGCTTGATTATGTGTAGACACATAATGCTAAAATTTATAAAGCCATGCAACGAGTTTTAAAGTAGAGGAAGAAAACATTTTAAAATAAACCCAGTAAGTTAAATAGCTTCATTTAAAAAATACAGGATATGATAATTGTACAAATGTCTAAACATATCTAAATAGAGTGTGGTATAATTTCATGTCACATATAAAGTTTTTATCTTACACACACTGAAATGCTAAAAAAATTATGTGAATTTATGTGAAAATCAGCTCACACTTCAGCCTTGAATAAAGGGAATTTTCCTTCATAAAGCAGTGCTAGGATTCCTTCCATGTCAACCCAGCAACAATGAACCTCCTGCTATAATGCTCTTAGTGTGCAATATAACTTCAAGTTACATCCCTTTAATATGTAAATTTTTTTTTTTTGTCAAGAATGCCTCCTCCACCTCATTTCTCTAGATGACCCAAACACCCTAACAAATAGAACTTTTATTATTTTCTAAATCCAGTTATCAATTACAGCCATCTGTGGATCAGTGAGGGACTTTAGGTCTTTAGCAGTACACGTTAAAGGCTTGAAACTTGGTTTCAATGTACGGCATGTGTTAATCACATAAAATGGGGTTTTTTCCCTCTACTTTAAACAACCTGATTTTCTAGATTCAGATCTTTCTAGGTGAATCTTTTAACTCATGTTTTTGGAGTCTGTGATTATATCTTACTGGAAGAGGATAAACTTTGAGAGCTTGACATCTCAGATGGAGATCAGGGCAAAATTTGCACTGAATTTAAAATAAAACATCCTCATCATATTCATCTCTCTCAATGAAGTCTGTAAGGACTTTTACAAAAGAGGAGTACACCTAACAGTACACCTGGGCTCTCCTTTGGATATGGGTTGTCAGTTCTTTAATCCATGAAAATAAGCCCTTAAAAGAAGTGGCAAGCATACTGAAATTCAGGACTTTATGTCTGTTTTATTCTTGGTATTTATTAATGCCCTTTAAGAATATTATGAAAGTGTTGTAAGTTAGGATGAGGTGATAACACTAAGAAAAAGGACTTTGGAGGATATTTTAAAATATGCAAGATGATGTATACTCTTCCTCTAGTTGGAGTTGGAGTCTACATAAATATATATGATTATATTTTTATTGTTGGATAATTTAAAAGTTCTATTTTGCTTTCAAATTTTAATTCTTTACATAATGTTGTGAATACTTTGCTTGATAAGGTGTTCCATTGTGTCCTTATGCACTCAAGGTTTTTAATGACTGCAATGAGTGCTTTCATTCATCTGATATTAAAAGAGGTGAGCTTCAACAGGTTGAAGTGTTATATTTTTTTTCCAATACTTTATCCATCAAACTGTGCCATTGAGGATGGATGGAATCAGCGAATGGAACAAGATATTACTTTGATCAACTGCTTTTGATATTCTTTATTAGATGTTCATTTTGGCTGAATTTATCAGTTTATAGGCTACTGTAGCTTAACAATAGCACGGAATGCAATGTAGTATTTTACATCTATTAGAATACATATGCACCTTATCTATAAACTGTTAAAAAATCAGTTCCTAAACTGCACCCCTTTGCCCTCTTACCTCAAAATAGTCACTTTATTAGGAAACACTTGAAGGCACTTTAATTTTAATGGAAGTGATTACACTAAATGTTGGTATACTTGATTAAAAAAATAGTAAAAATAAAGTGAGCTCTGATTCATATGCAGTTTGCAATTTCTCAGCTGGGCTGGAGTCAGAAAACATTTACGCATTGTATGACAAATCTACTTTAGTGAGTCACTTAGGTGTGAAAATGTACAGGACTTGGAAAACAGGAACTCCCAGTATATTAAAAAGAAATAAGGGAATGTGAAGAATGAAACCAATAACTTTAAACACCAATCAAATATGCACAGTAAGAAACTGCATGATAACTGTAAGTATACTTAACCTTGAAAATCAATGTCATAAAATCTTCTGGGTGACAGTTTATTTATTTAGTAGGTTTCATAGTTATAAATAATTAAAGAGGATGATAATATTCTGTAATTTGTGACCTTGTTTTAACTGGGAAAATGGTTACTTTTCTAAAATGTAAAAGAAATAACTGGATTTATGTTTGAATATGTCACTGCTTGCTGTTGAAGAATATTTATTAACCACATGCAAAATATTGCTTAACATTATCTTTTTGTACTTCTTATTAAAGTTAATTTAAATATAGTACATTTTGTATTTTTGTTTTTAATGCTTTGACAGCACAAATATTTAGTTCCCTTATGTCTTTTCTCTTAGGACTTGTGTGTGGGTTTTTCATTTTCTTGTTTTTAAACAACCCATTACAGCTTCTATGAAGGTGCTTTTTTATTACCGACAGTATTTCCCAAAGGAAACAAACAATATATTGGAAAGAAAATATTCTTCAGCTTGGTGAGAATTTAACAGGTTTCCTATTTATATAATGAGAATACCCTCATGTATTCATAGTACAAATGGCAATGTTTCATGTTTTCTGAAGGTTATAAAACATATTGCTGCTGGGTATACACTAACCACCAGATGATGTGGAGCATAAGAAACCTCCTACCAGACAGCTCAATTCATCAGTGGGAGCATATGGGGAAACAAAGCTTACTTGGAAACAAACAAATGACTATACTGTTAGTAAGATGTGGGTTTGGGTTTGTTTTTTTGTTTTGAAATGAGCATTTTGATTCCAAGTCTTTCAGTGGAAAAGCTATCAGTTTTTCTGGGATGGCCCTTTCTTTTCCTGTAAAGTTGCATCTTCTCACAAGAAACACGTAAATGTTCTTCATGGATGATGAAGAACATGACATCCTTCAGTCCAAATTGGAGAGATGTGGATTTGAGACATGGATTATCTGATGGGTAAGGAATTGGCTGGATGGACACAGACAGAGAGCTGTGGCCTATGGCTCAATGTCCAGGTGGAGGCCAGTGATGGGAGGTGTCCCTGAGGGCTTTGTTTTGCTCTTCAACATTGTCATTGACACAGACAATGAGATCCAGTGCACCTTCAGCAAGTTCACAGGTGACACAAAGCTGAGCAGTGCAGGTGTCACAATAGAAGTAAAGGATATCGTCTAGGGGGGCCTGGGAAAACTTGAGGAGTGGGCCCATGAGGTTCAGCAAGCCCAGGCTCAAGGTGCTGCTCCTGGATCAGGGCTGCCCCAGACTGAGCCCAGACTGAGAGATGTCATTGAGAGCAGCCCTGCAGAGAAGGGCTTGGGGGTTCTCGTGGGTGACAATGTGTCTGTGACCCATCAGTGTGCACTCACAGCCCAGACAGCCAAAGGCATCCTGGGCTGCATCAAAAGCAGCTCAGGGGAGGTGATTCTCCCTCTCTGCTCTGCCCTGGTGGTACCCTGCCTGAAGTTCTGGGTCTGGGTCTGGGGTCCTCAGCACAGGAGAGACACAGACGTATCAGAGCAGGTCCAGAGGAGGCTGTGAAGGTGCTCAGAGGGACACATCCTACAAAGACAGGCTGAGAAACCTGGGGTTGTTCAGCCCAGAGAAGAGTATGGGGAGATCGAATTGTGACCTTCTAGTACTTAAAGGGGGATTATTAAAAGGAGGGAGAGGTACGTTTTACGTGGGCAGATAGTGATAGGACAAGGGGCAATGGTTTTAAGCTAAAAGACAGGAGATTTAAATTAGATGTTAGGAAGAAACTTTTTGCTCCAAGGGTGATGAGGACATGGCAGAAGTTATTCAAAGAAGGTGTGGATGCCCCATCCCTGGAAGTGTGCAAAGGCAGGGTGGATGAGATTTTGAGTAACCTGGTCTAGCGGAAGGTGTCCTTGCCTATGGCAATTTATGGAGCGCTGAGGGATTAACAGCAATGCAGAAAATGGTCTAAAATATAGTATATTTTTTTCAGGAAACTCTTAATCCAAAAATCAGACTGTAATGAATAAGGATTTAATTTCAACAGTGTGCATTATGTAAGGATATGAAGCAAACAGAGGCCTGAGTAATATCTGCAGTGTTGACAAATCATTTGGGAGAAGAGAACCATTTAACTAGATCCAGCATGGAAAACATTTTGAACAGTTGTCCTTTGCATTTGTGGTGGATGGAAGTCAGAGTAAAAGTGAAAGATGAATATTCATAACATTTTAAATATTGAAAAGCAACTCTGCTTTCAAGTTCTTTGCAGATTTTTTGAGACCCTAGTATAAATTATTAAAGAGGAAGGAATTTATTGCCTCTTCAAATTTCCGAAGATTAGCATCACATTTTGCTAATGCTGGACATGAGTGGCCAATACAAAGAATGTGACAATTTTATGAAGATTACTGTTTTGTGTAGAGCAACACATACAGCTGCTGCACTTCTCCCCCCACCCCTCCCAATTTTTAATATTGGAGGTAGTAAGAACTGGCAGCAAAAATTTCCCTCAAGTCATGGCTAAACAGATTACTCCTAAGCCTTTCTAATTAAACATATTTTCCTTCAAAACACCTTTCTGTTGTTCTTTTCTACCACAGCCACCTGACACTGAACAGGTTAGTGTTTCCAGAAATGAGAGTGGTGGTAGTTTAGAGCCAACTGTGCTTCATGTTTCATTATCGGTAGGGTTCAGCTGTTTGTACTGTAGGTTGTGTACAACAGTCAGTGTTCTATTTTTTAGAAAAAATAATTCTGACAGCATTAATACACTAGAAAAAGGGTCCAGTAATGAGCGAGCAATGAGGTGATACTGGAAATATCAAAGACTAGATCCATCTGGCAACTCTGCCATTTACCAATGGTGAGAGTAACTTCACACCTCACACTAATACACAGTATTAAATAAAAAACAAACAAAAAGAGTCAGAAAAAATGAGGGAAATATAGGAGGCTTTTGAAATGCATTGATGACAACTTCCTGGCCGAGGTGAAGGAGGAGTCAAGAAGGGGTGGCACTCTGCTGCAAGTCATACTTACAAGAGGAATGCCCAGGATGTCGATGTGCTAGCCTTGGGTGATCATGAGATGGTAGTGTTCAGGACCCTTAGACAAGGGAACAAGGCAAAAAACTGGATACCAGCCCTGAACTGCAAGAGAACAGACTGGGCCTGGTCTCTGCACAGTGCTAATTCCATTTACAGCCCCAGGCAGCTGAGGGATAGTCTTAGATGGTTCTGGAGAGGAAAGAGGTCCAGAGAATCTGGTTGATTTTCAAACATATTCTTCTCCAACCTCTAGAAAAGTCCAACTCAGCAAGCAACAAATCAAGCCAAGGTGGCAGGAGGCCTGTATAGAGGAGTAAGTTGGCCTTGATTAAACTCAAATATAAAAAGGTGGAAGGTGGGCCAGATGACCTGAAAGGAATATAGAGACCTTCTCTGAGTTTGTAGAGACAGCCACAGGTAAAAAAAAGTCTGAGGATGGGAAGAAAGCAAATACTACTCATACCTTCAAAGAGGGATAGAAGGAGGGTCTGGTCACCTCTAGGCCATCTCTACTTTGATACTTGGTTGGTTTCTTTGTAATGAAACAAATACTCCTGGAAAACATCAAACATTCAAACATCTTAAATTCTGCAGACCCATTGGACTCCATATGTGTGACATTACATGTGAAAGTCTGGCATCAAGGAGTGCATCTTTTCCAGAAGTACCAGCATGTAGTATAACATTACTGTTAGGGTGCTAGGATTTTTTTTTTAATTCTGCAGATACATTTTTCCTACATTAAGGAGTTTAGGAAAAATTAGCTGTATCTCTGGCATTCCCACAGCAATCAACACAGTAGGCAACCTTACACTATTGCCCCCTTTCTTACCTTGTATGCTGATGTCTCATTTTGGCTTAGAACAACGGTTTCTATTCCTTGCAGTTACAAAGAAAGCCTCTGGAGTGTATACTCAGCATCAAAAGATACAGCACTCCCTGAATCTGCAGTCAATCTCACTCAATAGATCACTTCTGAGAAGTGTCATTTTAGTGTGTTGTGGAAAAATCAGTTAATCATTTAATTGGTGCTCCAATTAAGACAATTTAAGCAATTTGGGCATGGAAGAGGGTTTGTTTCCTCTGCTAGGCTACAAATACATATTTTTAACTTAAGTGCTTAGGAGATGGGAAAGAGGAAATCATAAAATAAGAGCCAACTGAGATTTATGCAGTGCTACACTATTATGAATCCAAAAGAAATGAGTATTGAAGGTTTTAAGGTGAGGAAGGACATTTTCAAAAGTACCTTCTAAAGTTGCAAGGCTGTAAGTCATATTAACAATAAAACTACCTGCCCTTTAATAAGGAATTTTTCCCATGGTAGGACACATACCAGAATTGCAGCCCCATTTTGGTGTTGGTAAGGAGTATTCTTTTGCCCATCACAGAAAATCAATGTGTGAGAAGGCTTTTCACATGTTTCATGACTTTAATTTCTTCGGTATTGAATGACTAGATCTCTTATTACACTTTGATATCTTATGTTTATGATTCTAAAAGTGCATGAAATAGTCCTTTTAATGCTAGAATGATGCAACTGAATCAATGTTTTGCTTGCTATCCCTTCTTATCCCTTCTCTATTTTCACAATGAAAATTTCAAAATTGTCCATTCACTTCTGTAGACAGTTAATGGCAATAAGACGATTTCTATTTATTGTGAGCTAATCGCGACGTCATAAAGAGATCTCTACTTGAAATTATTAATTGCCTTTCTCACTAGTCACACATCACACTTGTTGCTGAAGCCTAAATATTTATGTCTGAAGTGTAATTGCTTTGTTGACAAGTTATAATAACAATGAAACTTTCAAGACCTTTGAGCAGGATGCACACACCAACATTGTTTTAATTATTTCAGTGTTGATGAAATAGTGATCATCACTGCTAAAGGAATAATCACAATTAAATGAGAATCTGCTATGAGTGTCATTTTGTTAATTTTAGCAGTGTGTTTGGGCTATGACAAGAAATATGTCTCAGCTTGACTTCCCTCACTAACTCACATCGCAGATCTTATGCTTTTCTGCTTAGAGTTTCTATCTGGTTTTATTGACTGGATTTTTTTTTTTTAATAAAGGTGATTAAACTATTCCCTTTCCACATACAAGTATTACTTACGACATTTATTTTTTTATGCATTTCAGCATGACATTTCTCACAGCAGTAATTATTCCTGAATCCCTTACACCTGCTTAAGCACCAATTACTATATCCTTGCATCCAATTCCATTCTTCAGTAACAGTTGATTTTTTTTTCCATTGTGCTAAGTGATGCCATCACAGATTAATCCTACTTTTCAGAACATTTGTAAGTGTCCTTCACCAGAATTTATTTTGATCCATGGTGAAGGAATAAGTTTAGAATCTCTGATGAATAGGTGATACATATATTATTCATATTTAATTTGCAAGTTCATTTATTGATTACAATTTCTAAAATGTAGGCCATATGTAAAATCTGAAACAAAAGCCTCTGTCTGCCTACAGATTTCTTCAGTGGAGTAGTAGATTATTGCATATCAGAATTACAGATCTGTATTAGAAGGAATTACCACTGAGGTGATAAAGTCTGCTTCCTGTCTATTCCTTGAGGAAAACCAGAGCACTTTCCTGCTCTGGTGGGCTGTGAGGGCAAGTCTGCTCTACATGGCTTTGGTTCTCCCCTCCAAGTTCTCTGGTTCCCTTCAACACCAACAGGCACTTTGTGGATCACTGTAGGAGGGAAAAGCTTCATGGCTCTCTGTCCTACATCCTGTGGTGTTCCGGTGACCTGTGATGGTTTATTTGGTTTGATACATAGTAAGTGAGCCACCAAAAACTGTCTGAGGAAGACAAGAGCCCTGGTGATCACCCACCAATGGAAGGTCCATAGCTGTCTCTCTGCTATCTGAAGTTGCAGTCTCAAAGGAAGCACGATGGAATGCAGTGAGGATGAGGCCAGTGCTCTGTCCTCCCATGGTAGTGGCCCAAAGTGTAGTCTTGCTGCAAAGAGAATGACTTTCCATAGGTGTTGTAGCAAGAATTGTTTTCAAACTACCTAATCCAGGATCAATGCCAGCAGTTAAGCCTGAAGGCATTATCTAACCTTCAAGGACCATTATTTTTTATAGTTTTCCATTTTGCATAAAAGCTTTCAAAATATAAAGAAATATTGAGGCCATAAAATAACCAGGGTATCTGTTTAGCAGACCTTCGACTTGGTATCTCAGTGAATTCCCCTACCCATTCACAATTTCCCTCCCAAAAAACAGTTTAATTTAAAGAGCAAAAAGCTAAAACACATCTGTTGTATGGTACAGTACCACAGGGAATCAAAGAAAATGAAATATGCAAAGCATCTAAGAAAATAACTACTTTAATTGCAAAATAATTGGAAGGAGAGATTGTTCAAGAAGAATACTTCAGGATAATGACTCGGACTATTTTAATTGCAAATTAAAAAAATATCCTGGCAATTTGGTATATTATCTGTATTTTTAAATATTTTGAATAGATTTTAAAATAAAAATCTTAGAAAATGTTCTTGTTTCTAATCCAAACTGCCTCACATCCTGACATCCCTTTAAAGAATGGATGCTGTTCTTTTCTTTTGCACTTCAGGAAATCTGGCTACACAAAGGAACATGTTTTATTGATACATCAGTTTTAAAAAGCAGTTCAGCAAAAAGCACAACAAATATATTTCTTGGTAAGTCAAAAATATGGTTATTTCAATAAAGCCTTAAATTAGGGTTAAAAATGTAGATTGCACAAAGCACATTTTATACACAAGCATGAAAACTAAGTTTTTCATTCCTAGGGAGAATCTCTAATAAAAATAAGTGAGAAAAGTCTTCCATGAGAGAGATCACTGGTTCTTTACGTATTATTTTTAAAGTAATCATCATTGATATTTAGTAAAATAATAAGAAAACCTGTATAACTTTTCCATGTCACCTGCTCATGCAACTGTGTAATACTCTTTAAAGCATAAAAGTACTTAACAGTCATCTGGATTTCAGTAGATTTTTTGTGAGATAAGAGTATGAATTTTTATTTCATGGACTATTTCCCTCATTGTGAATCAGAAACTCAGTCTAGGTAATTGCCATTAGTCAGATAACTGGGGAGTAACTCAGGCTTATCTCTCACACAGAAAGCATCAGAATACCAGTACCTATACTATTTGTAAATAATTTAAAATTAGTATATACACGTTTAGGAAAAGTTATTACTATTTTCAATAGGCAACATTTTGAGGCAACTCACATCCTGACGAAATCTCTGAATAAAGAGACCCTTGACTTAATTTCTTCCCCCAGGCAGATGATGATGCAGATGTCCAGCTCCAACCTGAGCATGTTTCCCTCTGATAGCAGCATGCATAAAAAAGAAAAGATGCAGATTCCTTAAAATTAATGAAAAAAAATTTTTTTGTGAGTTGCTCTTCTTCTATACTGTTTTTTTCCTCAAAACATTGATACTTAGATATGCTTTTTATTTGGAAGTCATCCCACAGAGATTTTGGAAAAGGGGGCTGTAGTTGATTAGATTTGATACTTAACAGGGAGCTCTTGTTGCAGTTGACTTTTAGAAAATCCTCCTCTACTTAAAGTGCCTCCTTTTTGTTCTTGCAGTGTTCTATCAGATTACAAGAGGCTGTATAACAAAGGAGATATTATGTAATAATGTACCACTTCGACTAAAATGTATTTCATATTCATTCTTCAGCACTAGATATCCCTTTCATAGTCATATTTCATAGTCACCATAAATAAATTCAGGGTTAGATTGTACCTCTCAAGGTGACTTGTTCAGGATAAAGGCAGTTGTTATTGTATTTCAGCTCTTTGTAATGCATGTGCAAGGCAAGGAGGGTTTTATCAAAAGAAAAATATTTCAGTTTTTGTGCTTTTTTTCTCATAGCAGAAAGTCAGACAAATACAGAGCTATTGAACTCGTACTTTCTTGAAGAAAACTTGCAGAATGATTGAGGAGGAATAGCTTTTTACAAAACCAGTTTGTTTAGATTCCATTTGGTAAAGGGGTTTTTGTTAGCTTTTGTTTTTTCCTAACACATTTCATCCCAATGAATTTTTCCTTAGTTTATTTGAAAAGAAATTTTCACTAGGGTCAGGCTTTTCCTGTACTTTCCCAATTTTTTCACACCTTCAAACTTTTCTGAAAATAATTTGTTTAAATTCCATTCTTTTGGGGTTTGGGGGATTGTTTTCCATTTGATTGTGGTGTTGGTTGTTTTCCTGACATGTTTCATTCTAGTGAATTCCTTCTTAGCTTAGTGAAATGAATTTTTCCTTGGATTCAATACATAACATCGTATTTCTTTCTATAAAAGTATGAGAGCTTACAAGAGCATTTCTGAGTCTCCTATCTCCCCTCAAACCCAAGGAAGATTAGATTCAATGCACCTCTAACTTCTGAGGCACAGAACTCTGAGGAAGAAACATTTTTGTTTACAGAAACTTCTGCATGCGTTGGAGAGAAGTCAGGCAAAATAACAGGCAAACCTCAGCTACATAATACCCTTTGCAGATGGTTTGAAGGTATGAAGGCGTAAGCATTTATAATATATGTAAAGCCATAATCCTTTCCTTAGCTTTTCTGAATCGTCTGAGAAATTCTGCCTGGTTCCTGTAGGCTAGCTCAGCCTCTGGCTCAGGGAGAGGATACTCAGAGGTTTTTGGAGCTGCAGGTGGGTGAAAACAGAGCAGTGAGCCTCCTGCTCCTGCAGGGCAGCAAGGGCAGGGAGGGAACTGCCAGCTGCCAGGGTGTTTGCTGTCTCCTCTTTTTCCCTCTCAAACTGAAGTAAGACTGCACAGGACAGGATGCAGATTAGTTTGACCCATCCTTTTGCAGCAGAGCAGAGGGCTTGTAAAGGGTGAAATAGTGGCAATGAAAGTTATTCCAAAAATCCATGGTGGAGAATTACAGTGAGTTTGCTGGAGACAGTGGGAGAGCCTATCAAGACATCAAAGAAAACATGCAGTTAAGTCAAGCAGAGGATCCATATCATTAGACTTTTTTTCTACAGAAAGAAAAATTTGCTCAGAAAGGACCTAGAGACAATTCAAACCCTTATTAATTCCAAGAAAATCCCATGTTAGTACTCTATAATAAAAATGATGGAGTACATTTGTTGTGTTAATAAGATAGCCAGGTGCCTTAGAAGCACTTTTGGGAATAAAATTCCCTCTAGATGCATAAGATGTGAGCAATGACTTTACCTGGTGTATTTTGGCAAAGTAGCTTGGTGTATTTTTTCCATTGAGAAGCAATTTGGATTGTTTAAGTATTGGAATAATGTGGGAGAAAATTAGGACTGTAACAAGCATTAAATATCCCTAAAGGAGCTTCTTGGCTCAGTAAACTGACAATATTTTTATAAGGGATATTTAACTTAAATCTCTTTAAGATATTTTCTACCTCTTCCAACTTGCATGGTGTTTCAAATTATTGCTGAAATGTTGTGTGAGAGCACATATTAATACTTGCATATTGGACTGATCTCCAGGGAATTCTCTTAAAGCAGATCACATTGTAGCACTTGTTAAAATACAGCTGAGTTTTAAGATTTCCTTTCCTTCAGTATTTCCATTCCCAGTTCAGTTAGTATGAATTGCATGAAAAATAATTTTATCTTGTTTGCCCTTTAACTTGCCCCACAAGAATTCTTCCCACTTACTTTGCATGCACAAAGAACATATCTGTACTTTCTTGTCTGAGCAGGAAGAGCAAAATGGTCCCATCATTTCCTTCTCTAGAAACAATAGCAAAGAAAGGTCAACCTCAAAGTCTTGTTTCCTCAGATACCTCTTCTTAAGTTTGATTTTGAGATTCATGAAGCTTTTGCTAATCCAAGAGGCTCTTCCCTCCAGCATTACAAACCTCCTAGGAGCCTGCAGTGCCCTGCTGCTTGTACTGCAACCATGGAAGAATAATTGCTGGGGTGTTGTTCTCAAATATAGTTCCTCAGTTTTGTTACAGGTTTGTACTGCTAGTAAATTTACCTACACTACTTGCTTGAATTTTAGTTGTGTGTTCATTGGCATGAGCATTTTATGTTTATCGGCAAAAGAACATTTCTAGCTGATTGTCTGTAAACAGTTAAATGTTTTGTCGGAATGTTAAAGCTGCTGCTCAATAGCCAGTGACCACAGCATCTTCAAGAGGCTGAGTTTAAAGCCCAGCTGGTAACTGTGCAATTAATTTTAAGTAAGAATGGTTTGTTTTCCATTAGAGAGGCCTTTACACAGCAACAGGTAGAGTTGGGAGATGACTAAGCATTAGCTAAGCTCAGTGCTGTGTACTGTAAATGATGAGGGAGCAAAAGCAGCCTCTTTTATCCCAGACACTTTCATTTAGTGTATGAAAAAACACTTGAGACAAATATTAATACCCAGGTAGTGACTTTGCTCTGCAAGAGCTGTCTTTGTTTGCTATAGTATCCAAGAGTTATTTTTTTCTGAAAAGGACTTTTCACGCTTAGATATCATTTCAGTCGTGAAGAGCTCCTACTTTAATCTACTGAATGTCAGATGGTCCCTAAGAGATTTCAGGACACCACTTAAAGTCAGCTTTTATAGGTCTTTTATGTTTTTTGACTATTTTGAAGTGGAAAGAACATCTACAAAGTAGATACAGGGAGAACAAAATAAAAGTTATGCTTAGGCAATTCAGAATGGGGAAAGTAACAAGCAAACACATTAATAATTTGCAATATTTAGTCACAAGCTACTGTATTACTCCTTTTAGAAGACATTTCCTGAAGATATTCTCCTTAAAGATTATTGATTTATGTTAGGATGCAGATTATTTAAGGACTCTGTAAAGGAATCAGACATATCAGGGATGTAAAAAGACATGGATTATCTGGAAAGGATTTTTGCAAGGGTTATGTGTTCAAGGGACTGCTATATATTATTTTAAAAAGTGTTGTGGTATACAAAGTAGTTTGTTGTTCTTCAGTAACTGTGTCTTGGTCTGACTGGCCATGATTTTTATGAGGGATTCCAGAAGTTCATTTCATGAGCATTTATCACTAATTTATGAACACGTGTTTTATATAGTATGCTTCTACTAGTGAAACATAATAATTATACTTGAACAAAGATCAAAGATATAAGGAACTTTTTCAGTGTGATTTCCTCATAAAAAGTCGTAGAAACGTAATTTTAGATAGAAGTCTTCTGTAGACTTCTATAGTAGTATTCTACTGTAGTAGTCTTCTGTATGACTTTCTGAGCAGAGTTTGATCTCAGGTGCTTTACAGGAGCATTGGAAGAGGAACTGTGAGTGGAAAAGGCAAACTCTCAAGCCAAACTTGCACCAAGGTAGGATTACCTGCTCATCTGCACTTGTAGCAACTAGAGCATGAAGGCATTCCAGGCATGGATGGGAGGTCAGTGTCTGTATGGGTGAACCGAGAGTACAGATAACTTCTTTGTGTGTGACGGTTCAGGAGGCACCACTCAGTGATGGCAGCTAGCTAGCGCTACCAAGGCTTGTGCTCCTCCCTTGATGTAGCTTGTGCCCTCAGCCTTTGCTATCCCTGCTGGTTTCCAGAGCACCAGGGGTGTTTGGACAGCCTGTGGCAGAATTGCCACTATTCTCATTTCGATTGTCATGGCATCAGAAGGAATGAAATATACCTACTCACTAGGCCTTCATATATGCACAGACTTTTATTAAAAAAAAATCTAAAATCTATCCTTTTAATTTGTCTATCATTACGTTGGATGAATATGTAAAGAAGAACAAATATTACATGAGATATGCTACATAACTTTAAGGAGCAGTGCATTCAAAGCACAATGAAGGGTAAGGTAGCAGACCAAATGCTTTGTGAACTGCATGTGGGCTAATGAAACACACACCTCAGGGAAACACAGGAATTTGTTGTTAGGCCAATTAAAGTATTAGAAATCTAATCAAAATTGTATTACTAATCTAGCTACAATGATGCTAGCAGATATAGTTGAAATTATCCAATTACAACAATTTCTCATTTATAATACAACTACTGAACACAGATTTCCCAGTCACTTGTACCCACACCTCTATTATTCTGGGTCAGTAGATTGATGGAGTTACTGTTAAGCAAAATACAATAGCGAAGTGTAGTTGTACTGTGGATCCAGCATCTGAGATGCTTCACTGACAGAAAAATGGTGGTAATAGTAGGACTTCTTCCTCATCATTTCTGGTTCCATTTGGTGTTATATTTCTGTGTTTACTGACAAACTTATTTGCTCTTTTTCAGTGGTCTGCAAATTCCGTGATATCATTGGGTTTTAGCATATATAGTGTGTTTGCCATGTGTTAGATACTTAACTTTGCTGTCTTCATTACCCTTATATCCAGTACTAACCTGGTCTGTAGCCCTAAGGGTTCTGATGCCATCCTGCTCTTGCACTTTTAAGGCCCATTTTGCATCTTGTGCTTGAATTTTTGGAGACCACTCTTTTTCTCCAAAAGCCTGGAGCTGTTCTTTGCCAGGAATGTAGCATTATATTAGCGCAATCCAGTCAAGCACACAGTCTCATTCAAGGGTAGCACAAGGGTTCATGCCACAAAAAGGAATGCTCTACAGGCACATCTATTTGTATACCGATATGTTTTGGTAACTACTTGTTATTAATACCTATTAGTTATGGCAGTATCACTGTTATCAAAATTGCTTTACAAGAGGAGGGATTTCAGTCACTAGAAATGGAGTAGCTATTTAAAAAAGTTTAAAGCGTGTTACTTTTGGTGTTTATAACTTGTCAGTATAAGTTAGTAGCTTTTAGAGCTAAGGGCAGATTTGAACAGTTGAACTCAAATCCTTAGTGCACTTTGCACATTGTCAAAAGCTGTGTAGGATTAACTGTGGAGTAATTCTGTTTGAGTGCATTGCATGTGAAAAATTCATTGGTAGGTAGGACTGGGATGCTATTTTTAACTCATTGATTCCAGCTTGTTATTGCAACCATGATTTAATTCTGGTCACAAACAACAGTTGTTTAAAATCCATTTATGTTTTGCAGAGGTATTAACACCACCTTAAGCAGGTTGGTAACACAGAATGAGGGCAGACCAATATGTTGATTACCATTCAAGATCAGACATTTTGACAGTTACATATTTGAAATATGATCTGGAATTCCTTACTGAAATCTGTTGACTGGCTACATTGCAAGCCTGAGCAATTGTTTCCTCCCCAAGAAAGCAGAAATGTGAAATTTAAAACAAGACTAGAAATTATTGGAAAGTCACCATTATTTAGAAATATGAGGGCTATAAATACTCCTGTAGCCAAGAATAAAGGACTAAAGTGGAAAACTTGCATGACTGGAGTGCTGCAATGGCTGGCTACAAGCTCTTCAGAAGGGACAGGCAAGGAAGGAGAGCTGGCAGGGTACTTTGTATGTTAGGAAGAGCTTTAATTGTCTACTATTGCAAGGATCATGATGATAGAATTGAGTGTTTATGGGAAAGAATAGGGGGAAGGCTAACCAGGCAGATGTCCTGTTGGGAGCCTGTTACAAACTGCCAGGGTGAAGAGGCAGGTGAAGTATTCTATAAGCAGCTGGCTCATATTTCATGATTAATAGCCCTTGTTCTTGCAGGAGACCTTAACATGCTGGATGTCATCTGGAAACTTGACACAGAGGAAAGGAGGTAGTCTAGGAGGTTCCTGGAGTGTGTGGAAGGTAATTTCTTGACACAGCTGGTGATCAAGCCTACCACGGTTGGGACTCCATTTAGACCTGGTGTTTACAAGCAGAGAAGGGCTGGTGGGAGATGTGGTGTGTGGAGGCTGTATTGGATACAGCCACCACAAAATGATAGAGCTCTCAAATTCTTGGTGAAGTAAGGAAAGTGGTCAGTAGAACCACTACCTTGGACATCCAGAGGGTGGTCATTTGCCTGCTTGGGACAGTGGTTCAGGGAGTACCTTGGGAAAAAGACCTTAACAACAAAGGAGTCCAGGGAGGTGGGAGATACTTTAAAAAAGAAATCTTAAAGATGCAGGAGCAGGCTGTCTTTATGTGCTGAAAGACAAACCATCATGGAAGAAGACTGGCCTGATTGAAAATAGGGCTTTTGCTGGAACTCAGGGAAAAAAAAAAAGAGTTTATGAACTTTGGAAGAAGGGGCAGGCAACTCAGGAAGAGTACAAGGATGTTGCTAGGTCATGTAGAGAGAAAATTAAAAAGGTGAAAGCTCAGCCAGAACTCAATCTGGCTACTGCTGTGAAAGATAATAAAAAGTGTTTTCATAAACATATTAAGAGCTAAAGAAAAGGCAAATCTCCATCTTTTATTGGATGTGGAGGGGGGAACACTGTCACCAAGACTGAGGAAAAAGCATGAGGTACTTAGGTACTCCATGTCACCAAGGATGAAGTACTTAATGCCTTCTTTACCTCAGTCTTTCACAGAAAAGCCAGTTATCCTCAGGACAACCACCCTTCTGAGTTGGTAGATGGGGACAAGGATCCCCTGCAACCCAGGAGGATGTAGTTAGTGACTACTCAGACACTCACAAATCTAGGGGGCTGCTTGGAATTCACCTGTGGGTACTGAGGATGCTGGCAGAAGAGCTCAGCAAGCCACTCTCCATCATTTTTCATCAGTCCTGGTTAACTGGAGGTTTTCCAGTGTGACACCAATCTACAGGAAGGGTCAGAAGGAGGATCTGGGGAAGTACAGGTCTGTCAGTCTAATGTTGGTGCCAGGGAAGGTTATGGAACAGATCATCTTGTGCACAATCTCATGGCACGTACAGGACTGTACTGCAGAGAGAAGTGTGCAAGAGGTTTTACAGTGGGGCATAAGGCAGAAGGGAGACTCAGACCATATCGAGCTTCCAGGAATTAAGTGAACACCAGTAATTTGTCAGAAAGAGTAATTACCAGTAGTCCCAGCTGCAGCAAAAAACATATCTGAAGAAATGGGAGGGAAGCACTAGGCAAACAGATAAACTGTATGCTCTCTGTGAAGTTAAGAAGAGAAACTGAACCTTCCAAAAGATTATTGCCTTCATCTTCATGGACTACACAGGGAAATTTTCTTGGGAAATAAATCTCTTAGCCTAGGTACTTCAGAACAACATCTAATCAATTGTATGTCACATTTATCTAATCATTTGCTAAAATTTGTATCCTAGCTGTTTATTTCCCAAGTAAACATTACTGTCAAAATAGCAATGACATCATAAACACCTGTGTTTTCACAGACACAAATACAGAAAAAAATTGAAATATTTTTATATTGATTGGAAAAATGCAGAATTGAAATCAGAGAGCACAATGTAGTTATACAACATCAAGCTTTTTAACAGTGGTCACCTACTTATCTGACGTCAGATTAAGGGTAACAAGGAGTCATTTCTGCCGGTGTGAGATGGCAGTCCTTCAGTCTGAAGAATGAGTCTCACAGTTGGTATTGATGTATTTATCAGATTCAGGGACAGCACAAATGTCTAGATCAACAGAATGAGTTTGGCTTTCACTCTCACATCCCATAGGTAGGAAGTGCAATAGTAGTGCAATAGGTTTGCATAGGCTGTATCTATTTTGTAGGTAAATAGAAGTGTGCAGGGCTGCCTATTCAGGTACTACCATGAACTATGTCTGCACCAAACCCAAATATATTGGATTTATATCTATAACAGCATACTTATTGTTTCTTGCCTTTTCTTTCGTTTTTAAAACCTCTACAAAGACAAACAAAAGAGCCACTAGATTAACTTGTATATAATAACAAGAGGAGGTTCAGTGATATGATTTTCTCTTACTCTATAAGAAAACTACCATTAAAAGCCACCACCACAATTTACAGCATGAGAGTAGTGCTTGTGTATATAACAGTTTCCTTACTTTTTCTGACCCATTCATCCCAGAAGCACTCTAGCATTGCAGTCATGACTCTAAGTCATGACTTACAGCTGAGAAAACAGGACCACTGTGACAGAGTGCTAAGGCATATGTGCTAATTAAGAACTGTGGTAGCGTCTAAAATTTAGGATAATAAATCAGTTTAATTTTAGATTAGCACTTGGTTACTGAAACTATTTTTCCTGTTCTCAGGAGCATTTTTCCATTTGTAGACATTGATATTACAGAGGTCAAGTTGTGCCTGCCTGAAGATAAGCTATAACCTGGACTTAAGCACTTTGCTTTCCAAACACACATACCAGTAAACCACATGGATGACTTCTAAAAGCTTTACTTTTTTTTTTTCCTAGGGATAGATTTAAAAAGCAAGATTGTTTCAGTATGGTGGTTCCTTTTTTACCATTCTCTCTTCTCCAAGGAGAATTTAACATTATTTCAGGGAGCATTCTCATAGGATAAAAGCTTACTGGGCTCTCTTAAATGCCTCTAAACAATAAAAAAAAAACATTAACAGATGTAAGGTGAGATGACATTAGGTATATCTAGTAACACATCCTGCCATTTTATGTTATTCAAGCTCTATGTAGATGCAATTTAATCTATGGATTTATTTTCAATGCATTCTTAATCACCAATGGCTTGAATAGGATTATTCACTCATCTGTCCTCAACAGATGCAGTGTGTTAGGTCACAAGTTGTCACAAGTGTTGAAGACTTGTATGCATGTAAATAGGCAGCTTATTTTGAGTCCAAAAAAGAAATAGGTGCTCCTTGTTAACACATTCACATGAGGTTCCAGGCAGAACACTTGCTGCTAGCAAAAGTCTCCATCATCCTGAAAAAGCAAGTTGCTTTCCTTCTTAAAGACAATTAGTGTTTACTCACCATTACTAAAGTGTTCCGGGGACTACGCCACTGCTATTCAAGAGTATCTTGCATTTGCAGTAGGCTCTGGCAGTCCCTAGGTTTTGTGCAGCTATGATTCACTTTACCTGGGCTTGCACAGAGACTGCTTGGCTCAATGTGTCTGTGACCCAAAGCCAAGAGATAGGAGGAATGCATATTTTCCTTTGGTGCTACATTTATATCTTGGTTCTGGCCAAGACAGGGTTAATTTTTTAAAGTGTCCGGGAGGGGGTGTGGCCAGGGCCCAGATGTGGTTTGACACTACCTCACCTCATTGTTGGAGGGGAAAGGGATTTTTTCTCTCTTCCCTGGAATATGGGATCCTCCTTGTTGAGTAAAGAGTGTGGCAGATGGAGTGGTCTGGTATTTGTTTTTTGTTGGGGGCTTTTAATGCCAATAGTTTATTTTTCCTATACATTTTGTTATTATTATTGTTGTTGCTGTTGCACTTTGCTTTCTCATCTCACTGCTGTTTCCAGTAAATTGCTCTTATTTCAGCCCATGACAGTGGTGGGAGCGGAAGCAGTGTGTGGATTTAGTGAGAATACCGAATTGGAAAATACCATTCCTAAGCAACAATCATTTATTACAAGGAGCAGATCTTATTTCGTTATAGACCCAGCATGTGGAGCTACAACAAAGCTGAGCAAAAGAAAGATCTCCTATTCTTGTCATGATCTCCTGAGAGAATGCAGCTGGACTTCAGGTAATGCTCAAAACCAGGCTATAAATGTCAAAACCTGGAGGCAGGACTTTATCAGATGGCAAGGTAACAATATGCTGGAAGCAATCTGTGGAATGAGCGAAGCCAAGCAAGGACAGAAGGCTCTGCAGAACCACAACACTGAAAAGAGTGACTGTCTTTATATCTTTCTGTCTTTTTTTGTCTTTTCATAAGATTTTCCTCTCAAACTCTACACTTTTGACTAAGTGGACTGTGTGCAACTAGCTCAGAAATTTAATAAGGTAATTTAAGAAATTATACGAAGCCTCTGAAACTACAGTGGCTACTTTGAAAAATATCTGGGGTGAAAAATATTCAAGTTGGAAAGATGGAAGCAGGAGTATGGTCCTCTGAAAATAATATTTTCATAGCAGAAAGAGTGTGATGCAGGAAGAGCTGTGAACTCTGCTGTAAATAGGTATCCAGGTCCTGGTATTGATCTGGAAGGAAGTAGGAGCTATCACGGAGTATTATGAGTTGGACGTGACCCACGAGGATCATTCAGTCCAACTCCTGGCCCTCCCTCTCCAAGAGTCACACCATGAGCCTGAGAGCATTGTCCAAATGCTTCTTGAACTCTGTCAGGCTGGTGCTGTGACCACTTCCCTGGGAAGCCAGTTCCCGTGCCCAACCACCCTCTGGGGCAAGAACCTTTTCCTGTTGTCTTAGCTAAAGCTCCCTGGACTCAGCTTCATGCCATTCCCTCGCGTTCTGTCACCGTTCACCACAGAGAAGAGATCAGTGCCTGCCCCTGCACTTCCCCTTGTGAGGATGTTGTAGTCTGCGATGAGGTTCCCCTCACTCTCCTCTTCTCCAGGCTGAACAGATCAAGTTCAGCCCTCAGTTGCTTCTCATACACCTTCCTCTCCAGACCCTTCATCATCCTCATGGCCATGTCTTGATGCTCTCTAATAGCTTTATGTCTTTTTTGCATCGTGGCACCCAAAACTGCATGCTATGATAAAGATATATGGTAAAGAGATATATTTTCATGATAGATCACAGAAATTCCTCAGCTATGGGACACTGTCAAACTCTGCACAAATGGCATCTTCTGCTTAACACCTGTCATAAGCCTGTGGCACAATGAGACTGGCAGCTATCAACATACTGCAGCCTTTGCAATACTTCCTGAAAAAGGAAAGGCGAGTCTAGGTGGACAATGTTTTGCCAGGAGCTAATAAGCATTTATGGACGAAAAGATTAGTAGTTTAGAAGAAATATTTTTCAGTAAAGGAGATATGAAACAAAATAAATGAGAAAATTAAATTACATTTTATTTTATTAAATCAGATTAAATTTTAATTATTTTTTTCAGACTAAATAAAGCTGTTTTACATGGCTAATACAGTGTGATAACTGAGGTGAAGCTTCACAAAAACATGCAATGCTTTAAACAGCTATTAGGGAAATCAAAGACTCTGACATACAGAGTATCATTTGCAGCACAGCTGAAGCAGAAGATAATATAAGTATCACCAGTCTTGTCAGTGGTATTATTTTAGGAGATACTTTCAAGAGAATAGTTGATTTACTCCAGAGAAGGATCATTCTTAAGAACAGTCATCAGTGATGCAAACCAAAGCAGCTGTTTCATCAGTCTCCAATCAAAAGCGTGAATTGGTATTGATAATCATAGCTGATAATGGCCTTCCTGAGAGCATATGATAAACCATAAGATAATTCATCCACTTTCAAAAATAGTTGATTTCTCTGTTATTCACTAGAATTATCTCTGCAGAGCAACATTTTTTTGTCATGCTAGAATGATGAATTTTCATCAGATGCAAATGCTAGAATATGTAAGCTGGTGATTAAAGACAAACACAGAAAAAAGAATTTGTCTAGGAGCAACAGACCTAAGACTCAGGGTCTTCTAGTTCTATTTTCTGGTGTCATTTAAAAGGGAAAACTATTCTTCTCTGGGACATGTTTAAAAAATAAAAATCAAAGCACTTTCATACTGATAATGCAATGAAGTAGTTTTGAAAACATACCATGAGATATGTATTTAAAATATTGGCAGATTTCTGCATTATGACACATTGAAATATGCATATATTCTTTAACCTCCATGCTATCCTAATGCTGCTAAATTATGAAATGTTTGATAGGATCCACAAATGATTTTTGATAATCAACAGTATTTTCCTTACACAATCTAGTGAGGACCTGTAAACCTGTCATAATAGACTACTCTTTTCTCAATAATTAAACTAGGAAGCAATGCTGGTTTTACATGAAGTATTCTGACCCATTCCTACAACTGTAAATAAATCTATTGACCTGACAGCTGAGTTTACACCAAAGTATATTGTAGGACAGTTCTATTTGATTGTGTAGTATATATCCAGTAACAATTAAAATAATTTGAAGCTCAGTCAGATCTCTGAGTTTATTTCTCTAGGAAGCACAGGAGATGCTTATGACTGTGATATATTCATCTTGGTTATTAAAAATTTGTTTTGTAAAGGGTAGTATAGTAACCAATAATTGGAAGATGGAAAAGGAACGTTAAGAAAAATGGAGATGCAGAAGGATAAATTTAGTGCAACTTTAGAGAATATAAAAGGCAGCAAAATACAATCTAATATACCAAAAAGCAATCTTTAAATAGATGAGTCTTTTTTTACAATTGAGGGACTTAGAGGTCAATTAATGGCAATCGTAGAAGTTCAGCAAGTGGCATATTATATTGCAGAGAGAGTGTTAATGTTCTGGACAGAATTATTTCACCCTTCCTTTAGATTTGCTGTGGGATCCTGTTACCAAGAGTTTAAATTGTCATTCTGGAGAAAATGTTTTCCAATTATCAGACAGACCAGCCTTATGAAGAGACCTTTTTATCTCTTGTGCTTTGCAGATTAAAAAACTTCTTATACTCTAAGGAGGATTGCTCAGGATAGGGTATACTGAAAAGCCACTTTCAACTTTCAACAAAGGCTGAGCCAAGTATCAACCGAATCTTTTTGAAACTAGAAAAAGTACAGACCACAGTCTTTGCCTGCCCCATTATTTTTCATTTTCACATGTCTTTGTCCTCCTGATCTGGCTGGAACAGTAAGTGCTCACAGTAGTCGGGTAGAACAGCTGCCCTGTTAGCCTCTAACAAAATAAGACCAGACAGATAATCAAATAGTATTCTCCCGAGAGCATCCTATAAGCTGTAAAATTATTCTTATCTTTAACCATTTGAATGGAATTTTCATCCTACATGGGGACAAAAGGAATGAGCATAAAGAAAAGATTCCTTTGCTGTGGGATTTCAAAGTATGGGTGAACAAACATTGAACATACATTGGCTTGCTGTTTTGCCATGATTCATGCCAGGGTCCTAGTCCTCTAATAATTCAGTGTGGCTTTGTCTACATTGGGAGATACTGGAGTGAAATAGAAGCAGATCTTCAGAGAAAATCCATTGGTATTGAGAACCCAGCACCCAGTAAGTGTGGTTTGGAGGGGATTTATTTTAGCCTAACCCCAATCTTGTTCCATAGACGGAAAACCCACTAGTGCTGGAGCACAGTATATTTTGGCAATCCTGGTAAGCACATCCTGAAAGATGCTGCTGCAATCAAATTCATGTACTTTAAGGCCCGCTTTTGGATTGAATGCTCCTTATCTGAAGTGCCAATGTGTACCATGTACTCCTTGTACATTTGTGCCAGTGGGGTTCACTGGGTATAACTGTCTCTTCTTTTGATGCTTTATTTGGCTACTTAAAAACAGAGACTAGAGACGAATAAGGGAATAAAGGCCTTCAAAGGTACACCCTGGGGGTCCAGAGGCTCCTGCCTCAGTGGATCCCAAGATAGACGACTGGTCACGAGTTCTTCACACTTTTATAGGTTTGGTCCATTTGCATATCAGCATAAATTCGCCAATTAAAACTTTAGCTGATGGTGTTATTTCTCTGAGCTTGCTTCTCTCTTCCCTAAAATGAAGGTTTACACTTTTGGGCCTAGGACAGTCTGGGTGTCCTTGGAGAGCAAGCTGGAGAGGCTTTGTTATGTCTGTCTGAGCATAAGAGAGTGGCAGCTAACGAGCTACAGGAAACTTCAGAGTTACACTGGGCAGTACAGGATTTGAAAAAATATAGAAGTTTAAACTTAAAGGCATCACCTTGACTGAGAAAATAGAGCACAGACTGGAGAAGAGTTTCAATAGTGCTCACCTCCTGCACATGACTTTGGGGTTATCCAAGCTAGATTTAGCTTCCTAGATGAGCTAGAGTGCACCTTGATATCCAAGTCCCCTGTAAGACTCCTTGCTTTGTCTGCAGCATACATGCACCTTGCACTTGGAAGTACTCCTCACTGGTCACCATATTCCCTATCAAAGTCTGCTGCCTTCGAAGATGTGTCTTGACAGATGGTAAATCCAGACTCATGAGAAATCCAGGGTCCTAGTCTGTTTACTGGGAGATTGTCTGATAGGTGATGGAAAAACCAAGGTAAAATTGTGCTCTTAGGCTTAAGAAGAGTTAGGGATTTGGACTTATGTCTTGTAAAACAGGAAACATCAAAATGTATTTATTTACTATTTGCTGGCTCATGTTGAAAATACTTGAAAGTATAGTGAAAGGCAATGATAATATTAATAGACCAAGGGAATGCTTGTTATTTGAAGTTATCTTTCTGTACCTAAGCATTCCAGCCTAGTTACCACATATCTGTCCACACTTCAATTTGGTTTTTTTTCATCATAACTTAAATGGAGAGGAAGTGTAACATGCTAAATGTAAAGGAATGTCATCTTATATCCTGTAACACTTCCCCTTCCCTAGATGCAAAGATAGGTGCCAGTCTTCTTTCTTCATCAGTTTTTCTCTACTTGAGATAATTCCTCTTGCTTAATTTTTAAGTGCGGCTGAAGATGTACTGTAAGTAATCATTTTAATGAGAAACATGAGTGAGCAGTTAAATCAATGTATCAAAGATTAAATTCTAATTAAAATAGTATTTAGTTATGAAAAGTGAGAATTTTATAATTTATTTTCTATTAAGATGTTGACTGTTTCACTGAAAGCAATTATTTTGTGGTTCAAATCACAATATAAAAGCTACGCTGAAGTTCCATTTCTGCATCTTTCTGTTCTCCTCCTGATATCCACCATCCTCAAATTTAAGTGCCCCTTTTAAAAAGGCCAGTACCAAAATGTTCGCATTAGTTTTCTTTATTCTTGAGATGTTTTTCACATTTATTGTAACACTAGGCTACTATGCTGTTTAAGATGGGTTTTTTTGATTTGTGTTAAATATTGAGGTAGGATTAACCATGATGACAGCATATTTAAAACCACTTCTGAACTGACATAAGAAGAATTGAACTGTTTTCATTTGGGTTGCAGGTTTTAAATACCATGCATGTGACTCTGTTCTTATGTTTGTGCTTACTCAAATGCAAGCACACAAACATCATGTGCGTGCTTTTTGAAGATGTCCCTGACCATGACAGGGAGATTGGACTAGATGACCTTTAAAAGTCTCTTCTGACCAAAAGTATTCTCTGATTCTATAAATTTAAGGTGTGAGGTGCACACAGGGAATTGTTTTGTGAATCCACAGTTAAGTTCTGCAAATACAATTTCATTAAAATATTGTTATGTAAATCTATCCTTTTGAAGATACGGCTGCAGTGGTCCTTGAGGTCTTGCTGTTCTATGTGCTTTTTTTGGTGGAAGAGAGAACACAATAATAATTTTTTCTTCTGTCTCTACACACTGAATAACTTTGGTCTCAGCAGGGTAAGTGGTCCTTACAGAACTGTGTGAGAGCCATCAAGTTCCCTCAAGCACAGTGCATGGAGATGGGCCATCCACTAAGCCTAGGTTTTCAAAGCTCTCATGCACTCAAAATGGTATGCAGCCGTACAAATTCGGCATCAAGTCTCATATGTTCCTGTCAGGGAAGTAGCTATATCCAAGAGAAATATAGCAGATGGAGGATGTCAGCTATGTAAAATTACATATGAGTGTTTTTAAGTTCCTCTGTGGTCTTGAACAATTGAATAGTGAAGAACCAAAATGCTCTTCAACACTAAGTGTGAAGTATCCCAGATGAAAAATACAGTGATATTGGCTGTTTATATATTAGTGTAGTGGACTTTTTCCTTCTCCTTCTATTTGGACTTCAGCTTTAAGCATGAAAATTCTTTCTCATGTCGTTTTAGACAAATCACAGATCATAGGTACCTTGAGGTGTAATAGGTGGCTTCCAGACTGCAAATCAAGAGCTTGTGCTAAGTGTCTTTGCTCCTTTTATAATGCATGAAGTTAGGTGTATTACTATGGAATCCAAATCAATAATTACACTTTTAAGAAATTAGGGAACTGGTGATCTGATCTGGCTGTGTTTTAGAGGTCTTTTATGGTGGATTATCCTGTTATCTTGCATTCCTTAAATCTAAGGAGTAGAGAAAGTTTTTCAGTGAGCTTGGGCAGCATTTACATGCTGAGCTGCTCAGATTAGTGCTTCTACTGTTGTTTGTATGTGTATTCCTCTAGAGTCCAGGAGAAATTTCAGTTAAGTCTGAATTTATGTCTTCTCTGGATTTTCCACTACTAGGCAGCAGCCAAGCTGACAGCTGAGTTGTGATTTTACATTTATGTACTTACAATCTTTACCATATTCAACTCATGAATTACTTTTCTTTTTCCATTTGCCAGCATGTCATCACTTCCTATTTTATAATTGATATTCTATGCTGTGATGGTTTAACAATATATTAACTCTTTTTTCTATAGACTTAACCAATCTGAAACTTTCATCTATAAATTTTTGTATTTCTTCTCTTTGAAACCATTAGTTCAGTGAGTAATCAGTTAAATAAAATGACCTCAAGAGTAGATGTAAGTACTCAACTTTTAACATGGAAAGTTAATTGCCAACAGTAGTCTCAAGCAGTTTCTGGGAGATGGCCTTACTTTTCTACTGACATTAGAACTGTGCAGCTTTGGTAGCAAATAACTGACAGACTTGAAATGGACAGTGAATTATAAAGCTCTATTTTTCTATTGATAGACTCATTAAATATGACGGAAGAAGATAGTGGCTTTCCTTTGCAGAAGCCATTCCATTTGTTCCTCCTTAGTAATGATAGTGATATGAGTCCTACAGTTTTGCTTAACTTTGGTCAATTTGCTGTTTCTGAAATGATGCCTAGCAGGTCTGAAGTGACATGAATTACTCCTTCCTTCACCTCTGTGCTTTTGTTTTTTTTAAAGATGCCCTTCTAACTTCCAGCATCAGAAGGGTTTTTATAACTGAGAATTTAAATGTTGTTGTTAGGTTAGCTGTTCCAGTACCAAGCAGATGAGAAATATCAGCAGGCCTTGTTAACTAACTCATTATCTTTTAGTGTATTATGCTGTATCAACCTGTCCTTCTTTTGACACCCAACTAGGTAATTTCTGCAGCTTTTCTTCAATATTCTCTTTTCCATTTTGCAGTTTTCATTTATTGCTTCTTTTATTTTCCTTAGGAATACAGACAATTTGAGTTCATTTCTTTCCCTTCATGTTTTCTTCTCATGGTGAAAGATTTTTTTGTTATTTACTGTTCCCTGTTTGCTTTCCAAAACTTTTATACCTATTTCTCATCTAGTATTTTACTTACTCATGGAATAATTTCTTCTCTAGTTTTCAGAGGAATGGATTTCTATTTACATTAAAGTACAAGAAAAATTCAGATTTGGGACTATCTGAAACAGCTTGTCTGCATTTCATGCTTAGTTTTGTGTCATCTGAGAAGTATCATTGGTGCTGCTTTTATTTTAATTTTTTTAATAGTACTTCTCTTCACCTTAGTCTTCTAAACCCTGAAATCAAATGAAAAAGTCCATTTCCTCACTGTTCGTGTTACATGTTATTTTAGCTGTAATCTTCCACCTGTTTCACTGCTAGCAAGCTGCTGGATCTACACAGGGGTGAAATTAAGTTTTTAAATAGATGCTCCAAACTAATCATGTAGAAAGAAGATGTCTTGGAATCCCGTATGTTTAAACTTATGTCAAATTTTCACAGTAGTCACTTTAACTACATATCTTTTAGTGACAGGGTGGAATTTTATAGACCGGTAAAGAGCTTTAATGATTCCATAAACATCAGAATGCAAAGACATAAATATTCATTTCATATTTTTCAAAATCTAGTCAGTTTGACAGATTAATTTATAATAAACCTAAGGACCATGGCCATTTTCAGGGCAGAAGGACTTCCCAGAGAGAGAGGGACTTGGGGGTGGGCTATGCTCATTGTCTTGTTGAGGGGGACAGCAATCCTGCTTCTTGGAGCTAGTGCCACCAGCTGCAGCAGAGGAGCTGCTTCTGCACTTACTCTGTAATAAATGCATATGCTCTCCTCTGAGCTTATGCCTTTGCCATCATGCTAGGATGCTGCCTGCTGTGTTAATCCACCAGTAAAGAGACCTCAGGTCATACAATAATATGTGCCTTTACCGTCTGCCAGTACCCCCAGGACTGGCTATTAATTTTCAAGTAGTTGAATTTTCACTCGATGTACTGCAGCTCTTTGAAGCATGGTGAGTTTCTTTAACCATTAAAGCAGCTGTAAGCTGCATATATAACATAATAACCAGATGATGATGTGTAAAGAAGACAAAACACTGCCTTTCATTGGAATAATCACTGGATGGGGGATTATTTACATTTCTGTGCAGTGACAGCTTGACTCGAAGGAGGATGATGATGATGATGACTGTAAAAGGGTTTGCTCCTTGCATCGAGAACTCGGTGCACAGGTTACTCCCTAAGTGCCCCATAGAGAGCTGCGAGAAAGGGCATCTCCGGAGCCAGGGATTTGGGTTGGTGACAACCTGAAGCCGAGAGAAGAAATACGGGTTATCCAAGCGCTAGTCCCGCCGGGACGTGCCCGCCCGTCCCCACGGCCGGTCAAAGGCTGCGAGCACGGAACCTCTGGTCTTCGCCGCCGCCGCGGTGCTTTTCCTGCCTCGGGTTCGGGGTGTGTGTGCGGGGCTGCTGAGGGGCATGTCTGGCTACTTTCCCGCCTGTGTGTCCTGAGAGACAGGAGGAGGAAGCAGCCGGGAGGAGACAAGAAGGAAAAAAGAAGGAAAAAACCCCATACCCTTGCCTTTTGAATGCCCTGGCGCATTTCACAGCGCAGCACCGCGCATCGTCCGCTTCCCTCCCGTCCCCCCCGGGGCGCTCCGGGGCCGCGCAGAGCTGTCCGCAGCCGCCGAGCCTGCGCCGCTCGCGTCTCGGGGGCGCGGAATTGCCGCGGCTGCCCTTGCGCGTCCAGCATGCCGCCTGCCTCCAGCACGGCTTCAGGCACTGCGGCTGGAGGGCTGTGCTCCCTCTCCTGGGGACGAATGAGGGGATGGCGGATGCCCCCTTCCCCGCGGCCGCCGCCGCCTTCCCCAAAATCTCGACCGTGCCGGCCGTAGAGACGCGCAGTCCCCGCGGGTGTCCGTGCACATCCCCTGGCGCTTCTGCTCCCGGCTGCGGGTCTCATCTCGGCAGGGCGGACCGGCTGTCTCTCGGAGAGCCGCCCTCTGAGTAGCTTCAAAAATGGAAAGATTTAAATATATATGTGTAGCTTTAAACATATATTTAACGTTTTATATATTCTGCCTATTTATATGTATATGTATATATAGATATAAGGTCTATTTCGTTTCCCTCTGTGGAGAAAAATACCAAATCAATGCCACCCTTTCTCCCAAGCATGTTTCCCTTCTAGTAAAGGAGGCTCCACCTCTGCTAGGGATTGATTCGCCCAGCAGTTTTTAGGATAATTTATGAAGCAACCTGATGAGCCTATTGGGCGAGTTGCTCGGTCCTTGCAGAGTGGGTTTCTACCTGTTTGGGTGTTTTATTTTTTTTTTCCCCCTTCCCCTCCCCTCCCTCTGCCTGCCGTGCGGCGGGGGGTGGTGGGATTGGTAGGGTCGCTATTCCCCAGCCTCTCCGGAGAAAACTCGGGCAAGGGAGAACGCCTTCACGCTCATGGATGCATGGGGGGGCCCCGCACCCCGCTGGATCCGCGGCCGCGGGGCCGGGCTGCTGCTGCTGCTGCTGACCGTGCGGCTGGGGAGCGGGTGAGTAC
>VZRF01008106.1:221170-528941 GCA_013396875.1 Vireo altiloquus | reverse complement strand
GGCAAAGTAAACCTTCAGCCGCATCCCGCTTGTTCGCTGGGCGGGGTGAGTCCAGGCTCGGCTCGGCGCTGGGAAAAGCGAGTCCCCTCATGCCGGGGCCGGCCCGGCTCTCCAGCTCCCCGGCGCCGTGCCGCCCGTCCCCGGCGGCGGCTGCGGGAGCGGGGCAGGAGGGCGGCCGCTCCTGCAGCTGGTGCTGCGGGGCACCCACCGCGGCACGGGCACCACGGAACCCGCTCCTGCAGCTGGTGCTGCGGGGCACCCCCCGCGGCACCGNGTCCCCGGCGGCGGCTGCGGGAGCGGGGCAGGAGGGCGGCCGCTC
Organism: Vireo altiloquus; assembly: GCA_013396875.1. Lineage (NCBI taxonomy): Eukaryota > Metazoa > Chordata > Aves > Passeriformes > Vireonidae > Vireo > Vireo altiloquus. Next base: position 528,622 of record VZRF01008106.1, on the reverse strand, counting down.
CTGCAGCTGGTGCTGCGGGGCACCCACCGCGGCACGGGCACCACGGAACCCGCTCATGCAGCTGGTGCTGCGGGGCACCCACCGCGGCACGGGCACACGGCACCCGCTCCTGCGGGGCACCCACCGCGGCACGGGCACCACGGAACCCATTCCTGCGCTGCCGTGCTCGGGAGCGGGATCCGGCTCACGCGTCGGATGGAGCGGGGCAGCTGCTCAAGTCCCAGAAGTTGGAAACGTCCATCTTAAAGGAGAGTTAGAAAATTGAGCTGGAGACCTCTGAAGAAACAGTTTGGTACAGCTGTGTATGTGTGCTATTAGTACCCATAACAACGAAAAGCAATGTGACAATTCAACTCCATTAATAATGCAGAGCTAATGTGAACCGTTCCACAGGTTACACTCATAAAAATCACAAAGCAGTATGGAAAGGGTATTTGACTTTTGCTCAGTGTGTCTTCCTTTTAAATGAAAGACCAAATAATCATTTTAGAGGATATAAAAAAATGAAGTGTAAAGGCTGGCAAAAAAATAGAAAAAAGAAAATAAAGGGTAGAAAAATCTATTAAACATTTTTAAAATTCTGTCATACTCTAGACCCCTTCTCCACACTGAATGGTGATTTATCAGTCTGTGTGAGGTATGTTGATCTCATCACATCTCTCATCTTCAGAAGGCTGCTCTATTATCCTAGTAGAAACACCACTGATTATACTTCTCTTGACCTGTGTCTTTTAAAACCCTGATAAATTATGGAAATATTTTTCAAAGACATTGACGAAAATGATACCAGTGCAGCTGTGCATCTTCAGAATGTTTCTTAATGATCATAGTGTACCTCAGGTGTGAAAGAAATTATCAAGTGGTTTGAGAGAAAAGAATATGCATGCTAATTTATCAGTTCAAAGACTTAGTTACAAAGGAGGAGGACTAGGTAAAAAAATAATTTATTTTGCTTTGTTTGTCAAACTGTGGTTGGGATTTGAAAACTAGGTGTAGATTATTATGTATGCATCTCATTAACATTAGCATTTATAAATAAGTTGGTAAAAAGTCTTCACTGAGAAAAAGAGGTAACTTGCATTGGGTTTTTTTTATGATCCAGAACATCTCAGATAAAAGTGAACCTTTGGTATAAATATCCATGTAGCTGAATCAACTATTTTCAGCCTTGACTTTTTTTTCAGAGACTACATGGGAAAATTGTGTTTGAAAGATTTTTCACCCCTCTTTTTTTTTTTTTTTTTTTTTTTTTTTAAGTGACCTCAAATGGACATGTTTCAGAGATCATGATTCTCTGGCATGTAGTGCATTGCAATTCACGGGCTTTTGCAGAGAGTTCAGGACTTCTGGTGCTCTTTAACAGCCTGCCACAAAGTAGGATAGAAATACTATTTTTCTGCTTCTTTGGATGCCTCTCTATAGTTTCAGCCTAATATTTTCCTTGAAGCTCAAACTAAAACACAGGAGTAATGCTTTTCTCAAGAATAAACCAGGCTGCACCAGTTCTGCACCAGTTCTGTTTTTCTAAAACCATCTTGCAAGGGCCAGTCTGCCTTTTCAACACATACTTTTAAAAGGATGCAAATTGCATCACTTTTTGCATTTATACACAAAGTACTTTGGGCTGAGCATGAGTAAAGTTTCTTCAGTTGTAACAAGTGGAGGTAAAGCCTAAGAGAGGGGGCTGGAAGTTGAGCCCATCCAAGAGTTTATTCTTTTAGGATACTGCCCCAAAAGCTGTTGCATGACATTACACCAAACTTGCTACCCCAAAGCATGGGAACTCTGTCCCATAAAACAGTTGTTTACCCCCAGTTCTTCACCTTCAGCATGAACAGATCAAAATGGCCAATGTGCTTGATTTAATTTCATAAGTCAGTATTTTGAAGGACTACTTTTGTCAATAGCAGATATCTCTTCTGGTACAGGAATTGGGCTGTGAGCCTTTCTACAAGGTGTGTCCAGGGAAAGAGTACTTACCCAGCTGTCACTGCAGTCCTAAATGTTTGGCAAATCCACTATTCTTGTTGAATTCAAATAAACAGATAATTGATAGGCAGAGCATAAGAACTGACAATATAATTAATATTATTTCCTTAGTTCCAACCATACAGGTGAACCATAACGGTAACACTTCTAATTTATACTTCTTTAAATGGTATGTGCTGGTCAGCATGCCTGAAACTATACTGTAAGCTTAACTTAATTTTGGCCATATCTTCCCTTTAGTTTTGTAATCTGATGTTTTAAGTGCAATTATAAATGCTCTGCTGAAATGCAACTGTCAGCAGGTACAAATGTCAACTAATATTTTCTTTTCCATTTCAAAGTATCTGTTAGGAAAATACATACAGCCGACGTTTTCTTCTCATATAAATTTCTAGATCAGAGTTAAGACTGTCATAACAACGTTGGTTTCTTAGTGCTTGATAATAGTGATTTACTGCTTCATTTGAACATCTGTGATGTTTTTTCATTATTATTCTCACTCTTATGTGCTTTGTTCATGATGTGACAGCAAAGAACTTCTTATTCAGCAGTCTCAGTGGTTTAAAATACAGTTTATTTTATTAAAAGTTTGTTAATATTTTCTTTTGTTAGCAGAAAGTTTAAAGAGATATAATTATTGAGAAATACTTCTATTCTTTGCACGTAATCTTCTTACAGTGGTTTCAAGGAAACCTTCAAACTCTGTCAATCTGTTAAAATAAGGCTTTCAGCAAATTGAACCAAATTTTCATTTACTTTTAAGTTTCTGATTGTTAAATATGCCTGATGCTAAAAAAGCACCTTTGCTACAAATTCAAGCCTTTATGAGCTGGACAGAAGAGGTTACAGGTGGGCACTTTTGTTGACCTTGTTCAGCTTCTTTTTCTGAATACATAAGTCTGTCTACAGAGTAGATTACAAAGGGATTAGGGGAATAGGTATTTTTTTCTTTGAAGCTCTAGAGGAATTGTATTAATCTGAGTCAAATAGAGCAGCCAGTAGTTAGGACCACTTAAAAAGACTAGGTACATGCACTGTTTGAGAGTGAGTTGCTTTGGTTTGGGCTATCATACATACAAAATAAAAGAGTCCCGTGTGTTGAATTCACAGACAACCAAAAGTGAGCAGCTCAAACCCCATTTTTGTAGTACCACTTATGATAGAAGAATAGCAGCACATTTTGAATTACCTGCATAACTCTTTCTTGCACTGCATCCTAAATTGATCATGTGCTTGAGTAAAATAATGATATCATAACTTATTTGGTAAAGAGCAGCAGAGACAGGTACTAATTATAAATGACTGTAACACACTGACAGAAACCTTTCAAAGGCTAGTGGATGACAATGACATTACCTTTTATTTCTTAACAATTTCTCTGAATAGTAATAATTCATACAGAGTAATTCAGATGCCATTGAATTAATCTGAAAATGACACAAAAGTCGTGATTTTGCATTTTTACACATGTAAACATTTTTTAAGACTGGAAATAGTGTGGTGAGTTCATTGGCCTACAGGCCTATGTAAAAGCTTGATTCTATATATAAACTTAAATGGTAAATCATGGAGCAACACTGAACTAATAGAGGTAACTGGAGAGATTAGGAAGGTCGTCAGTTCCTCAGAACAGAACTTATTTCAAAGAAGAGGGTAGTCTCTGATATGGATATGATGGAAAGAAATTGTTTCTAAAATATGCTTTAATTGGGGATGTTTCAGTCAGTAGGATCTGTTGAGATAATCCAGTCTTTTATAAGAATATATAAGGGGCTAAACAAAACTGGAGAATTTACCCTGGCTTCTCTATCAGGTTGCTCCTTCAATTTAACTGTGTCCCTGCATACAGAGTTGACGAGGAGGAATGCGATGGAATATTGTACAGTATTTCTAGTCTGAGGTTTCTCTGGCTTCCAGCCAGTGGATCTCCCATTTTCTTCTGCTAGCAGAAAAAGCCTGTTTTTTCCCCAGTGCAACCCGCTGCAACTGGCTCAGCCACTGGATCCCATGTCCATCTCTCTGTGGGGAAATCCAGGTCTTGGGTGATACTTCTGGTTCTGCACAGTAGCCTCAAGGTATAGACCAATGGCTAGAGCTGCTCTTCAGGAATGGAGTGTGGTCTGCATCCATCTGCTCCTCAACAAGGAAACCCATCATCAAACTCTTCCTTGTTCTGACTGCCTCTGCCAAGACTTGCCCTGACAGGAACTCAGAGCATCTCAAGTGAATCCTGAAAATTCTTGAAGGAATCAGCATTTTGGTCAGAAAACATCCTCATTCCTTTCTCTTTCCAACCTAATCTTTCATAATATGTTGTAGAAACTTCCTCACCTCTGGGTGACAGGAATCTCCAGAGTTGTTAAATTCCAAGCAGTTGTTGCAGGATGAATTATCTAGTCCAAAATGAAAGTTCTATACAAATATGTCACAATTCCACTCAATGAAGAGTGGAAATTTCCATTGAATTGAATTTACTCATGCTATTGTCATATGGACTATTCTTTGAAGCATATCCCTGGTATAGGTAGTTTAAGAGACAACTTGATAGCTGCTTACATTTTCCTCTCGGATAAGTAAGCTGAGATACATTTCTTCAGGAAATATTTAATTATTTGCTTAATCACTTTTAAACCCTTTCCATTTTTTTTTCTCTGAAGAAGAGATACATGCAGAATATTGCTTCACTACTCCTTCATACTTCTCAGATACTCTCTCACAGGATTAGCTCCAATACTGTTCAGGTGTAACTCATGTCCTTTTGCTTTCTGCATTGGTCCTCAAATCCTTTTCTGAGTCACTGCATTCAACTCTGGTAAGGTATGAATGGCTAATTCTGTGCTTCTAAGTTTATATGCAGCAATTTTTCTTTGTTTTTAGAAGACAGGCAGATGTAGGGGATAGGAAAAATCTGGGGTAGAATGAGATACATCCCTTTTGGATTAAATTATTTGATGTCTCAAATAGATTGTTAGTCCTTTCCTTTAATACAGTTTTCTTCTTGTTTAAGGCAGTGTACCATGAGGGATTAAGTATTCTTATTATTAATAACGTAGCATTATTATCCAAATTTTCTTTCTGAATAAAGTTCAATTGGATAGAATTTATATTAGTAAAAAATGGTAGCATCAAGCATCATAGCATTTAAGTGGTCAGTGTAAGTCATGACAATTTTTTTTTTCATTGTCCAATGTTAAATTTGCATGACAGAATAAATTATGTAAATGTTTTAAAAAATAAAGTGTCCTCAGTGTTTTGTCTGGAGGAGAACCATTCTTGATCTCATCACCATACAGCCATTGAATATGTATTGGGTTGTGTCAGCCCTGCTGTGGGTGAGCTATGGACTTCTGCCTGAGGTTCTTACATCGCCAGTGAGGGCCATGCAGCTGATGGCCTATGGGTTGTGTCCAGCAGGGGACAACTCTGACTGCCATAAAGTTTCGTCATCATCTAACAAGAGTTGTTATTCTCCTGTTTTAAAGACGTGTGTTACATTTAATACATAATAAATTACATCAGAGAAGGCATAGTTTTGCTCATAGAGAGAGACAGCAAGCTTTTAAATATATGGTTTAGGTATTTCCATCAGTCCTTACAGATTATATTCACTCTTTTTACACAATTATTCACTAACTTAATTGGCCTTTGGATTAGTCCATAATTGTCTAATGTTACACTAAAATTTCAGTAGAACCTATTCACTGTATATCTCGGGGATGTGTTGTCATTGTCTAGTTATTGCAGTTGTACGGCTTTTCTGTGATTTCTAGCCAGATTTACCTATATGCCACAATTACAGTGTGCAATTTAATGGAAGTCTCTGGTTCTGCTGCTGCTTCAGTCCAAACATATTTCTTTGGCTCCTATGAGAGGAGGATGGTACCTGCTCAGGGGTACCAGAATCTGGAACTATTTCAAACAAGCTTGTTTTTGTAAAGGGTTGTAGTAGATTTCTTGTCAGCTGAAGATTTTGCAGGAAATATGTGATTAATTTTGTTAGAACAAATGTTCATATGGATATGTTGAAATACCATCAGCTTAAATGACTGAAAATACCTTATAAAGGAGTGCTCATTTGATATATCCACTGAGATGCTGGTGATATTTTAAGGTAAAAATTTGATTTTGCAATTTGGTGAATTTTACAGTTAGTGTGGGATGGCATTTAATTAGGTTAACTGCTTTTTATTGAGGTTATGGTTCTCAACATTCATTTATCATAGGTGTGTTTTAAGTCTAGTTTCACTTTGGAAAGTGTATCTTGGATCAAGGTGCTTAGCCCATCAACAGTATATCTGTTCATTTTGAACTTGATGACAATTAACCCTTCCATCAGTCAAGCGTAGACAGCGTGTGAATGATGTGCTGACCTGTGGCACATGGATTTATGTGTGGCTGTCTTTGTGTCTTTGTGTGATGATCAGTCTGAAACTCCCAGGAGATCTGGTACTGCCACGGTTCGTACATGTTTCACATATCCAGAGAGGTTATCAACACTGTGTCCTTCCTTAGCAGTTTGGGGATATTTTGACCTTTATTTAATACTATTTGTCCCTCTTCAGTTATATTTACTGATGTTCTATAATTTGCTTTGGTTATCCTCTTAGCTTCTGTTCAAGTCTTCATTTGTTTCCTGCTGTTTAGTCTGGATTAACACAGGACTATGGCTGTTAACATTTTAATTATTTGATTGCATGATATGGCCAAAACCCACAAAGAAGTTAAAACTTACCAGCAGAGAAAATAAGATTGCACCTCAAGTCCTGTGTTCCTTTCTGGGGCCCTCATTATGAGAAAGACATTGAGGTGCTGGAGTGTGTCCAAAGAAGGACAACAAAGCTGGTGAAGGGTCTAGAGGCTAAGTACAATGAGGAGCAGCTGAGGGAGCTGGGGATGTTTAGCCTGGTGAAAAGGAGAGACCTTATAACTCTCTACAACTGCCTGAAAGGGGATTGTAAAGGTGAGGGTTGACCTCTTCTTTCAGGCAGCTAGAGACAGGACAAGAGGACATGGCCTCAAACTTTGCCAGGAGAGGTTCAAGTTGGACATCAGGATTAATTTTTCCCCAGAAGGGTTTGTGAAGCATTAGAAGGGGCTGTGCAGTGAGGTGGTGGAGTCACCATCCCTGGAGGTGTTCAAGAAACAGCTCTGTGGGACTTGGTGCCATGGTCTAGTTGACAAGGTGGTGAAGAGTCAAAGGTTGGACTTGATGATCTCAGAGGTCTTTTCCAAAGTAAATAATTCTGTGATTCTGCAAAAAGAGATTATACAACATGTTCTGCAAGTTTGTAATGAGAAAGTGAAATAATTGCTGCAAGGAAAGAGAAGTGTATCCTATTTCCTCCTTTGTCTGGGGTGGAACAAGAACTGCTCAGAGCACCAGGAATAGTGATATTAGTATAATGTTTCTTGAAGAAAATTTTTTCCCATCTTGAAATACTGTTTTGTTACCAAGATTCATATGTCTGTTGTTCAGATGGAGCAGGAAAGGCTGCAGTAATGGGTTGGCAGGAACATAAAATTCATCAAGGATGAGTGCTGAAGTCCCGCTCCTGAGTGGCAAGTCCCCCTTCACAGGACTGGAGCTAGCTGGCTGGGAAGCAACTCTTCCAAAAAGACCTGGAGTTGCTGCTGGAGAGCATGGCACCTTGGCAGCAGTGAGGGCCAGCAGCCTCCTGGGCTGTGGGATCAGGTACACATTCAGGAGGTGGAGGAAAGTGATTGTCTCCCTCTGCTCAACACTTGTGAAACAGCATGCAGACACTGCATCCAGTTCAGGGCTTGAACTGGAGGGGCTCAGTAGAGGGCTACCAGGCTGGCCAAGGAGCAACACCTGCCCTAAGGAGGCAAGGGCTGATCTCACTGGAGAAAAGATGACTTTTTGGGGATCCAGCATCAGTCCCCAGCACTTACAGGGAGGTGATCAAGAAAACTGAGGTAGGCACTTCCTAATGGTGCACGGTAAGAGAATGTGGAACAATGGTGATGAATTGAGACCGGGAAATCTCAACTAGATATAAAGAAAAAGAATCACTTGGAAGATAATTAAACAGCAGAACAAGATGTCCAGTGAGGTTTGGGGATGTCTGTCCATAGAATTTTCAATCCAGCTGGATTAGGCAAGCACCCTGCTCTGAACTCTGTATCAGCCCTTCCTGGACTGATAGAAGTAGAAGTAAACTTCCCAAGAAGTAAACTTCCCAAGATCCCTTCTAAATTTTATGTGGAAACTAACAATTTCTCTGTAAAATTGCAGAAATCAACTTGCATTTTTTGTTTTGTTTTGTTTTGTTACTTATGCAAAGTTCTGGCTTTCTATGTGTAGTACAAAAAAGGGAGTTGTAGAAACAACTTTTTATTGTTTTTTTGTAGACCTGTCTCCATCAGGTCTACAAAACTGGGAAGAATATTTTTGTCATCACATATGGAGGTAAAGAGATGGTCAAAGTAAGGTTGCCATACTAATCAAGCGGAATATGTTTGAGAATCCAGCAGCTCTGAAGTGGTGCAGAGAATTACCTGTACTTGGCTAGACAGAGGTGAGAAAAATTGTCAATTGATTTCTGGACTGCGGCTTGAGAGGAGTAGAAGCAGCACTTATGCTGGTCTGACCGTATCAGTGTTTGGATGAACTTTCAAGGAGAGAAGATAAACTTTGTATTATGTGAGAAGACTGATGGATAAAGAATATCTGTGACGCTTTGGATCTTTATGGTATTTTTGTGAGATCCGTAAAATCCATTTGAATTAATAACATTTGACCAGTGTAATTTCAAACAGTATGAGGCATTATGAAAAAATTGACTTGGAGAAGAACAATTTGTGTGGATGTCAGAACAAAATTGTTCTTCTGGAAGATAGCTTTAATCATACCTGTTGTTCTTAATGTTAAAAATCCACATTTCTATAAATATTCTGTTATAAATATCCAGACAAATATGAAATAAGACAAAGAGCACAAGGCACTATATGCATGCAGAAAAAGAATCAACCTTACAGTATGTGGTAGGTGTACTGGAAAAAAGATATAGGGATTAAGTAAAACATACTTCAGTGGGAGAGAGAAACACATTTTGACACACAGAAGTATATGCCCAAGTCTGGCAAGGCAGAAGGTGTGGGAAATTGATGAAAACATCAGAGATGGAATGGATGGGGGGAAAAGAGGTTTTTGTCAAGAGAATGTCTAAACCAGTTTAGGAAAGATAAAGAAGAAGGAATACAACATCAGTGACTCTACACCCCACAGGATTAAGAGGAGTAAGTAATGCTTTTTGGAGACATATTTTCAGTAGCTGTATTTTTTTGCTTGCAGTTATGTTTATTTTCCCAGAATTTTTCTGTGACACATAAAGCATATCAGTGAACATGCTGATGAGGAAACGAGAAAGAGAGTTCACTTCCACAGAAATGTAATAGAACTGATGGGTATGAAGTCAGCCATCGAGTCTGAAAAATAAATCTCAAGAGATGTTTAAACCATTCATTACTGACAGCTAGCAGTGATAGTGAGCTTTCAGGAAAGTCTTTTGTAGAAAAATGGAATTGAGTTCTATTTCAGCAATCATGACTATGTGGTCCTGCTTATTTTTGCTTCTAGAAAGTAGTATTTGCATACATGCAGGAGTCACAGTAATTTCTCAGCTTCTGAGGATAATACAGGTCTATCTGAGGTCCTTGTGTTATCTTAAGATTAAGAAAATGTACAAATATCTGATTTAAGTTGCTGAAGTTGCATTTTAATCCCTATTTAAGGAATTTCATTTTGTTTCAGGCATTTCTTAAACTTATCATCCTGCTAGAGTTCAGATTTCCATTTATACCTGGTCCTATGCCTTGGTCATTCACATGACACATGTCTAAGTACTTATATTTTTATCTTCTGAACCAGAATCATCACCAGCCTCTATACAAATGGCTGTACAATGGTCCCAGCCTCTGGACACTGGGGTGTCAGTGAACATGTTTAGCTTTTCAGCAGTGCTTTAGGTCTTTATTCATGTGTGGAATTTGCATAGGTCAGATGACCTCTGACCTCTCATAGATGGGGCCATGAAATATACTTCTTTACCACACACAAGCATATAATGCTTGGTGTTTTGGGGCAAGGTAGTGTCTGGCTAGATGATCTGTTGAAAAACATCCCTGGGAACCTTATCTGTTTTGACTGACTTTTTATGAAGGCCAGTCTGGTTAAATGCGCTATTTTGACAATCCCATGAGGCTGTATTGCTGCTAACAAAGTAATCTGTCATGTTTACACTTCAAGCAACATTGCCATTTTTTTCTGAAAGTCGAGAGAAATAGTTTGGTTTGGTGTTTTTTTTTCTTTGTTTTTTTAAGTAATGGGAAATAAAGGTTAAATCACATTGTATTTAGACAAAGGACACTGGAGCACAGCCAGTGAAAAACAGTGATCTTATTGCATGTTTTATCATTTAGGTGTCACTGTGTCACTGCCCTACCCCTGTATTGGTAAAACCCCTGAAGGCACTGAAGATCCTCAGCTAAATGAAGTATCACAACTACTCTTACTGTTTTCATTCACATACGTAAGGCAACAAGGAAAAAAGTGTATTTGTTTTAGCTCTTTCAGCATAGAAATGATCTGAAACACTGCCTTTCCTCCTCATTTATTTATTAAATAATCATCAGAGTATTCCTTGTACGTACGGAAGGACCACTGTCTCCAGACAAGGCCACTATGTAGGTTGTCCCAAGACTGAGTTGCTTCTGCACAGACTTGAAACATCAGTGGAGATAACTCAGGTTCCCTGCCAAGTGTCTACTTTTCCAGAGGTTTATGGGTTCCCCATAAATCAACCCAGCTTGGAAGACTGAATATCCCTTTATGTGTTGGATGGGAATAGGAACATAGGAATGCTTCCATTTATGCAATACATGTACTTCTATGTGTAGTACTTTGTCATGCATGATGTAAGTAGCAGTCAGAACATTTTCACTATATTGATTTTTTTCCCCAGTTCATTACATAACTTGTCAGATGCTAATTGTAACTCAACCTCACCTGACCGATTTTTCTCATATTTAAAGGAGAACAAAACACTATGATATTAATAAGAGAAGAGGAGAATGTTGCTTGATGTTGAAAAGACTTATTTAGTCCTTAGTCACTTGTGCCCAGGGATTTATTAGTCATGGTAATGTCTCCAATAAGTTGGAGGACAGAGAGCATAATGGGGGCACTTTTTGTCTAATTGCTGTTAGCTGTGTACATGTAGTTTACTGTTGAGTTTATAAGGATAGCTGAAGTGTTACAACAACAAGCATCTTAAGAAGTGAGGTCTCTTTCTTATTTATAAAATCATTAAAATTAGAATTAGCACCTGCAATAATAGATATAAAGTAGCACTGTGCCATGGAATAGGAACGTTTTAATGTTTGATGATGTATTTTTGTTCTAAATCATAGACTCTCCAGACATTCTGAAAAATGTGAACCTTGCTGGAACAAATATATTTTACAGTAAATGGAGAGAGGATCAAGTATTATGTTCTGTGTATAGTAAAATAACCTTTAGATGAACTTGGAAAGGAAAAGAATTCCTCTTTAATTAAGTTTGCCTTTCTTCCTGGGGTTGTGAAAGAGACTGGAAAGTGCTACCATTAAAGTGGGAATGGAGTTAATTGACATTAATCTTCATAGGTTTCTTAGATTTATTTTAATGGCAAAGAAGTAAAAAAGGTCCTCAGCCCAAGTTAACTGTAGTTGAATAATTGAATGGCATGCCTGAATTTAACATTTTTTTTTCTGGTTTAGAATGAAGTTTTCTGCCTTCTGTCTTTCCTTCTATTCCGTTCCAAACCCTGGAGAAAATGCTGGAGATACACAGGAACTTGGTAAAAGATAAACAGTTTTGACCCATCTTGTTTTCTAAAGTGAATGTTTCTTTATAGAACATGGACTAGCAAGCTCAATTAAATCCTGATAACACCATCTCAACTAATCCTGATGAGTGTGTACATCTGAAGGAATTCCTGTCTTTAAAACAGACATTAAAATCTGTTTAGCATGACAAATATTGGTCATTCAGATTCCTAGAAGTGAGTATGTACACAGTGCCTGTCCTGTTGCCTTCACATGTCTAGGTGCTCTTTTGAGGGAGCTTTGTGCAGCTCCTCCAGAAACAGCTGGATTGAAAATTCAAGTTGGCAGGTGATGTGCTCTGCTTCATTGGAGGGCATTCAAAAGGCTTCCTATATATTCTAGTCACTTCCTTCTTCCATCCAGTGTCATTCCTTCTTACCACAGTCTGGTTGTTGCACATCAGTGGTTGTGCTTTAGGAATCAAAACTGTAGAACTGGGTGCCATCAGCATTTCAGAGACATTGTAGCCTTTATTACACACTTGGTGATCTTGGGCATTTTAAAGAAGAATTAAAAAGATGCTATTCTGGTAGTGAGATGGGTTAATCTCAGTCAGTCACTTCTGAAAAGGCTGGTAAGACAGGAATAGGGAGAGTAAGAATAGTTGTTTTCACCATATAGAACAGCAATAATTCAGGTCTTCCACATTTGGTTATATTAGTACCTGATTCATGTTGGTTTCTTTGCCAGTTTAGCAAATGGGTTAGTGAGCCACAAGCTCTTGTTGGCCTTGTATACTAGTATAGAAGTCAATGGTATTTCTTTTCTAATGGTAGGCACTTTTTTCAGTGTACAATGTTTCCTAGAAAAAATCAAATAATTCCATGTAAATCACCAGAAATGTGCATTTTAAACCAACACTTATTAGACACTAAGTAAAGAAATGTTGCCTCTAATAAAAGTATCTTCCTAAATGGATTTATTTACTAGTGTCTGGAAAATCGCTCAGATGTTGGGATGGAATTTTCCCCTCTGCCCCTGGAATTGGATTAATAGCTTTCTGTAACTTATCATTGTATACCTATTTGTAGTTCAGCATTTTAAAATTGGAGGAGGACCAGAGGCACTCCAATTATGTAACACAGGAAGAAAAAAAAAAAGTGAAAATTTGATATGTGTTTTTATTTGCATTTTTTTCTTGTTAATTTCAAGTTTTTTAAATATAGTAAATGGTAGAAAAGAGGCAAGTTGAGATCAGGTTGCTCAGAGAAATTGTACAGCTTCCATTTTTTTCTGCAAAACCCAACCTGATCAAGCCACGAGCAACCTGCTGTGACCTCAGAGCAAGCCCTGATTTGAGCAGGAGGCTGGACTAGAGAGACCTCTCATGATCTCTTTCCCACGTGATTTGTCCTGCGAATCTATAAATAAAATTAAGGACTCTTTGAAATGTCAAGATATTCAAGTGACTGTGAGTTGAGGTGTTGTGGCTCTAACTCCTGTTGGGTTTAGGTGGTGATGGCATGACCTCTTGTACTTTCCATTTTGGCTAAATCTCTGCTGTTCTTAATAGAATTGGGGAAAAAACATTAAAGCAGAAAAGAGTGTCACAATCACTTCAAATTCTCTGCAAATAACTGGGCTGATCCAGAGTCAGGTGCCCTGTATCTGCAAGGAGGTCTGTTAATTTCACTGTACTTTCTGCTGCTTATGGGATGGAAGACATGAAGAGGGAGGTCAGTTTTGTGGTGGTTATGTCTCTTTCCTTAGAGAGCTACTTATAAATTAACTTTTAACTCCTCATCATCTTAATGCCTCTGGGAAAAGGCTGGGATTGCCTCTGCACTCTGAGCAACTGCAAGCTAATTTATAAAGTAATTAGATGCCAAAAAGTGCAAGCAGACCATAAATAGATGTATTTAAAAAAAAGCTGTGTGTTAACAAAACATGAAAAAACATGGCAATAGGTAGCTTTAAGGGAAAAAGAGTGTACATTTACAAAACTTAGCTTCCTAGTTTTAGTGCTCCCATTAGTGGGATCTGCTAATGGGAAATGTTAAATATTTAATATCTGACATTTCTCTAATGTCTATGTAGTGCAGTAAAGATTAAGGATTTTATGATGCATTTCAATTTAAAGGAATGAAAGAGCTTTTCAGGCTGTTACAGGGAAGCTGTCAGTGAGCCTTGTATTTAGACTGCATATTACTTTCAGCTATAATAGACTCTTTCAACTTGTTTGCAGCAAGTTAGGTATGAAAGCCCTGATATCTGAACAGTGCCTTTTGTTCATCATCTGGGAACCTATTGAGCTGTGGCAAGGTTTCTGTTGCACTTCCCAAATTAAGCAGGCATGCCAAAACCACTGAGCAGTTTCCACAGCCATGACAGTTTTGATTTTCAGTGGGTCTTGCTAGTATTATCCAAGAGGTGATGCAAGGCCTTGCTATTACAGACTGATTTGAGGTGCTCTCACAAATGAGTGAAATAAGAGCCAGGCATGCCTTCTCTTACTCTGTCCTTTCTTGACTTTTTCTGTCCTTTCTTCACATGGAACATACTGGTGGTCATCCTTCCTGTAGTATATTTGCTGAAAAATTCCACCCTTGGTTTTGAGGGCAGCATATGTCTGTGTAATTTAGAAGCCCTTAAATCCTTTTTCAATAGTAAAGCAATAACTTTTTAGTTTTGGTATACAATGTGAATTGCCACAAGGATAGTAATTTAATTTCTTTATTTTACTGGAATATTATACCTGTGTTAACAATGGATCTGATTTATAGGGGCTGTAATTGCTAGCCAGTGCTCATTTGTGGAGGTAGGTTGTGTGACATAGTTACTGCTATCAGTCTGATGCACTTTGATTGACCTCAAGCCCATAGCACTTCCTTGAAATAAACTGGATGAGTAATATAGATTGCAGTTTTTAACGCTGGAGGAATACTGAAGTCCATACTCATTTGACTGAAATGGAAAGAAAACTACTTCCAGGCATTCTTTGACTTTTCAGTGACATCTGAGTGAATTTGTAGATGCGACCAAGATATTGCAATTTTTTTAGTGATCTAGTCATTAACTATCTACTGCTGCGTATCTATTTAAAAGATAGGTAATAAATGAATGTGCAATTATTTTCCTTGTACATTTATTTCATCTCGGCAAAAAATGTAGCTAACAAATGATCTTAAAATCGTGTACCATTCCTTTTGGTTAATATGCCATGTATACATACAGATACATAATTGACATATGTCTGCAGCTTCTGCTTCTGCTAGTGTTTAGTTGTAGCACATGGATGTAATGTTGTTTTGCTTGTTTAAAAAGTGGATGGAGTTCAATAAGTATAAGTCTTATTTTTTTATATCACAGTTAGAACAGAGGCTACTAGGAGGGAGATTCTGTTGATGCTTTTTAAAGTAACATACAATAAGTATGCTATTATGAAGAAATAAGCATCTCTTAGAAATAGTAGTAGTACCATCATTTGAAAAAGAAATGCATGTAGGGAAAATCTTTGGAGTTACACTTTTGTTTTAAAACAGGAAAAGGCTGATAGTAAGATCATGCCTGCTGCTGCTTTTATGGGTTTGACTCATGACTTGAGTTTTTCTGTACGGGTGATGTGTAAATGCCTCTATTAACACATTTATTAGCTTACACTCTTCACCACCATAAAATAAAATGTTGGTAATATATATCTATATTGTAAATAAGGGCCTGCTTCTTTCTTTTGGCACCAGAATGCATTTGGGTGTTCACAAAGTGCTCTAAATAGTTTTCAGTATTTTATCTCTTTCTTCTCCAAATCATGTGCATTCAGTTTCACTGTCTTGTGTTTTTCTAATCTTTGTTGTTTTTTTTTAATTACACAACATAGAGCTGATAAAACAGATGATGAGGACGATGAAGATCTAATGGTGAATAAAACATGGGTCCTTGCACCAAAGATTCATGGTGGTGATGTAACTCACATCCTGGACTCTTTACTTCAAGGATATGACAATAAGCTTCGGCCAGATATTGGGGGTAAGCTCATAAAAGGATTCAGTGTAATAGACAACGTGAAACAGAGGTGGTGTGCATTTTGTCAAAGATGACAAAACTCTGCTTATTGCAATATTTAAAACTCAATATAGCAAGCTAAATATAAGAGCAATAAAATGCAGTGATTTTCTGGAACTAGTAAAAATAATGTTCTCTGCGAGATTAGACTTTATGTTCTATTTATAATCTTTTTATTACTTATGGAAAGTATTAGTTTTGGGGGACAGTGAGCAATCTATAATAAATTATTAAAAGACAATTATAATTTGTGTTGTTTAAAAAAGACTTTCTTACAGAAAGAATTGTAGATATAAACCAGCCATGGTCATTTCAAGAATTGGTCTTAAGTCTGTAGGACTTCATTAAAGAATTATTCCTAGCCATTTTATTCTTACTGTAGGAAATGCATTGTGTCTTTTTTGAGCAAATATAACTCAACTTAGTTCTCTTATTCCCTTAGCTAAGATTTTGAAAAAAATTTAAGAGTCTAAAAGGAATATGGGAAGGAAAACTGCATTCCTATAGATCAAACTTTGCAGCTAGTAGGAAGGCAATTTTGTCTTTCAATAGTCAATGTACCAATTTGCATATAACTAGAAAGTGTAAATATTTGGTAGAATCTTGTTTTGAAAACATGAATGCATGAAACCTTGCCAGCTCCTGCCTACCACTTGCATGCAGGATCAAATAAGAAAAACAATGTATTTTGTCTGAGTTTGTTTCCTGAAATGTGAGGGAAGAGGTGGAGGACAAGTACCTGGCATTCCCTGTCAAAGGAATGCCATGTGAGTCTGTAAGCTGCCTATATGATAAACAATACAGCAATCTAGACCCGTTTCATTTACATAGGGGAAGAGAAAGATGCAATCTCAAACTGTGCATTTTCTTTTGAAAGCTTCTGACAAATTGTTTTCTTTCCCAAACTTCTTAGTTCTGTTTTATTGTTGACTGTTACCCTGGAGATGTTGAGAGGCAATAATTCTCTCCCTGTCAAAATATAATCACATGTGAATTTCATAAAGTTTGGTTTAAGTCTTTTTCTTCATGTTCATTTAATTGAATTACTAAAAACATTTAGGCAACACGAAAAGTCCTCCAGCATGCTTTTCCTTAAATTCTCAGTGTGTGACAAATGTATAGCATTACTCTTGGCGTTTTTCCCTGTTTGATGTAACAGACAGAAAAGTGATTATGAGGAAAGAAACTCTCTCTTCCAGGACTCATTCTAATGATTAGCTGGGGATGAATGAAAAGAGAATTATTTTTCTCTTCTCTCCCCATAAAACTTCCACGTAAATGGAGAGAATACAGAGGAGGAATTTATTCTGACTTGTCAAATGCATTTAGATGGGCATGAAAGAATTTAGATGTAATTCTTACCTTTACCTTTATGGACATATACCAAGTGTTGGCAGGACAAAAACTCTGTCTTTTTGTGAGTAACTCAATGTACAGCTTTTTGGATTCAAAACATCAGTTCCTAAAAGAAGACACTTAGTTCTAGCTTCTCTCACATAAATGTACCCTTTCTCTTCTCACAAGTCCCAGTCTGACCTTTGCTGTCTGGGGCCTGCCTCCATCCACAATACTAGAACCTAAAGTTCCCCAATAATCAGCCGGAGTAATGAAAAAAGGAAACATTTGGGAGTATTCACTTTGGTTTCAGGAGAACAAATGTTAAGTGCAATTCTCTTCTGGATAAAGGGGAAGTTGCAAAATTTTGCCACAAGGAAGAAATTTTGGACAACATAAGATGAAATTTCTGACTTCGGGTGAAGGCACTGCATTCTGTCCAGTTGTTTGGGAACTGCAGCAGATATTAGACAGGAAAACAATATCAGGCTACAGTTTATACATCTTAATCTACTTCAAATATGTGGATAAAATCTGGTGTCAGATTCCGTTCTTCAGAGTGTATGTTAATTCTTGTAAAGCAAGGTTATTGAACTGGAATTCTCATTATCTTCCAAACCATTAGTATCTCACAGAACATTCTTATGATTGCATTACAAAGCTCATTTACAACAGCAACATATTTTGTTTTGAACTTGGACTTTTTGGGCTTGAATCCCAGGGCAGAATTTTGTTTTCTTCCTGGTGTTGACACAGAATTTCGCCATCTCAGAGTGAGATAAAGGTTTCATTGTTAAACATGCAGTCAGTTGAGGGAGATGCTAAAGGAGAGCCAAATGATAATTGAAGTTTTGGAGGCAATACTGAAATTTAATAGGGGAAAACCACTCTGTCATTTTCTGTTTGCCTCATTGAAATATCCACGAGTTGTAGTAATTTCTTACCGGCTACACTTTGCCATGTTTATTAATCTTACTAGTCTTTAATTCAATTTATGTATTGGGCTTGAGGTGTTTTGAGCATAAAGATTCTAGCATTCTTCCACTCAGTATGAAGTAATAGCAGTTATCAGATGAAGTCTCCTGTCTATGGTATAAGTATCTTTAATTACAGACAACCTTGGAGTGTTGATATACTAATAAAGCAGTATTATTCTCACTGTAACATTACCTTTTGGCTGCATGATTTTATAACCACAATGTTTTAGCTCTAGTCTTGCATCAAAGTAGCTATTAGTTTTGAACTTTCCTTTTTAAAGGAAAGAATTCTGGCTGTTCATTTTTCCACCTCTCTCATCTTAGGGACACTGATACATTAATATTATCCTATCAATGTACAGATCATTTTTTCCAGCAGTGATCTGTGTATGGGTGAAACACAACTGATCTATCTGAAAATTTCATTAAAAATAGGAAACAACCACCACATATATACAACTTTAGTGGGTGTTTTCAATCAACAGTTTAAGACAAGTCATCATTGATGGAAATTTTAAAAATGGTGTGAATTTAAAGATGATTCCCCATGGAAGTAGGAAAATTGAATACCTAGAGAAATTTGGGTAGGTGTTATTGACCTATAAGCAGGGCACAGGAAAATAATTACATCTCTCGTGCACTAATGTGAAAAGTCATGTTCTAAGAGATATAAAGGATACATGGAAAATACTAGACTTTCAAATAGAAGTGCTAATCCTCAAAAAATAAAGGTATTAGGGAGGTATTCTGTTAAACAGGTGTTCTTAGTGTAGCATGAATGAAAGTATGATATAGGCAGAAAAGTAATAAGCTCAAACTGATGCCTAAAGATTTTTAGATTTTTATATATTTTTAATATATTTGTAACTTTGTAGACTGTTAATACATAGTTATAACTTCTAGTATTTTTCCTGACTTCTCCCATAGTTTAACAAACTCTTACTAATGCATTCTTGAAATTCTAATTAGTCTTGCCTTCAGTCTAGCAAGGACATTCTGTTTTGAACCTTACATTGTAGACAAAATAAAGAGTAGGGCTAAAAGATTGGAGAAGGCTTCAACGGGGCAGAACCTGGGAGGAATTATATAACCAACTGCTGTTCTAACTGGACAATATTTGTTACATATACCAGTTAAATAACCTTATTAAACTGTAGAAATACTCTATCACATGTGCATATCACCATAATGTGCACCTTGAAAATTTTCAATTAAAGACTTGCTTTTATATTATCATTTTAACACTGTTTGAAAAGGTTTTGATTTTTATTCAAGGCAACAAAACAAGTAGGAGAATATCAAGTAAAGGTAGAGAGAGATGTATTCTGAGTTTAAGAATATTTTCCAAGACTTAAAGAAAATCAAAATACAAGAGCAAGATGTAGAAGCACATATTCAGAGAATGAGAAAGGTATTGGATGTGTGTACTGCATAGAAAATGATGGAAATAATAAAAGTGGTGGCGTAGGAGTATTTTCTAAAGATGAATTTATTTTAAATACAAGGGCAAAAAGTGTAGAGAAGAGGGCTCTGCTTTCATCAAAATCACTTTGAAAAAATTCTTCAGAGGTTGAACTGGGAGTCTGTTGTAGATACTTGAGGTTGAATTTTCAATATAAGTAGCCATGTAAGTAATAATCTTAGATAGCTCTTTGTGATAATTCTATTATTCCATTAAAAGCTATTATGAGTTTAAATTCTCTGTTATTTCTGAATGTGGCAGTCATCTAATTTCTTTGCTGAATAACTGCTTTATCACCAAAAGGGGATGCTTCTTTAGGCAAGTAATGAGTATTTATAGAAAACATGATCAAAGGAAATAAACCTGGATGAAATTACAAAAGTGGTCTTAGTTAAAGAGTGTAATAAGTAATTAAAAACAAAAGTGATGTGAGCTAGACCTTCACTAGAAAATGAGGGAATTGTGGTAAACTATGGGGACTGGTTAGTGAATTTAGATGGACTACTATGCTCTTGGTTAATGTATTGAAGTAATGGATTGGAGTAATGAAAATGGAGCAGTATTAAGCAGTAAAAAGTGCAATATTCTGCAATTTTACAATAATGATAATTATTTCTGTCAGGAGATAGGTGTTTATAGAATGAAAATAGCTGATCAGAAGAGCTCTTAAGTGTACCAAGAAGAGATATTTCAAATATCAAAAGCTGAAAATTGAACCCACAAAAATATAGGGTAAAAACCAGGCACTTGGGATGGCAGGGGCAATTACAAAAATAATTTGTCAAAGGTTGAGGTAGATTTTTATCACTGTGATTTGTCTTATCAGGAATAAACATTTTTCAAAATTTTTAAAACCAGAAGAAATTTGGTCAAGTGAAAAGAAGGTGTCAAAGCAGGAAATTAGAAAGTGAGTATATCTCTCTAGAGACTGGGCTACCAAACAGGTTCCCTGTGTGCTTCAGCTACATTAGAAGCTGATGAGCTATCTCTTGTGGTCAGCTGCTCCTTTGTGCTCTTCTTTCTCTCTCTTTCCCTCCATCTTGAATATGCACTCTGCTATCCTCTCACCTTCCTGCTTTACTCTAGCCTGGGTCATACTGTCTTTCAGTGTAAATATTTAAAGTGTTCAAGCCCTTTCTTTCCTTGTTTAGATCACTGCTGTTCTGCACTTCATGCAGGATGTGTTAAATAGACTTCTTCCTACTAGTAGTGTTTTCAGGGCTGATAACCAAATTTTAAAGTAAAATAAGAAGCAGTCACGGTATAAAAATCTCAAACCATCTTTCACTATTAGTTCTTTGTGAAGAGTAAATGAACAATACTAATTTTATGGATGTCAAATTAGTATCAAGAAGGTATTTTCCTCCAGCATTTGTCATTTTCATGAACTCTTATCACTTCTAGCTCAGAACACATGAAGTATTAATTAATTCTTCTAATTCAGAAGTACATTTCTCTGTACCATAGAGAAGAAATAGGGTGACAAAATAGCTTCTTCCAGTCCTCTTGAATTGGGTTTTTTTCTCTGGATCATTTATGTCAATTAAAATAATTTCAACAGAGGCAAATTTTCAAACTATTCACTGGCTCTTAATACCTCTAATCATCTTTCTCAGAGCAGTATGTAAAAGGCAAAATGAACTATGTGGCTCACTACAGGAGTGCCCTTGTGGTGGATAAGTACTGTGTGATGGAAGCTGGAATTTCTTAAAATTGACACAGCCCCCATTAAAAACTGTGCCACTGACTGAGCTCAAAATTTAGTTGTTAATAAGGAATGTCAGTGGCTGAGATGTCTATAGTGTGGTCTCATTGGAAAGTTTTGATCAAGAATAATGGTATTTTGAATTATTTCAGCAATTCATTTTTGTAGTAAAGCTGGCAGATGACACAAAGGCTGTTGGACAGGGAGTGGCTGCATCTGCAGAGTAACCAGCTCCTTCAGTATAACTGGAACTGAGAAGGGAAAAAAAGGAGGTGGAGGGGGAAGGAGCCTGTGAGTCGTATTTCAAGGTGAGAGATTCTTCATAATGAAGTATGCACCGTTACTTGAGGAATAAGGCAAGATATGCTTTGATCCATCCCCTTGTGTTCTGGTTTAGCAATGGGGCTGCTGTTATAAAAATAAATAGGATTGCAAATTAAAGGAAGATGATATCTGTTTGTAGAATGTGATGTATGTTAAAAGGATTACATTATGTATGTGACTATATACACATTATAATTTTTTTTCTCTGATATTTAAGTCTGTGTGTACGAGTTTTTGTGCTCTCTCCCTTCCTTTGTGAGCTCTGCAGAAATTGGAAACATTTGCAGCTCAGAATCAAAGAAGGACAGAATTACAGAATATTCTGAGTTGGAAGGGACCGATAGGGATCATTACAGGAAGTACTTGTTTTTTTCCCCAGGAAATAAATTGGTTTCCAGAATCTGTTTAAACTTTCTATGAAGCATTCTGGGGACAGGATGATGATCAAGTGACTCTGTGCTCTGTGGTTACATAGAAAATCCTTTGTGCAGCCTCACTAGTGTGTCTTTCTATCAGGCTTAGGTTCACACCATTAGCCAGATTTGGAATCAGGGAGAATTTCCTCCCAGGTGAGCTTGGCAGGGAAAACGTATCTTGGATATTTAGGAAATGTATCTTGCCTGTCATTGTAGCCAGCAAGGATGTCACTGATACCATCTTTCTTTCTATATTTCTGTTCAAGTTTCAAGAAATTTGAAAAATCTTCTTACTTAAGATTTTATGTTTGCTGTTGAACACTTGGACAATCTCTAAAGTTTTTCTGTATTAAAAAAAAAAAATCTAATGACCTAGGGTCCCTCTCCTATGAAATCAAAATGCCTTTTTGTTTGTACCTTCCCCCTTTTTTATCTACAGTTTGAAAGAAATGCTTATTTTATTGTGTCGTATCACAAAAGGACCACCAAAGCTCTCCTATTGTTATCTCTCTTCATTCCATTGGGTTTCTCCAGTACAAACTAGAACAAAATGCTTGGTAACTTGATGAAACTAAAATGCATCCTCACCTCTTTCATTTGTGCCTTTTCTTCTGTAGAAACCAGTTAGGAGGAAAAAACTGAACTATCAGAGCCTCCTGTGCTAGAGGTGTGCCTTTCATGGAAACACTTTCAGACTTTTTGTCCTTCTGTAAATGCACAAAGTAGAGAGTATATTCTGTAAGGGTATATATTTTTTAAAGTTTTTGGTCTTTTGTCTGTGCAGTGAGAGTGTTTTCCCTGTTTTTAAAGGAAAATAAGTTTGGTAATGTTTAACTTTTAAATGACTTTCATTGAAGGGCTTTAAATTTGGTGTTTGAACCAGTGTATTAATCAAGCTGATGAAAGAACATTAGTAATCCCTAGGTGTGCTATAGCTTCATGAAGTGAAGAAACCTGTGGTGAAAAGCTATTTTGTATTTGTTACACATTCTCAGTAGAATTTGATAGAAGGCACTTCATATTGATTCCTTACAGCTGATAAACATACTGTCCCAGACCTCATGATTTTTGTATGAAAAATTTTTTCCAAACTTTTTTTCTGTTTAGGATTGTATTTTTATATTGGAAGACAGTTTTTGGGGGGTTTTGTTTTCTTTGTTTTTCTTCCTTTACCTTTTTTATCTCTTATATTTGTTCAAAAAGCACAGTTGGGGATTGTGTTATGAACTAAAACATTCAAGTTAATAATTCTAAAAATTCATATCAAATAAGAGAGCTAAGTCATATATAAACCTTCACAAAATGGACAAACCAGAAATTTAATTATTCGGAATCTAATAAAAGAATATCAGTTAATCTGTTGTTTTAGTTATATAAATTAAATTGCACTAACAATGCACAGAGTTAATTAAATATGTAATTATTATGGTTACTGTTTTGTTTAGTGAGAACTACGGTAATTGAAACGGATGTCTATGTTAACAGCATCGGTCCAGTTGACCCAATCAATATGGTAAGTTCTGATTATTGACAGGAAACATCATCTGCATGTTGCTATGCATTAATATAATGAAATAATTCTAACCTCAATCAAATAAGTTTCTTTATTTCTTACTGTGTATTCCTACGCTGTTGGATATGATTGGGGTTGTTGCAAAGGTACATTTAGTATCTCTGTTTGAAATTGTTGCAATTTTAAAAATAATTTTTTTCTTTTAAAAAATTGAGGCCACATAGAGTACATTGTATCAGGTCCTTGTTTTAGTTTGTATGGAACATTTCCACAATGTTTGTGTATACATGGTTTATCTCTGGCCTGGTTTGATTTCCTGGAGCTACTCTTCAGAGCCTAAGAAAAATAACAATTGACACAGCAGGTGGGAACAAAATTATTTTCAGTGAAGTGATCTGTTTTTCTGTTTTTTCTTCAAATTCATAGAAAGAAAAAATTGAAATTAACTCTTTTGTCCTTCTTTATCCATTTTGTCTTCTGTGACCTTTTCAATGTGTGTGTATACATGGCTGGTTTCTTAGAAGTTGAGCAATGCATCTCACCTGGTTTCTGGTAGACTTGTTGAGCTCTGACCTATCTATTTAATACCAACACTAAAGTAACAGCACTTATGAGCGAGTTGAGTGTGTGGTATTTTCTTAGCTCTCTTAGACTGTGCATTGTATGAGATGGCGGTGTTGGAGGCTTTAGAAAGGCCTTTTGGCATGACTTTTGCCCAGGACTGAGATGAGGACTCATTCTCAGGTGATTTTACCTCCTTTACTTCCTCCCTGCAAAATTGCTGACACTATTGAATTTGCATGGCAGAGGAGAGTTATGCTCAGAGGCTGGAGAATGCCAGTGTGGGGGGCTTCTGAGCATTTCCTGAGAGCGCAGTAATTCTCAATTACTGTTGAGGATCTTGTGGTTTAGATACACATCATCATGTGTGGGTGGGGAATAGTGACTTTCAGTAATGGGAAGCCAAGCAAGAAAAACCAGTGGTACTTAGAATACTGTGGATAAAGATGCAGATCTGCAGCAAAGGATATTCCTTCTAGCACAGTGATCTAACAAGCTTAGGATTGTCATCACCTGGGGCTGTGGCAGGGAAATCCATGTCTCAGGCCAGGACTGTATGTACCGGAATGTGTGATAGAGCATAAGAGTGATGAAGCGGGGAAAATTTTCCAGCTTCCATGTCTGGTGTAAGTGGTGCCTTTGTTTTTGTCTGTCTCCTTTCAGCAATCTTTCTCTTTTGGTTCTCTCTGTCCAACCCTCTTCTGAAGGATCTTACTGTGGAAGCAAACTGTGAGGATGTGTAAGGAGGATCTAGCAAGTGGTAGAGACTTCTTTTTCCAGTAACCTATGTAATCTCTTCAGCCTGTGCCCAGTAGGTATTGCACACACTGGAACTGAACATGAGAAATGCTTACAGATTCAGTTTTCTCATTTTAAAGAGCCAGCACATGGCCAGCTTTACAGAGTAACCCTGTCCCCTCTCCCATGCCCTCCTCTTGTCTCTGCAGCCACTGGGCAGACTTCCAGTTATGGTTCAGCTGTGAACCACGACCTGTCCTGTGCCCACAGCTGCCTTCTGCTTGCTCAGCCCAGAGCCTAGGAGTATCAACCCTGGAATTATTTCATGTCAGGTCCCTCCACATCTGTTAGAGCTGTGCTAGAGCTGGGTGGCGATGTCCTTGCCATGCTGCTAGTAAAAGTCAGTCATACTGGCTTATAGTCCAAGGTAGGGACTGCTATCCTGCTGAAAAGGCATAGTACTTCATGGAGGAGCAGGATCCTAATAGTTAATAATGTTTATCAACTGGATGTTTCTCCCTAACCTTCTGATTTCTCTTAAAAAAATAATGAAGCATGCCACCAAAGGCTAACAATGTAAATGTTACTAAGATATAGAACTTTCAAAACTATTCTATGGTTTTTAAAGATGGACAGAAAACTACTTAACAATTTAAATTACAGTCTAAAACTACTGTGGCCCTCATAAAAGGGCAATTGCTTTCACTGGGCTTGGACTTCAAGTGCATGGCTTGTATGAACATCTTACTTCAGTACAGAGATCAAACCTATGTAAAAATAAGGAAAACCATATATTTGAAAACAATGTGATTGTTTTGAAACAAAGTTTCAAAAGGTTTTTTTTCTGGGAAACAACATTCTCAGCAAAAAAAATAATAACAAATTTTACGCTGTAAGCTCTCTTTATGTAAGCTGTTGATTTCATTAGGAAGGCACTTTCCCTGAAGTCAATACCGTTTGAGATTTTTAACCAATAATCCAAAAATTGCTTCCATTTCAAGGGCTGTCCTTAGCCCCTCATTTGATCGCTTAATAAGAGAATACATTTTCTGTGATTTCCAAACCCCATTTGCCATATATGCTAATTCATGCTGGTAAATGATGTCCTTTAACTGTTGAGTTTGAATACAACATGATGTAGAGGGCATTTTTTCTGACAGTGATCCTGGAGCAGCATATCAAGGGAGTATGTTTGTCTGAAAGCTTTAGAGAACACATACTATGAGAGGAAACAGAGAGGTTTTTTTTAATTGTCTATTTTCCTCTTGCTATTAGATGAACTTTTGCTTTCGTAATTGAGGTCTATGCATGACATTCATTAGAACTTGTTTTTGAAGACTGTTGTATTTTGACACAACATTTTAGATGCTATACACCCCATGATTAAGGTACATTTTACTAGAGCTTGTGATTTCCTCAGGCATCTACAACCTGAGTAAACACTTTTAACAAGTGTCTGGATCAGTAGAGTGTTTAGGCTTAAAATACTAAGTCTAAAGATTTTTGAATCTGTGTTTTAGAGCTAACCTGTGCTATGTATTGTGCAACAACCATGTAAAATGCAACTAAGTGCCATTATGTAGCACATGCACGACTACCAGGGTATCAAGCCCAGCCAACATGGATTCGTGAAAGTAAGGTCCAGCTTGACCAACCTGGTGTCCTTCTATGACAGCTTAGTAGATGAGGGGAAGTCTGTGGTCTGTCTAGACTTCAGTAAAGTATTTTACACCATCTCCCAAAACGTCCTCCAGGAAAAACTGCCAGCTCGTAGCTTGGATGGGTGGACACTAGAATGGGTAAAAAACTGGCTGGCTGGCTGCTCCTGTAGAGTTGTGGTGCATGGAGCTCCATTCAGTTGGTGGCTGGTTGTTAGCAGTGCTCCCCAGAGGTCAGTGTTGGGGTGAGTTCTGTCTTTACTGATGATCTGGATGAGGGGATCAAGTGCTCCCTCAGTAAATTTGCAGGTGACACTAAGTTGAGTGGGAGTGCTCATCTGCTTGAGGAAGGCTCTGCAGAGAGACTTGGACAAACTTGATCAACTGGGCAAAGACTGCAGGAAGTTCAATAAGGGAAAGTGCTGGGTCCTGCACTTGGGTCACAACAACCCTGCGCAGTGCCACAGGCTGGGGAAAAGTGGCTTGAGAGCTCTTCGGCAGAAAGGGACATGGGAGTGCTGGTTGATAGCAGCTGAACATGAGCCAGGGTGTGCCCAGGTGCCATCCTGGCCTGTATCAGCAATAGTGTGGCCAGCAGGAGCAGGTCAGTGACTGTCCCCCTGTGCTTGGCACTGGTGAGGCTGCACCTTGAGTGCTTCAGTTCTGGGTTGCTCACTTTTAAAAGGACATTGAGATGCTGGAGCATGTCCAGCAAAGGGCAGCAAGGCTTATGAAAGATCTAGAAAACCTGTCTTAGGAGGAAGAGCTGAGGGAGCTGTGTTTGTTTACTCTTGAGATGAGGAGGCTCAGAGGGAGCCTCAGGACTTGGTACAACTCTCTGAAAGGAGGTTGTAGTGAAGTGGGGTCCAGTCTCTTTTACTGTGCCTACAGTGAGAGGACAAGAGGAACTGGCCTCAAGGTGAGAAATGTGATATTCAGATTGGATATTGAAAAAAATTTTTCTCTGTTTGGATGGTCAGGTACTGGAATAGGCTGCCTTGGGAGGTGGTGGAGTCACCATCAGCAGTCACCTGGAGGTGTTTAGGAGGTGTCTGGATCTGATGCTGGGTGATGGGGTTTACTGGTTTAGGAGATATAGTTCTGGTTTGGTGGTCAAACTTGATGATCTTATAGGTCTCTTCTAGCCTTGATGATTTGATGATTCTAAGTGCATTTTTATGAGCAAAATCTTTATCTTCAGTAGCTCTGCAGTAGTCTAAGGTATTCTTTACAGAGTTTAGATATGCAGTGGATATTTAGAGCCTATTTTCACTCTATGTTGAGCATTATAAGTGGAAGTATTACTTACTGCCTTTCTCCTTCCAAGCTAGGGCCAAGATGAAAAGCAACCCTTGTTTGGTGGTGATCGAAGTAGCAGAATCTGATATATGGTCCCCGTGCAAAAATGCCTGCTGGTCCATGCTGCCTGTTGGCCTCATTAATTTCCTCTGCCCTGTATTCATCCCCCAAACCCTAGGTACTCAAATATGCAAAGCTTTGTGCTACTGATGCCCCAGGCTGTCCAGAGAAGAACCATGCCAGCACCACAGCTTTTGTGGTTTGGCAAGACTGTTCAAGTGCACAATTCAGTTGGCTGGGAGAGGCATGGTACCCCTCCAAGATATTTTTGCCTTAACTAAGAGATTACCTATTCCTGTAATTTCTGTTTGTTCAAAACTCTCATGACAATAAAGACTAATACCACAAATTAGAAAAATTTTTTGAGAAGGAGTATGGGAGCAGTTCCTTAAGTAAGAAGCGGAATTGCATCATGTCAAAAATGAAGAGCAAAGAGAAACGTTTATGCTTTCCCTGTATTTGACATATATTTACTCAAGTTTTATACAGTAAATAGTTAGAAACAGATTGTTTCTATAGAGATGCACAGACATTGTGACTGATAGACTAAAAACTGAAAGTGCTCCACCAGACTGTCTATATCTGTCTGTATAAAACTGCATACATATGTAAATATGTAGGTTTACAGAAACAAAATGATGTTTTTGAATTCCTTTGCTTTTTAATGTGTTTCTAAGCCATGACTTAACACTTTGAAGCATTCTCATATCATTGCCATTTTAGTGTGTTTGAGTGCTACTGTTTTTTTTTTTTTATTTCCCTTCCTGTGGATGAGATGATGCTCTGTATTCCCTTTTGGTATTTATTACCAGAGCTTGCTATTAGAAGATTCGATCTGAAAATTCCAGGATAAATTTTTAGGACTGCACTTCATTAGAACAGTTAATTTTCCTTGTTATTTTCCAAAATTTCTCTTCTGTGGATAATTTAGCTTTTGTCACATGATCTTTGCTTATTATCTATTGAAGGCTTGACTGCAGGTTGAAGCCATAAATTAAAGCCTACTGCTCTAATTTTTAACATGAGAACTAAACCACTTAGCAAATCAGATACTCACCGAATATACAGTATGATACTTTGATAGGCAGCTGCATGGCCTGGACATTGGTAGGATAAAATTTTTATTGTCATATTGTACCATTTATGACTTTATGTAGAATGGTGGTGAATTTTACGTATCCTTTGACTTCTAAATCCCAATTAATTCCCTAGTTACAGTAACTAGCTGCAGATTTTTAAAAAAATTTTTCAAGATATTTGAGTATCAATGGAATCAGTATCCTGAGACACATTGCTCAACACTATTGCACTTGTGGAGGATACTTTGTGGCCAGGTGTGTCACTGCATTTATTCTACTGGTCACTAAATTTGTATTGAGGGTTTGAAGGTTTGTACTCTTACTTTACAATGCAATTTAACTTACATGAAATACATAAGAGTATAAGTAATCATGACCTGAAGATACCTTACTTGAAGGTACCCTGAAATCCAGTAGTTAAAGATACACACTCTTTCTGGGGATTATTCTGTAAAACAAGGTAGTTTAAACTCTGGTTTTGAATTATATTAAGTGTTGTGTTACTCAATTGTAATGGATTTAGCAAGGCCCTGATCCTGCAGATAGCTAGCCAGTTTACATGTGTGAACATTGGCTTTATATGTCACATTGACTTAAGGATTTAATGAACACTATAGAAAAAATCCAAAGTAAGAATTGTCCAGAGGGAAAGATATGAACTCTCTGTCTCCCTCCTTGTCTGACTGACTGTTACAGAGCTCTGTGTCTAAATGAACACAGTTCCACACAAGAAATGTAAACACAGTAAATCAGTGCTATGCAAATGCTGCAATAATAGTAATAATTCAGGACTGGGTGAACATTGTTTGGTAAGTGTTGTGATTTTTGAAATGCACCTGAAGCTTTTCCTGGAGATTAGAATTTCTTTCATGTTTGAAGAAGACTGTTTTGAGGAGAAACACTGTCTCTATGAGCTTTATAGACACTGACTGAAAGGAAGATTATGAGGGATGCACTTTGGTCCATAACTGAGAATTTATGAGGTTTCCTAGGTTGTGGTCATTCCGTGTGCAAGCAATGGAAATGTTTGGAAAGTTAAGTGTGTGCACTTTATGCAAATTGGTTTAATTCTCTTTGAAATGGCAGGAATTCTGTGATCAATTTGTTTGTAAAATAGGACAAAAGTAGAAATGAGCCTTTGAATATTACCTGCTTCTTGTTGTACAGCATCTTCTTTGAAATAAGCCAGAATAATATTTTTTTCCCAACTTTGCTATTTCAATTGGGGAAGATAGATTCCAATCATTGTGGTGCCTGTCAACATTGCAATGATCATGGTTAATTGGCCTACTCAGATGGCTGAGATTGATGGACACTGTTCATTCACAGCAGCTGAGTAAATACTCCTTCAGTAGGCTCGAGCATTGTTTTTTTCTGTTATGGAATATAATTAAAAGTCAAACCCCATATTTCTGCTAGCATTTCTTATGTTACCAGCTCTAGAACCTAAATAATACTTCACAAGTACAATTTCATTATTGTTCTCTCTTTTTTTCCCCCTCCAAAAAGACTAGCTTAAATTGATTAATCTGGTTCTTGCAGTTTGGTTACTGCTATTGCAAGATAACTATAAGGTTGTCTTGTCCAGGGAGGATTGGCCAAATAAACGCAGTATTCTGCTCATACTGGCTCAGCATAGCAGTTCCTGTGTTACTCCCAGTTTCTGTGATCCATTTGAGGGGAGTGGTAAGGGGTGAGGTGAAAATGCAGCTACTGTACAGCTGTTTCTGTAGCCTTCTGAAACCAAAGCAGAGAACAGGCATCTTTTCAGTCCCCACTTTAAACAGCATTCAGTATTTTTCGTGTTTTTAACTGCAGTTAACCCCTTGTCCTTTTAATAGGTATGAAGCCAGGAGAGGTACTAAAGGTTCCACACAAGTCACTAGGAAAATCTATGCTCTTTGCTGCAAAATACGGCCCTATTTCTGTGTGCCATATAACAGAAATGCTGTTATGTAAGGCTGCAGTCTTTTTGTGCTGTGGTTGATTGTTAAATCTTAGACTAGTTCATGCTTTAGGAAATACTGATTTCGTATTGTACCATTGCATCACTTAAGCCACAGTTGGCATGGTTGCAGTAATGATAATAATCAATATAGTAATAGTACTACTACTACTGCTACTACTACTACTACTACAACTACTGTTTATTTTTACTTCACTCCCCTGATTTCAGCAGAGTGTGCCAGCATACCGATTGGAAATCAGTTTTATATCATCTCAGATTCTCAGCATTCACAGCCGGAGCAATAACCAAACTGCCTCTGAAGTATCCAAGATTTCAGATGTAAGAGCTCTGTAGTTGCATAGGCTAATCTGTGATTCTTTAATTTGTAAAAGAAATGGTAGAAGTGCTGAGCTGTGGACTTGACTAGGGCTAGACAACAGTTGTGAAAAAGCTTGCTTTTTATCTGTGGTCAGTCTGTCACTGTGTTGTGATAAAGTCTCTTAGTTTCTTGTGTTCCTAACACTCGATCTATTTAAGTATTGACGTGAATGTATTTCTTAAAGCTCTTCCTTTGGTGCTTCTGCACAGTACATCTTCCGTGGCCACCTTCTCTTCTCCTGTTCTCAGTACCTTCTTGGAAGTTTCATGCACAAATTCAGCCACCTTTCTGTGACAGTTGCTTGCTGTTCTGTGTCTCCTTTTGTCCAGTCTAAGATACTGTCTTGTGTCACTCAAAGTTGTTCACAGTTGTTAGTTCAGTATGATTGAGTCTCATCTTTAAAGCTTGCAACTTTTCACCTCTTTTACACTTGCAGTTGCTGTGAATAACCACTATTCTATATCACTGAGAACTGAAATCTAGAAATTTTCTAATGTGAAGGATCTTAGAACTAGGAGCAGGGTCTCAATTTTAGACTTTCAAATTATGAATGCAAAGGGATTTTTATACTTTTTTTTAAATCCATCACATGGAAACTCTTGTCCAAATTCCCATTGTTACGCTAATGTATCTCTGTAACCTTTCCAGTGGCAGCTTGGCTCCACTCATATCATCTAGAGATGTCCTACAGAGAGAATTTTCCACTTTTTCTACTGACTTATCTCTTGCTCAAGTTCTCCTTTTGTCTTCTCTTTCATTGGATCTCACACATAAACTGTTCCGTTTCACTTTCAAGGTACTTCAAAACCTGTCCTCAGTGATTTTTAGTTGTTTTTTTTCCTCAAGAGGCCATTTCCTGCCTCAGATCTTGCTAGTTTCTGCTCCCATACTTTCAACTTTTTATATCAATTTCTACCAAGCTGCCCTTTATGCTTGAAAGAAACTTGCTATAAATGTCTGCAAAGCCACTTCATTGTTTCTCATCATGTTCCTGTTTAAACTTGCTTTTCCTTTTATTCGTTTCCGGTTTTAATTTTTTTCCTTCTGTGAAGGTTAAAAATTATCACAAAGAATTAAGCTCGTGTTGTGCTAAAGTTTCTATCTGTAATTATGCCCCTGTTGGCTTTCCAAATCCTGTCTTTTATGTTAAATTCAGACAATAAGCTCCTTGCAGAGGTTATGCATCCTGTATAAGCAGTATTGAGTGCCTGCACAGTTCAGTTGTGATCTGACATGATCTAAACCAAGAGTAATATTAATGTGAGTATTACACTTCATTACTTCATTGAGAGGGTAAAGATATTGACTGGTGTTGAAGCTAACCCAAACAGCACCTTACTCCTCCTTTTCACCCCAAAGCTGCACAGACTACTTGTCTGCTCTGATGTAAGGTTTATTGTTATTTCCTGTGCCCTGATATCCTCTCCAAACACTTTCTGTCTTTTCAGCTTTGTGGTGTCCCTTGTGACTGCATCTAAGAGAAGCTACATTTAGTTTTTTGTCTGTACCTCTTACCTCTGTGTCAACTATAAGAGAAATATTTTGAAGAACAATACACACTTGTTCTTTTTTATTAATTCCTTGTCTGTCTGTCTATATGGACATCGGTCATGCTGCATTCCAGCTGTGGGAATAATTCAGCTGGCCTAGATTTGAGCTGGGTTTTGGGAAGGGAGGCGCAGGGTGTGCTTTGATTGTTGCAATAGCTTGTAACAGCTTGTTGCAATAGAGGCTGACCTCAGCAATAGCTCTTACCACAGCGGATTTCATGTCTGCCTCTGCTGCCGTGCACCAGGGAAAGCTGCTGTAATTCACTGGCCCCTGCAAGGGCTGCTGTCAGGATCTGTGCTGACACTACAAAACCTCACTCACTCTTAGAAGGCAGGCAGCTACAGCAGGATTTTTCTCCTCAAGGTGCATGCTCTGGGAAGTTTGCTTTGCTGAGAGGGGAGTGGACTGGGAGCCCTCTCCTGTACCAGGAAAGGTACCTTACTCCCTTGGCACTAGGAGTGACTGCACTGACAGTTAGACAGTTAGCTGTGAAGAAATGGAATACGCTTTTGCTCATAAGTGAATTTTGCCTGTTGTTCTTGGCTTCCATTTTATTCTGGTTTTACATGATTTTAAATTTCATCAGGTCTTTCACATCTAGGTGCTTATTAAGACCACCATGGAGAATGCATGTTTAAAACACTTTTTCTTGGACTCTTTTGAAGTGCGTAATTCACCAGCATCCAGTAAGTGTTGATTGAGATGTTGCCTTTTTGAATTACAGTAGTGTCTCTATTGTAGAGGTTTATCCCCATGACAGGTTATGTTCTTGAGACCAGTATGTAAGTAGAGGTTCTTTTTAGGATGTTCTTGATCGCTCTACATGCTCTTATATATCTTGTATGGGTAGCAGATGATTGACATTGGGAGCTGATTACTGCCTCATCAGAAAACCAAATAGGTATGCTGTATTTCATGTAGGATCAAGTATTTTGCAGGAGCTGCAGAGTAGAAACCAAGTCCTAGATAAGTCTGTTTGCCATCATTGCTGGGATTTTGAACCATGGCAGGAAAACCATGTATATGAAAGAACAAACAGCAACTGTGCAATTAGTCTTGCCTTGAAAACATTTGCACCATAAGGAATGGTGAAGTATTGTGTTTAAAACTTTAAAGATTATTTATGAAGGGAAACTAAAAAATCATGTAGGCTTGAATAAGGTACAGATTTGTTACCAAAGTTGTCTGTGAGTCCAATTTTGGCTAGAGTCTCTCTAATTACAGGAAGGTAGATGTAGGTGCTTAATTTAGAAAGTATGGTTAATGAAGCTGATAAATCACTATTGACTATCTCTAAGCCAAACCCTTAATCCATACCAGTATTTATTCCTGGGCTTTTGACATATATTTATTTATACAGGTTTGGTGGTTGGTTGGTTTTTATTTTTGTGGAGTGTTTTTTGTTTGGTTGGGGTTTTTTTGTTTCAGTTTTTTTTGGGGGTTTTCGGTTGTTGTGGGATTTTGTTCTGTTTTGTTCTGAGTTCTCTAGTTCTTTCTAGAGTTTAATGCTTGTTTATGAGAGGCACTGGCTAAAATATTCAATTTTCAGTTGAAAATTAAATCAAAACTTTTAATATAATTTTTACCCTGAGAATGTATATAGATTATGTATATAACTTATCTACTTCCTCTCCTTGTGCTCTCTTCAAATGACCAAAATCTAAGCTGATGAAATAAAAGCACAGATTTTGCTGAAGTGCTTTAGTTACTTTTGTGGCTAATCTTTTCACCATTGGCAAGATTTCAATGATAGTTTCTAATCTACAAAACATTCAACTAAATCTTGCCTTTTATTCGTATTGTTGTTTGCATCTGTCAATTTGCATGTTCAAAATAAGGACCAGATAAGCACAGATGCCAAATTACGATGTGAAGAGTGAGTTCTTTTCTGGATTGTGACTACGTAGGTCTTGCTGTACTCCCTCACCTTCTGTAGATATGATTTGCCATATTTCCACTTACCCAGTGCATATATTCTCATAGCATCTTCCAGTGTAATTATCTGTACAATTACAGCAATCTGACTGTTTAAAAGACTCTGGAAGCAGATGCTATGCATTTCTGTTCGCTGCATTTCCTGCAGCCCTCACCTCTTCCATGGCTGCAGTGCCATTAATGTAATACTGCAGGTATGTGTCAGAAGCACTGTGGTTTGTTGGATCTATTAGATCTCACCTTAAGTTCAATAAGTTCAGATTGCTTTAGTGAGCAAACTAAAATGGTTTACTAAACTAAGAAATTTTACTTTTGCTTTGGTCTCAGCCATGGGAATTAAGTTTTGAACCCATCCTTGGCCCTGAAACAGCTTGAAAAACCTCTGTAAAGGACTTTTAAAGTAACCTGCCAGAGAGAGTAGCCACATTTTCAACATTTGTTTAAGAGAGGTTATACATCATGGATAGGTTAAGTATTTTAATAAATTACTTTATATCTCCTTATTCATGTCCAAAGATATTTGGGTGAGGGAAAAGGTAAAGGTTACAAGTGCTTATTGGCAGCACCCTGGGAAGATGAAGATGAATTGGCTAATGCTCAATGCTTTATATGCTTACCTCTTAGGAAGGCATGTGGTTACTGGTTTTGTCTATGAGTTTTTTTGTTTTTAAAATCTCTTCATCAGCATACTAAATTGATATTTGGCATTTAATCACCTCTTATTGTGGGTACATATGGATTGGCAAAATGCTTTTTTTAGTTTCCCCTTCTTAATTTATTTTTTTTTTAATTCCCTGCCTCACTGACATTGATTTCCACTTTAAGGAATTAGAATGCTGAATAGAATGATAAAAAAACTGACTAAAGTGAGATCATGTCAACTTGTTAGTTGAACTGCTTTGAGGGGTTCCATATGAAACAGATTTCAGAATGTGCCATTTCAGAAACCTTGACGTGCCCTTCACATAAAATTTCAAATCTGGAAGAAAAAGCTGAGGTGGGTTTCTGAGCAAAGATGAAATACCAGCAATATGTTTTCTCTCATTTTTCTCTGAAATTCTCTGGTCATTAGCTGCATTGCAGGTCTGTAATTTATGACAAAATTTTTAATTCTGAGTTTGGTTTTGGGACTCTTCCTTGATTTTCTGTTTGGCCTCATGAAACTAGGCCACTTTTTCCTGTTCTCAAACAAAATGTCATGCATTTAACATAATCCAGCCAACAATTTAGCTACTTGCTACTTGACCTTCTCCACAACGTTTTTATTGTTGAATAACCAATCTGTTGCTGGACTGTCAGGCAAAATATCCAAAAATTCTTTTTTTATTTTGTTAGATTTTTTCCTATCCTTATTGATATTATGTTGTAATTTGTGTGATGCAGTTTGTAATGAAAAACAATTGTGTTAGATGGTGTCTGTCTCCCTTTCTTTCACAGCTCTTCAGTAAAAAAAAGCAATCCACTGACCTGTTTTCAAGTCTGACTGTAATTGAACTGTTCATGACAATGAAACATGTTGAGCATCCCATTTATCCCCCTTCAGTAGCTGTTCTTAATTTGTTTGAAGTAATTGTTTTTATATGTTAAATGACTTTCACTCAGGATATGAACCTGTTTGTCCATAGTCACAGTTTGTTGCTTGGCCCTTTGATGGTAATCTCTGATTAGCCACACTGTTCCCAGCCTTTCGAATTTGTTATGATCTTTTAGAGAGGAAAGAGAGGGAGAGGGATTGAAGTTATCTGTAAATAATTAGGCAGGTGGGCACTTCATGCCAGCTGTGAAAAAAAAGTACTCAGAGATTTAATCAAATGCCAAATATGAGCCAATGTGTGCCATTGTTCTTGAACCCTGTGAGGCTAAATATGAATAAACATGCATTCTGCTATGGCTGTGACTAACACAGCCACAGACGGATTCTGCTTTATTCTGCATGGCTATTTTGTCATTAGTTTAATTTGAAAGAGAGAGTAGTAAAGCAATTTTTATGGTTGCACAGTGGCATTAAATGGTGAGTTTCATGAAAGAGTAGTAGAAGTAGTGATAAGAGTGTTAATTTTGTAAGAAAACAAGGAAAGCAAAATAGTTGGCTAGAAAGATTTGTTGCACTAGAAGAGTATTGTATAAATCTTGTTGTTGTGCTTGCTTATACAATGTCTGAAAAAAAGATAGTGTTTCTATTCATCTTGTTTTAGAAACAAAGTTCTCCCACCAAAGACAGTATGGTGATTTTTCTGCCTAATTTTTAACAAATTTTATAGACCGAGATTCCCCCTTCTTAAAAGGAAGTAGGAAATATTTTTCAGGAGATGGAAATTTAGGAAATTCAATGTGATTTTATGTAATTCCATAAAATCTGAAAATTTCAGGCCCATTTCAAAACTAGATTTCCAGAAATAATATGGCTTCCTTAATAAATCTCCTAGCACATTTTCCCTTTCAGGTTATTGCACTCAAGCATCTATCCTGTCACACCAACACACCACCAGACTCTTTGTTGTTTGATCACCTTTTATGTTTTTGCCTGTGCTTGGTGACTGCTGGGGATCTATTTGTATTTATGCCATCTGGCCTCTTCTACAGGGAAAAATGTATTTTGAAAAGAGGTTAATAAACACTAGTCCCATTTTCATGCCTTGCACCCCCGTAACGTAAGTACTCACATGTAGCTGGACACGATGCTAAAGTTCACTTCAGAGAAAGACAATAAATATATAATGGACTTAAAATGTGATCCCCTCAGGGTGTATTGTGGTCCCTCAAAGACAGGGAGGTCTCATGAAGGCACAGGATAAATGGATAGGCTGAAGAAGTAGGTAGAAATGTCCCCAAAGCAGATGGTAGAAGTGGAATAATTGTTCTTGGGCAAAATCAGAGCTGCTGAAGAGCAGGGTGAACTGCTGCTGCTACCCACCATGAAGCTGCAAGTCCACGTCTTTTGGATGGGATAAATGGTAAGATTATGCCTGTGGTTGAGTGATTCCAGAGGGAGAGGGAGATGTATGAGCTCATCTAAGTGTGAGCTTATTGATGGAAGAAAAGTCTCTTCAGGTGTGTTACAAGAGGCTAGCACTTGGATCTTGTTTGACATTCAGCAAGATACTTTGAAACAAGTAGTTACTAATTTTCTGATGTTAAATTATTGTGTACTAGATTATTTTTGAACAGTTATAAATGTACCATGAAGAATTGTTGTTGGGTTTTTTTGTGTTTTCTTTTCCAAAAATTTTTTAAATAACTCTTCTAATACATGGCATGCTGGTTTCATCCAGGACAGAACTAATTTTCTTCATAGTAGCTGGCACAGTGCTGCAGTTTGGATTTAACAGGATACAAACTTGCACATTTAATACTGAAAAGTAAAAGAATACCTGAGGCCATTCCCTTGTTTTTTGTGTTCAAAATAATCTTCCTTTTTTATTCTAATTTATTAGAGTGGTTGGTATTCTGTGACAACCCGTGTTTTCTTTCTTGCATGGATTTTACTTTAATGTCTCTTTTTGATTTTTTTTTCTCAAACCAGGCATTGCTACTGTGAAGTGGCTGCTTAGAGTAGCACCTTCAAACTCACACAGTCTTCACTTTTTGTACATTTGGTTGTGTCTGTTGATTTCGCTCACTGACTTCTTTTTTTTTCTTCTCCTATTTATACTGTAAAGGCAATGTATAAATCTTTGCTCATTCTATTCCATTAAAGCCCATTAAAAAACTTCTCTGGTGCCTTGGGCTCTCCTTTATACCACAGCAAGGAACATTTCATTTTCAGTTGTAACCACTACAAATGAGCACAGAAAGCAGAATTTTAAGGTAAAACAGTTCCAGGGTTTTCACAGGTCTCTGGAATTCTGTTTAAAGGAATAAAAAAAAAAGATCAAGAACTTGTTTTGACCTGCATGGCAGTGACTCTCAAGAAATATGCAGTCTTAGATCAAAGTCAGCTTCAAAATGCATTTTTATTAGTCCTTTTCTTCTCTCTGTCTCTCCACTGTTTGCCTCATGCATTAGTTGTTCATAACCTTTGAAAATCACTGAGTTACCACAGTTCTGGTGGTAATTCATCTGCCATACATCACAGAGCAAGAGGAAGCCTCCCTCTAGCATATCTGTTTCCTGAACTTGCACTTCTCCCATCTGGAGAGGTGGGAAAATTATGAGAGTTTCAGATAGTCCTGGAATATCTGTCTTGGCACTTCTCAAGGATAAAGTGCTGAATTTCTCAAACTTTCCTGAGAGATGGGTGGTATCAGTTGCTGAAATTAGTGAGGAATCTGTAACTGGTACAGCTGGCTGCTGTGATTGTTTAAAAGTTAAACAACACAAAAACCTATGCCAATCAATGAAGCCTTCAGCTTTTATTTATAAACAGAATTGACTGGCTGCGCTATGCATTCTTTTTGACCAAGTAAACTAGTAATAACCCCTTTGGCTAAAGTAAGAGTGTGACCACTGTCTCTTCCTTGCTTTTTCCTTTTTCTTTTACCATTCAGTAACTGAGAGGTGAACAACCAACACCAAGTGTTTCAGTCTGGTCTCCAGCTCCTTCCCTGCAGGGGAGCTGCTGAGTTGCTCACTGAAGCCTTCATGGGGCAGCTGTGCAGGAAAGATGACATCTGCCATCCATTAAAGTCAGTCTAGGGCTGTGACAACACAAAGGGCTGCTGCAGAGTGTGAGAAGTGCAGAAACAACTGGCTGGATTCTTTGAAAAGCAGAATTCTTTTATGCATCTGTATTGTTTGTCTCTCTCAAGTTTTGCTGTGTCAAGAATTATTTAATTAAAAGGGGTTTCCTTTTATTTATTTATTTTGGTTTTCCACCTTCCTTTTCACTGAATCCATAAGTCTGCTGAGGAATTTGATTTTTTATTACAGAAGGAGCTTGCTTGAGGCTTTAATAAGTAAAGTAGAATTTCTTTAGGGAAATTTCCTTCCTGATTATGATTATGTATACTTTGGCGTATATATTTGTAGGTATAAAAGGCAGATGTTAACAGATAATTCTGCAAACTGTAATGTTTAATTTCCACATATTCGTGAATTCTTCATAATCTGAAATTTCTTGAAAGATGTTAAATTGCATGTTGAAAAGTTTGGGGGGAAATATAGAAAGCTTGTTTCATTTGGTTCTTAAAAGATGCAGAATATCTGTCTTAGCAAAGATAGTCTAACCCTGAAGAATAAAAGTTGCCCTTAAATTTCTGTCCAGGGCCCCCAGAGGTGATTGTACTGTGCAGGAACCTCCAAGTTACAGTAAGCTCCTATCATGTATCTTTTTCCTGAAATAATCTGTGTGTGTCAGGGGAGAGGAGGAAGACACAGAAGGCTGTGTGCATTTTTTGTCTCTCATTCTGGGTTTACTGGCTGCTGTCTTTTATGCAAATGATGATAAAAAAGAGGATAGAGAAGGTGGCTTCAGATTTATATATGGGTCAAAAAACAGTTGGCTTGCAGATTTTGGTAAATGTAAACATAGATATGGTTGTTTCTCTGTTTTTAGGAATACACTATAGATATAATTTTTGCCCAGACTTGGTATGACAGTCGTCTAAAATTTAACAGCTCAATGAAGGTGCTTATGCTTAATAGCAATATGGTTGGGAAAATTTGGATTCCAGACACTTTCTTCCGGAACTCGAGGAAATCTGATGCTCACTGGATTACAACTCCAAATCGTTTGCTTCGAATCTGGAGTGATGGAAGAGTATTATACACTCTAAGGTGGGTTTTTATTATTTGGGTAGAAAAAAACCCCAAACCCTGTTATGACCAGGAATATGAAAATAATGAATATTAGTCAAGTTCCTGGTATCTCTTTTGTTATGGACTGTAGGAATTTGCAAGGAGTTGATTAAACAAGAAAATAAAGATTATTAGATCATGAAAAAGATGAAATTCATAGTATTGAAATATAATGCAAGGATGATTGGGTAAGGACAACTGAAGGGGATAGCAAATTTGGATCTCATTTGGGTACA
The DNA here is from genome assembly GCA_013396875.1 of Vireo altiloquus. Classification (NCBI taxonomy): domain Eukaryota; kingdom Metazoa; phylum Chordata; class Aves; order Passeriformes; family Vireonidae; genus Vireo; species Vireo altiloquus. The sequence continues at coordinate 487,831 of VZRF01008106.1, read as the reverse complement.
GGCAAGATTTAAAAAAGGATATTATATAGTATATAGCATCATGGTGGTCTATCACTGATATATTGCAGATAAATTATTTCTGGTCTAAATACTTCACTATCTAGTTTACACCAAATTATATTTTGTAAGTAAAATATTAAATGCTTCAGATAACAAAAATTATAAGAAGTTTGATCAAAGTTAAGGCCCTAGTCCTGCATGTACTTCTTAATATATTTACCCTTGCAAGCTATTAAAATCAACAGACCTATTCATCCAAATTAGACATAAACAAACATGTTGGTGATAATTCTACTTGGCAAATGGGAGATACCTGTTCTGCTTTTAAGCTTAAAACTATATGTACTGATTTTTGCATCACTTTTCAAACAGTTCTTGAAAGAGTATAGTCTACTGAAACTGTTTTAGGGTAATCTGTGTCATATTTTTTAAATATGCCTAAAAAATCCTGCAATAAATCAGGACCTGGTCAAGAAGGAGTCCATGTAGAGGATGCCATAAATATGATTGTGCTCTTAAGAGTTTATTTATTTGTTTGTTTATTTATCTATTAAAAAAAAAAGTAACACTTTTAATTACTTTCTTCTCAACCATTTATACGGTGTTTGTATGCAAGCTATGTTGTAAGAACAATTTATAAATTTCTCCTGTATCGAATATAAGAATTAGAATGCTTTACAAGGATTATCTTCACTGAATTTTTTCTTAGTATGCATCATTTCAGAGCATACAAACATCTCTGAAGAGCACTTTTTAAATGGTTTATTATGCCAGTTGGTGTTTATAAAAGCCTCTAGAGACCCCCTTCTGTTGACATGCTGATTTTTTTTTCTTTTTCTATTTAGCAATTGTAGAGTCACACTTGGACGTTACCCTTCCATTGTCCATTCAGTTTAAATGTAAAATTTCTTCTAAAGAGATTCAAAGTAACAGAAGGAAATAAATATGAGCAGAAAAATCATATGAGTTCTCGCAGAGCAATAGGTTAGGATTACTGTTTCAGAGTGTGAGGAATAAATGCAGTGAGCTGGTAACAGAACAGCAGAATAGTCTCTGCAACAACCCAGCACTGCAACATCTGTACAGGTGAGGATATGGCCTGAATTTTACCTAAGGTAAAACAACACTGAGACGTTAATATCTTGCTTATTGAAGGAACAATAATGTGATCTGACAGTGCTCCAGGTTTGTGGGCTTCCCTGTATCATCACTCTTTCCTTGTTGGTAACTCAGGGGGCTGACATGGTGAAAATATTAATGGGTAGCCCATGGTCTGTCCATTGCACCATCAGTGATTCTAAATGTAGTCATGTTGCTTTTAACAGAAGGCTTGGCTTATTTTCTTTTAATTTGAGTGTTCTACTATCCAAATATTGAAAATGAAAAGTAAAGGCAATAAATACATAAATCTTAGTAGAAAAATTTGAAAATCACCTCCATAGTGATGCAAGAATTCTGCTTAAAAGTGTGGAGAAGGGTCTTTCTTCCTCTCTCCCACAGTGTATGCTACCAAATACGCTTTTCCTTATAAACGTTTGGTCGGGTCACTGTGGAAGTTTGTGTAGAATAAACTGTTCAGAGACACATAAAACTATCCAGCAACATGTCTGAGAGACTTTTGCCATCGCTTCTTGTCTAATATGTAAGCATTGCATACAATCAAGTATGTGAGCATTATGGTAATTGTTAAAGTTGATTTTAGAAGATATTCTGACATTCTACAAAGTGTTGACAACAAAGGAGGAGGTATTTTAGATGCAAAGAAGTCAGTTTGGAGTCTAGCCCCTTACTTTGGCTTACTAGTGAAAGGTAGCAGAACTGGGTTTTGCCCTGATTGCTTGGAAGTGCTGCGGAAATCTGTGATAGCATTTTCAAAAGCAGAAAGTGATTCAGTTCAGACAATTATGAGTACTAAACCAGTTTTAAAATGTTTAAAAGTTGTGAATTATTTGAATGCCTTGGACATTGAGTGGAAATCTTTTCTGCTTTTATCTATCTAAATACTTTCTTCACCAAAACTGCTTCCAGGAGTATAGAGCAAGTCCAATGTCTACCACCTGTTTTCTCTCGTATAAAGATACCAGATACAACGATGTCAAATGCAATTTGACTTGATGCCTTTATTTGCTACAATAAGATCCCCTCCTTCCCCTGTCTTCAGACCCTCGTTTTTATCCCCTATTTCTTGTAGAGCTGAGAGGTGCCCCCAAATAAATTGAAATTTTTTAAGTGGCTTGAAATACGATTTGAAACAACAGAGACTCAAGTTGCATGCAGTAATAGTTCTTGTTTCGTTCTTTGATGCTGATACTGGATGTGGTTTTGCTGATGCACAGGAGGGTATTCAGAGTATCCATTAATTGTCAAAGTTTATTTCTGTGCATGTTCTTTACTATGTAGTCTGAAATGTCGGAATTCTTGTATATAACATTTTTTTCTTTTTTTTTCCCTCTTCCTTTTCTAATTAGGTTGACAATTAATGCTGAATGTTATCTTCAGCTTCATAATTTTCCTATGGATGAACACTCCTGTCCCCTGGAGTTTTCAAGCTGTAGGTGGTAAAACACGGGTTTTTTTCCTCTTTACATTCAGACTTTAAATTTCCTTAAATTCTGGCAGCAGGATAGCAAATGTTTGCTTCTTAAAGCCTTGCAGCTTAAGAAAGAACTGACCATTCATGTTTTGACTAGATTATTGCATTATTTAATTCACTAATGAATGAGTTGAAGCACGTGCATTTTTTGCGACTTTAAAAGTCTCATTGCTCAGGAGTCTAATAAAATGCCTATTCTGAGTAATATGTCTTCTTCAACCTGCTCCTGTAAATGTTGAGTCGGCATAAGAAGTCCTTTTCATTTCAGTGGGACTTCTTTTATATGATGAAAACCACAATCTTCAGGCTTTTTTTTTTTGATGCAAACTTGTGTTAAAAAAAATATCCTAAGGGAATTGTGCTGTTGTAATCATAGCATCATTAAGGTTGGACAAAACCACTAGGGTCATCAAGTCCAACCTATAGTCACAGGTTGAGAACACCAACTTCTCAACCATATCACAAAGGGCTATATCCTGTTATTTCTTGAGCACCTCCAGGTGACTCCACCACCTCCCTGGGCAGCCCCTTCCAATGCTTCACAATCTTTCATTGAAGAAATTCTTCCTGATGTCCCACCTGAACCTCCCCTGGCTCAGCTTGAGGCCATGTCCTCTCATCCTGTTGCTGGCTGCCTGAGGGAAGAGGCTGACTCCCACCTTGCTACAGCCTTCTTTCAGAAGGTCCTCCCTAAGCCATCAAATTATGTACTAATATGTGTCTGTCCTCTTAAGTTTTTTCTGATCATTTAGCGATAATGTAATTACATCTATGTATTAATTAATAGTGATAATTCCGGGCCAATTTTTATTACTGCGGTTTGAGGATATCACGTAGATCTTTTCTAAACATTGGTATTTACACAGTGTTTGATTGATCTCAGATTTATCTAGGCTTCAAATTGAGGCTCTATATTTTGTGGTTTAATTTTAAGTGTATCAGGAGGACTATAGGTGGTCTCAGATCCACTTTATGTATAGGCCTGGTTTAGTTTATAAGGCACTTCAGAGATCAGAAAACAGGCTTTGGTACATCCTATGGCTGAATGTTTGATTTGTTTTATTCTAGATGGATATCCCAGAAATGAAATTGAATACAAATGGAAGAAAACCTCTGTTGAAGTGGCAGATCCAAAATACTGGAGATTGTATCAGTTTGCATTTGTAGGGCTACGAAATACAACTGAGATTTCTCATACCTTGTCTGGTAAGGCAAAGTGTTGAGTTTTATTTTGTGCAATATCTACGGAGAGCAAGACTAACAGAAGAAGATACAACTGAAAACCATATTAGATGTCAAGTAAATGTTTTCTATTCTTTTCTCTTAATTTTTAGGTGATTATATTATTATGACAATATTCTTTAATCTCAGCAGACGTATGGGATATTTTACTATTCAGACATACATTCCTTGTATACTCACAGTTGTTCTTTCATGGGTGTCATTTTGGATCAATAAGGATGCAGTTCCTGCAAGGACTTCTCTGGGTAAGAATGTATTTTTTCAGCCTTGAAGGATCTGGTAATCCCAAAGAATAATAATGTGCAGCAGAGAGTAAATTAAGCAGAGTTTATTCCCTTTCAGATTGTGACCATTGGTCATTCTTTCCCTGGAACTGCAAGTTTGGGAGTAGGAGAATCCTGCTGTAGTTGCACAGCAGAGCTTAAGGAGGCAATGCTGAGCACGGAAATCCTCATCCAAGTCTTGAGGATCTGCTGCTGTTCACATAAATACATTTTTCCTCCTTTATGCTTTTTTTATCATTTCTGGGGACTGCCATGTGGCAGTCATTGGTCTGACACTTAGCATCACTTAGCATCATGGAACAAGTGAAGTCATTACTACATGAGCAAAAATTGTGAATATGAGGTTTTGGGGTTTTTTTGTTGGGGTTTTTTTGTTGTTGGTATAGTTTTTTTGGTTGGTTTTTGTTTGTTTTTGTTTGGGGGGTGTTGCTTGTTGGTTTTTAACAGAATGATTCAGTTATTCTTTTAGACCCAGGATAGGACAGAAAATTTGCAACCAAAGTTGCACTGCAAGCAGTTAAGCCTATAATTCACAAAAACTCCTGCTTTTACTACAGACTACTGAAGTGTGTTGCAAGTTCCATTACAAAGATAATTCTGTGTTAGCGTTATCTTGGCTGACCTGTTTAGTATGGTGCCAGACTCCTAAATTTGACTGTTTAGGATTCATGTGCTGCCTTGGAGAAAAGCTGCAGTTCCCGTGTAAAGCCTGACAAACAGGTACATGGAGTGCACAGGACACAGCTTTGAGCTTAGCAGTGACAGATGCTTATAGTAGAACTAGTGACAGCAGTCTGACCTATTCTGGGGGAAAGGGCAAGAACTGCGAGTTGTATCTTGGGAAGTGAGAGATGTGAGTTAATTTTCCTCATCAGTTACAGTGTTGTGAACACACCACTCCCACCCTACAAGATCATTTACTACCAGAAACATAAATCCACACTTTAACTCCATGCTTTTCCCACTGAAACTGGACCACCTGCAAGCCTGCCAGATTAATGAGTCAAGAGAGAAAGTAAGCAAAAACGAGCATGGCTCAGTAGCCTAATGAAAAGGTAAGGGAAGAAAATCTAAGTCTCGGATCCTAACTTAATGTTTTTTAAAAGTACTGCAAAGTTTAGTGAAGAGAGGCTAGTCTTGAATAAATAAGTGAAAATTACTTTTGAGAGTTGTAGACCTTGATGCAGAAATCTCATCAGATTTCTTTGACTGACTAATTGCTGGACATCATTGTGGGTTCTGACTAGTTATAATACAACAGTTATAACAGGAAAAACTTCTATTGGTATCCTGCTAGTTCCGTATCCAGTTTTTTCTTTTTACAAAGTACTTTTTATATGACATGAACCTAGAAATCTGCCTTTGATGTCATGGTTAAGCTAAAGTTTTCAAGCCCTCACTTCAGCAGTACTAGCCTTCATCTACTTGAGGTGAAATACAAACACTTATAATATCTTATTTACAGCTCCCTGTGGGTAACTCTGAACTCCTTTCTTGTGGACATGCAAAAGCCATCATTTGACATGTTGTAGGATGACTTTTCTCACATGCAAATGTTCTGGAGAAGGAGAAAGAGAGTACCTGTCAAATAGACACTTTTTTACGGAAAAAGAAGTTAATACAAGAAAGCCAAAACTAAGCAAGGTCTATCATGGCATGTATATGTTTTTCTGTTGAAGGTTTGCTCCCTCTGACAGCACCCATATGCCCTTCACATACCAGGCAAGGCTGGAAAAATTCGTGTCTCTTTTGGTCCTCTCTGGACCGAAGTCGGTACAGGGAATGGTGGGTGCCACTTCCCACCCAGAGGCTGTGCTGGGATCTGGTACACTGAAATGGCTGGACCTTTATCTCTCATATATATTGGGAGACCCTGGCAGATTGTGGTTTCCCAGAGCAAAAGGTGGTTAAAGGTATTTAAATATTTAGCTATACGGAGAAATGCCTAATTGATTTTCAAAAGTACCTAGTGGGAGTGAAGCACTTTTGAAGAACCTGTGGTTATCTGTTTGCCCTTTTAGGCCTGCCATTTCATACCAGGGAAATGAGAGCCCTTATGTTTCACTTGGTGAGCTGTTCCAAATGGATCAGCTGCGTATTTAGGACTAGGCTAGTGGTGAAGAGTTAATACTTCGCTTTAGGCATGTCATTTCATTGGGAAATGTCCTGGAAAATCACTGCTGCCTTCCTGCTGCTGGGAGAGTCCGTAGCGACCACCGATTCCATCTTTTGATTTATAAGCCATAGACACCTTTAGACTGGCGTAACACTTTTTTTTTTTTTTTGATAGTCCTGTGCATATAAATAACAAATTATTTGTGTGTTCAAGTATTGTTCTCCAAAGCAAAGGTCACACCTTAATTTTGGACTTCTATGTAAAAGGCTCTGCATCTCCCTGAAGCATCAAATATAAGAAGAAATTGTTAACACCTTATAAATGCTAAACCAATGAAGAACAGTATAGTTGAGATTTTGAACATATAGCTATTAAGGCCAGTTTTTTCTTTTAATTAACTTGTATGTAAGTGAATCAAGGGAAACATTTTCTATTATTTAGGACACAGTGTTGAAAGCATATCTGGTAACTTAGAGAATGAGACCAGAAAGCCATGAATGTTGTGTAATTTGATCTTCTATGTGTCAGAAGCAGACAATTGGAAACATTATTCATTTTTCTTGTGTTTATCAAAAGCTTGAAATCATTGATAAATAACACACCTTTTATTTCTGAATGCATCCTTTTTAATATTTTGTTCTTTCAAGAGCTAAAGGACTTCTTTGTAATTATAAAATTTATGTGCTTGTTTGTACCTTTTTTTTCTACTGTATTTATGTGTACATTTTATGTCAGATTTATAAAATGACACAACCTTAGTGTTGTTTATTCAGTGTATTGAAAATAGGAGGGATTTAAAGGGAAGGTGAAATGTGCTTTCTCTATGATTCCATGAAGACTGCTGCATCCATAGGGAAGGCTTCTGCAACAGCACCAATGCGTGTGGATGTAATGAGTGGTGAACCCTGCTGTGATGCAGTTCTTATACAACTCATCAATGAATTAAGAGCTAATATGATGACTTTTTTGGTGACAATGTGATTTGATTTCCCTCTTTTTGTCTTTTTTTCTTTCTTTCTTCCTCAAACAGGGATCACAACGGTGCTGACTATGACAACACTGAGTACAATTGCTAGGAAGTCACTCCCAAAGGTTTCCTACGTGACAGCAATGGACCTTTTTGTTTCAGTTTGCTTTATTTTTGTGTTTGCTGCCTTGATGGAATATGGAACCTTGCATTACTTTACCAGCAACAGAAAAGGGGACAAAGGAAAAGAAAAGAAGGCAAAATCTAAGCCATCAGTAAGTTTAGTCAAACAAGAAAAAAAATACAGAGTGATTTTTTTTATTGTAGTATTCATTTTGAGAGACTGCTTCTTAAATAGTAAAGCTAATGTTCAAAGATAATTAACACTAATATTTATTTTGTCATTTTTTTACCATTGGCAGCTTGTACTAATTTTGTGTAAATATGACAAATGGGCCAAAGGGTTTAGATGATTTTACTTGTGTGAATGAGAACACATGAGCCTAAGGTGGAGAGTGGTTTGATATAATAATCCATGCCCTTGGTGCTTCTAGAACTGCCCATGAACTGTGTGTTCACGGAGATGGTTCTGTCTGGGCACAGTTCTTCTGAAAACAGCACCTGGCAGAGACCCACAGCTAAGATTGTAGCAGTAAAGATAAAGTGAATGGACTCAAGGTATGAGGATTTCTTTGGATCTGCATCACCTAACTTGAGTCTTGCAAAGCTTCCAAAGGAAAAAATGCTTATTATTGGCCAGTATTCTGAATCCCTCCACTACAGAAATTCTAGCTAAATTGACTTCCATAGTTCTTTCTGGTTAAATGAACCTTCTGCTTTTACAAGTTGATGTTTTTATGGTAAACCTCCACATATCTCAGGATCAAGTATTATTCAATTTTAAGAGGCTTCCTATTTTTGTAGCAAGAATATTGTAATTTCCAAAGAATTTATTGTCAGAAGTCAATTCAAATATTTAAAGGTAGTCTTTAAAGTAAGAAAACATTGGAGAGAATAAGATGAAGGACATTGTTGTAAAGCCTCTTTCCAAATAATTTGATCAAAGGATGCAGTAGTATACCTGAACCATAATATCAGTTGCCTTTTCTGGATGAAGGCTGAATACCCACTCTGTGTGAGATGAAACAGATATTGATAGGAAATTACAGAAGTAATTGCAGATATGGAAGTGCAGAAATCCTGTTATGAACCATATCCATTTTGCAACTCGTGTCAGCAAGAACTGGTGCACGCATTCTGAGCAGGGCTGCTGTGGGAATCTCTCTTATGGGGGCACTGCAAGGCTGCTGGGGCTTGATGCCAGGGAAATGAGAGCCCTCATGATTCTCTTGGTGGGCTGTTCCAAATGGATCAGCTGTGTATTTAGGAGAAGGCTAGTGGTGAAGGGTTAATACTTCCCTGTGCTGCCTCGGTCAGACATCACTCTGATTCTCAGGGAATCCAGTACTGCCAGGAAAACTGGAGAATGGAAACCTCAAACCTGCTTCCTGCTAGTGGTAGAAACAAATGTGGGCACAAGAGAAGGGGCAGAATGCAGACTTTGCCAAGGGCCACAGCTGAGTTATGAGGGTAGAAGGTTACAGAGGCAGGATGTTGGGGCATGTCAGTGTCAGCACAGCAGATCGAATTTCAGGTTGCTGCTGCAACGAGGTCTCAACAATGCTCAGTGAGCAGGGAGCTGAGTAGGTGTACTCTTGGCGTGCTCAACGCAGAGAAGATGAAGATAGCAGGAAGTACTGCTTTATTCAAACCAGGGAGGTATTGAAAATCAGCTGCTGACAAATCAAAAGACACTGAAGTAGTTTGCAAGTATGCTCTATTGAATGAAATAATGACACTTTCCAGAGTCTGTTCATTCATCAGCCATGTGTGCAATAATTTGCCAAGTGCTTTGAGATTTTCAGTGCATATGAAAATTTTAGATGTAGAATAATGATGAATCTTTACTGAATAAATAGCTGGAATTTTCATTAAGATTAAAATTAGCAATATAATACTAAAAGCACTGTTCAATTGTGTTTTCCTGGGTTCTTAAACAATGATTTTTATTTCTAAGATGTTGAAAAAAGAAATCTATTTGCACAGAATTGTTGAAACATATTATGGCTTTAAGACCATACAAGATAAAGAGATTATGCTAAAAAAAAGGGGAGAATTAAATTTAATATATTTAGATGCAAGGATTCTAATTTGATAAATAGGAGTTTTTCTGGTGATGTTTATAAAAAGCCATGACTTTTTTTGCTCCAAATAAATAAAGAAGGCATCTAATTAGTTAATGGAAAGTCATACCATTACAAATCCTTTTTTTTTTTTTTTTCATTTTTTTTCCCCCTTTATTTTTGTCAAAGTCTTCTATTATTGTTCTCTTGTACTTACGGATATGTAACTCAAAAAATCAATTTAATTTTAAAAGTCAGTTTAATTCCTTCTGAAAATTTCTCATTTAGAAGTGATTTTTTCCTTGGGAAACTTGCTTTGCATAGATCTTTTATTTCTACTGCAAAATGCAATAAATGGTTACTATTTCAGGAACTGATGCCAATAAGGCACAATAAATGATCTTGTGAAAAAAAAATGGTGAGATTTTACAGATGATTACAGCAGTTTTATCTTAGAAAATATGTGCTGGCATCAGTCAACAAAGGTAGTATGAATTGGCTTATGCAAATCAATTAGTAAGGATAATGAGTTTGGGCAGGAAAGATTAAACTTAATTAGTTGTGTTCTGATCATCATTTCACCTGAAATGAATGTATCACCTGTGCCATGATCTCCATAGACAATGGCTTTCTTTTGTACTTGTATTAGTGTTACTGCAGAATAATTGGGGTTTGATCCTATCAGAGTGTATTATAAATGCTTCCCACAATACATGGAGTTTTATCTACAATGTCCCTAGGCATGTCCATAAAAAATCAGCATGTACTTCTATATCTACATGTTGTGGGTGTTTTGTTGTTTCAGCTTTGGTTTTTTTCAAGTTTCTGCCAAATTATGTAAAGGCGTTTTCTTGTGAGGTGTTGGTCTTTTTTTCCTCTTTTCCCTCACGTTGCCTCTTACACACATTTTATGTATTTCCTGTAGGTAGGTGAGCCTATAGGATGACTGTGTCTGCCTCTCTCAATCCACCTCTTCAAACTTGTAATTCAGTAGCCACCTCCAGTCTGTGCTAGTGATGTGAGCAGTGTAAAAAGCAGTACTGTAATTTTTTCCTCCTCCCATGGTGTTTCTGTGTTGGGGATTTCTGTTTTACCCCACTGGAAGAAACAGCTCATGCCATGAATCTTACATGGGCAAAACCAACAGTGAGAAAATTTTTGTAAAGCCAGAGTAGGTGTGAATCAGAAATAAGCATCTTTCCCTATTTATCTTCAACAGAATAAAGATTTTTTTTTTAAGTTAAAAAAAAAATTGAACTTACTTTTCATGTTTTATAAAAATAAGCCCTCTTTGCAACGCCTCAAATTAGGATAGAAGTGTGTAACTCCTGTTTCTTAGCATTGTCAGTATTTTATTGTAACTGAAAAGAATAATGAGATCCTTTAGGGTGATAATTAGCTCCCTAGGTCATCATGTTTTGAACCAGCAGTCTGTGTGAAACTTTCTCTGGTAAAGACACTTATTAAATTAAGGTATTTGAAAACATGGTGGATACTGCAGTGTATTAACACCATCCCTTGGGACAGTGGGTAAAATGCCCCTGCAGTGAAAGAATGTTACCTTAACAATGTATAGTGATCTGGGTACTGGCCAAAGTAATTCCCAGGAAGTGGGACAACAGGACTCTAAAGCATAACAAGAAACTAAATTATAACTTCCCAATTTTCACTTTTTTTTTTAGCGTGTTTTCATTACCTTATCATGTATCATTGTTTACGAGGACTTATTCTTTACACTTAAACATACAGTTTTCTCTCTGCTTCCTTTCCTGCTGTTTTAATTCATTACGTGACAGAATATGAAGAATGTAGAAAAGAGAGAACAATGTAAGAGTAGTGATGATGCAACCATTCTCTTTGGTCTGAAGACTTTAGAAGAGAGGCCAAAGCTGGGGTGGTGTGGGGGAAGTTGAAAGAGGATTATGGAGTAGTTTAAAATGGCCATGAGATTTAAAAAGAGAAGAAAATGGACAGATGAAGAAAGAGAATGTCTTTTAAAACATTCAGGAAACAAGGATGATGCAAATAAAACTGTGGAGAAAAAAAGAAATAAAAGGGGGAAAGGTGGATTGTGTTAGTATAAGTAAAAGGAAGATGAGAAGGCAAAAATCACAAGTAAGGGAATAGCAAACACTATATATACCATGCAATAAGCCACCTAGATTTTTTCAATGAGAATTGTTAACATGTATTACACTGAATTTTTAGCTACAAGAGGGTTTTTATGCCCACAGAAAGTGAAAGTAAGAATTAAGAGCTGAATTAATCAATGACTTGAGTGGCATTCTCCTAAGGACTCATGTCTTGAAGTCTAAAGGGGGGCTATACTGCTTAAATATTTAACGTCTGAGGGTTAGATGGCGTAGCCTGGCTTTACGTGTCTTGGTCTGTTCAACTTCACCAGTGATGCTGTGCTAATCCCATTACCTTTTTTATTTTTGTGAAAGGTAGCTTCCAGAAACAGATCCAGTCTCATTCTAAAGAATCCAAATGATGGGAAGACCATCATTCCTCTGTTGATGATGTAATCATCACCATTATAGCCTGCTTGTGGACTTGATTGTGACCCAGTTGTCAAGGAGTGACTGACTTCAAAATGTTTGTCTGTGTTATGTAGATGGGATCAGCTAACCCTGTCTGTGTAACTGTGTAACTAATTATCTGCTACTCCCAAATCCCAGCACAACCCAGTTTTTACTGTGGCAGGTGAAAGTCATTCATGATCTTTGCCTGCATGCGCTAATTATATACAGCAGTTCATAATTTGCTAAGCTCCAGAAACTATTTTCTTTGATATTAGAATTTCTGTATATTGTACTGAAGATGATTATATTTCCAGGGAAAGTCTATGGAATTATTTAATGTGAGCATAAAAACACACAAAACTATATTTCTTTCTTTTTTTTTTCCTTAAGAAACCACCTGCAATTGCTGTTCGACCTGGATCAACACTAATTCCAATTAATAACATTAATCATCTCCCTGAACGTGATGATGATTATGGATATGAGTGCCTAGAAGGAAAAGACTGTGCTAGTTTCTTTTGTTGTTTTGAAGACTGCCGCACAGGATCTTGGCGAGAAGGAAGAATACACATCCGTATAGCAAAAATTGACTCCTATTCTCGAATCTTCTTTCCAACTGCCTTTGCACTGTTCAATCTTGTTTACTGGATTGGCTATCTTTATCTGTAAATTTCAGAGGTTTGACAAACTCAGAAAAAAATACTAATTGAATAGTCATTAATACTCTTAACTGAGCAAAGGTTAGAGCTAGTCCAAAATTACTCAAATTGTTTGTATGCTTTAAAAATTTGAAACAATGAGAGGAAATATGATGATGTAGTCTCCCTCTTGTGATCAACTGTAGAACTGATACTGGTATTTTGAAGAGAAAATTTTAAAATAAATGTCCCTAAGATTTTTCTTTCCTGAACACACATACATACACTTTTTCCCAGCTCTAAGAAAATGCAGAGTCAAGACGCTATGTTATTCAACTGGACCATCCTACATAAGCTTTCGATTTTAATCCTAAATGATAATGCAGAAGGATTTTGTAGCATCTCTTACACCTTTACAAAGAAAGCCTTAATAAAATGGGATTAGTTACTCTCATCATCCATTTCATCCATAAGGTGATGATTTTATTAATCCCTAATTTTAAAAAGTTGAAATGTAACATTTCTCTTTTCAATCAGCTATTTGTTCTCTGCAGTATGTTAAAAAGTGTGATTAGGTCATAATTAATACATTCAGATTTATACAGAATGCAGATATTAGAGCAGCAAGGAATGGATATATCAAAACACCCAAGGATAATTCTGAGCTTGTCTTATCCTGATCATGGATACAGACTTGGCTTTCAACCTTAGTTTACTTTTATATCTGTGCTCCATTTCCTGTTACTTCATTGTCTTGAGTTCCCCGAAGCTATCCAAGAGGTCTACAACTTTCAGAAGTTCTTATTCAGCTGCCATTGCTTGCTCATTTCATGGAAAACAGACTCGTGTTGGCTGAGATTCTGGCCATTAAGCATAACGATCTTCACATACTCAGTGACAGAGAAGAAGTCATAACCCTACATTTGGAAGAATTTATATCAACAGAATTTGGAAAGCCTGTAACAATGCCTGTAACAGTCATTGTACTCAAAGTCACCATGTTAAATCTCCGCTCCTGAGAGTGCAGTGTGTGATCTGGTCCACTTTGCATACAGGGTTTTGTAGATTCAGTTTGTTACTGCACATGCTGCTCACTGATCCAAAGCCAAGTGGTATTAATACACTGAACATGCAGTATGGATTGCTGGGTAATTACCTTCTTGATATTTGTTTTTTTTTTCTTATGGAAAAGACATGTTATGGAGGGGGAATTAAAATAATCCTTACGCATTGCAGAACATTCTCCAAGATGGGATACATCCCCCCAAAATCAGTTCTCCATCCTTTCTGTGGTGAGAGCTTTGGTAGAAATCCTTCAGTAGTTGACTTTCTGGACTGACTTCTTGGTGTGGACTATGGCTGGCTGGCAGCATTTGGTATCTCATTTCTATTTCTAAATTCATTGTCTTTGTTATGGAAAAGTGCAGTCTTTCCTCCTTTCTCAAAAAGAAACTGGTCTCAAGCGAGCTCACAAAAATCACTGTAAAATTAAGATATGCATTAAGTAAAAGTCAGCATTACACAGAAGACCTTACAGATCTTTAAAGAGGATTAATGGGATTAGCATTTGGCTGTAGGTAAGGATGTTCAGTACTAAAGATAAAGACATGATTAATAGCTACGAATAGAAAATGCTACATGAAGGCCCTTCCCCCCCCAAATTTCTGTTAAATATGCTCCCTCCTCTGAATTTCTCAGAAAGGATTACTGTATTTATAGTCTAGTTGGTACCAGGCATTGTAAGATATGATATGCAATACACATTTCAGAGGAAATGTTACTTCAGTGTTCAGCCCCAAATTTTAAAAGAGAATGTGAGATTATGTGCAGTTGTACTGAAAGGAAGTGTGACAGAAGATCCAATTTTAATGAAAACTTTATTTCAGTATTTTTCTGACGAAGTATAGGAGTGGTTGAGAGAAAGCTCAGATGATGAGGATGACTTACCTTATTTGTGGTATGACCTTTCTGAGGACCAAGCTCTTCTGACTGTTGGACTGAGTGTAAAAGTGTGGTATCATTAACAACACTGATCTGCTATGATTTATTGGTTTTTTAGAGTCTCATTTTCAGAAAATGTTCAGTCCAACAGAAATATGTCAATGTAAATTCCATAACGTAGGTTGATGCTTTTTGACAGCATGCTGAACACATTCCTCTGTAGGAGGGATGAAGGTGGCTTCAGCAGCAGTATGCTGTATACGTGCTTGAAAAGCAGTCAGCTCGCCATACAATGCAAGGCCCAGATCTAGTGAGTCCCTGAGTTTCATTAATTCACCTTTAAACAAAAGAAACTTAAAAGAACTTGGCACTTCACAAGAGGAAATACAAATTTCACAGCCTGCTCCCCTCTGGCTCATCTAGTTAGCTTTTTCTATTCATGAGGTTGTCAGTTGCCAATCAGCCTCCAGTGACTGAACTGGAGAACAGAAAACATTCAGAATTGGCAAGGGATGGAAAAGAAGTCTTTCATCTCTAATTTCTATGGAACAATGTAATGGGGTATTAAACCTATTGAATGTTATGACTGTTTGGTTTATGGATACACTTGCTTCTGTCAGTTGACAAACTTTTCTGTGTACTTCATTTGTTTCTGATGAAATAATTTTAGTTTCTCATAGTACTGTGAGTGCAAATAGGAATGAGAATGCAGTGACCTGTAACATGGCATGTAATAAATGTGTTATTTTCGTCCCATGTATTTTGTTTCTAATCTGCATGTAAACACTTGATTTCCAGGAATCTAAGTGATACTTTAAAAAAATGGCAAGAAACGGACAGTAAAATTACTTGGAGTTAGAAACTGCAATCATTTTTCAAACTTACCAGGATAAATGTTTGTTTACTCATAGCTGGGATCACATTTTTTGGGAGTTCTATTATTCTGACCATCATTTCATAAGCACACACTTAAGCCTATTCCTAATTAGTACTGTTACTAGACCAAAAATTCAGAAAAGTGAGTGCTTATGTACTGTCATAAAGAGTGATGCTATCATGAATTGATGCCATTAACATATGCTTAATTTGCACTAATTTCAATAATGAGTGTTCAGTAGCTCAAATAATTGAACATTAAGGATGTGAGCCAGAGCCTTTTCAATAAGAGATTTTCTCATCTAAAGAGAGGGACATTAAGAGGAGAAATTGCCATAAAGGCAGAGAGTGGAAAAATTCTGGGAAAACTGTTTTACACTGCACCTATCTCTTGAAATGTATTTTTGTCATCTCTTGAAATGTATTTTTCGAAAAAGAGACTTTTCCTTGATATTTCTGTGTTAGTGTTTACCACTTGTCTGTTTTAGCAGTGAGTACAGGTCAGTGTCTTATTTTTTGGTAAGGTTCTGTCTACGATTGTACCTCACTGATCTTCAGTGCATGTCTTCCGTGTCTGAATGAATCTGTTTAATGTAGTGGCAGTGCAACCAAAGCATGAACTCTGGGTAACGTATTTTATATTCACATGTTGGTGTGCTTCAAAGACTTTAACCTTATCCAGTTTTCTGGCATTCAGAGATATAGGATTGTGTAAGACTTTGAAGGAGAATCACCTCCAACAGTATTTTTATAACTTTCTGTTGTTTATTTGCTATGGTAGTTAAACGTTTGTTTAAAATTGATATATGAACTGTGCTTTGTAATTTGTGAACACCTTACAATTGAAAGCAAACAGGAGGAGTCTGGATTTAAATATCTATCTGCTGAAAGTAGATAATGTTTCATTTAATTGTATCAGTCATCATTTCTGCCTACTGTTTCCAAATAGCTGAGAACTAGTGCAAATACATTTTTTTCTTAGTATAATTTTTTTTAAAATTCATTGTAATTTCTCTCAGTTATACCTTAAATGTGTTCTTTCATGTTTGTGAAATAATAGTGAATTTTTTAGTCATTATAATAGATACAGAAGACAGAAACTAATTTAGGATTCCACAGCTGAAAAATCCAAAGCCAGGAATCAGAAAGAATTACTGTGCTTCTGTTCCTGAAAAAGCTCAGTGGATTGTCCACATGCCCTAATGAATGTGCTGGAGGGGGAGACTGACTCACAGGGAGAGGCAGAATAGTCTCCAGGCTGTAGAAAAGGCCTTTGCCATGGATTTGCTACAGAAGTGGTTCAAATGGAGGAAAGGAATAGATCTGTCCTTCCTTTTTCAGTGATCTCTTGTTTCTGCTTCATTTCCATCAGCAACAGCAGTTCTAATTCTCTGTGGCCAGATGAAACAAAGCCTGGAAAGTTATTTTTATTTTACTCTTAGTTAATATTTCAACCAGATGGGTGGGATCATCTGACTGAACACACAAGACTACAATCAAGTTTTGCTCCAAGACAGGTGGTGGGAGTTTGCAG
This sequence comes from Vireo altiloquus, assembly GCA_013396875.1. Taxonomy (NCBI): domain Eukaryota; kingdom Metazoa; phylum Chordata; class Aves; order Passeriformes; family Vireonidae; genus Vireo; species Vireo altiloquus. The sequence continues at coordinate 470,932 of VZRF01008106.1, read as the reverse complement.
CTGGAGGCCGAAGGACGGCTTCTTGTGATGGGCATTTTTCGTTTAGTTGACAATCTGCACTGAAAACTGGTGGGAGGAAAGGAAACAATGGTATGAGGGAAAGATTGATGGTGGCAGTGATCCCAGAATCATGTTACATGGTTCTGAGTGACATATTTAGTTCATAGGTTTCTCATTGGTATTTGTGATAATGCTCTTGATTTCCCTGCAACATTAAATTAAATTAAAAAATTAAATATTTTTAATGTTTTAAATAAAAAGAAAAATACTGTGTATTTCCTATACATGAACTACAGACGGAATGAGCAATAGAAAGCTATCTTGAGTGAACATTCTTTTGAAATGTCAGACAGAAAAAGAGAGATCAGGTTAAATCAGAAATAGTTTCTTTTTATTAATCTCCATTTATTATTAATGATAAAACCATTTTAAAAATTACTGAGTATCAGTTATTGCAATAGACTCTGGGAAAGGCCGAGTACGCAGGTGCCTACACTGCTGTTAGTCCCGTCAAGGGATAAAACATTTGGGAATAGAAACCTGATTCAGACTGCATTCAGTTATCATCCCCTACTTCCATCAGGAAGTGAGAGAGATGAACTGTGATCAGATGCCAGGCATGAACTAGGATAGTTGGGGTACTCCAAGGAGGTTGGTTTCTGGTTAAAAGGAAGGGTGATTTCTGCCTGAGACTGTAATTTGAAACATGCTTCCCTTCAGAAGATGGATCTGTGCTGTGGCATCCACAATGATGGAAAAACATCTCTGGATTTAAAGTTTATCTTTGCACAAAAGCAGTGTCACTGAGTTGACTGTCCTACTACAAAGCACCAAGGTATTCCCTGTGTCGTATAGAAGAGTTTTGGTGGCACTCCTACACAAAATGTTTAAATCTTGTCACAGGGATCAGTATTGTGATCCCCTAGTTTTCTTTCGGATGTTATGATGCTAGTGAAATTTCAGTAAATTATAAACTTGTGATTTTACTTACTAGTAAAGCTCACTGAGAAAGTCTGAGAGTTAACGAGGACTTTAGAGGAAATCTCAATGGCTCTTGGAGACAGGAGATTGGCTAAAAGTGAAGCAGACCCAATGATATAACCCTTTTTACCATAGATGGGTCCTGTTCACTCGTAATATATAGATACTGAAAAAAAGCGTAAAAGCCTCATGGTATTTTAAGGGCAAAAAATAACCTGTAAAATTCTTATTCTCCTTGTCTGTGACAAATCTTACTTTGCTTGCAGATTTTGCTTATGGTACATCAGCCTCACTTAGGCTGTATGAGAAGTGGCAAGAGGGACATAAGATAGAAGGCCTGTAACTGTTCTGCCTTGTTCTTTCTCAATTCCTTTTCTTAGTCAAGAAAAGGAATTGAGGCCCAGAAGGGTGGCTCTATGGCATGTGTAAATGTGTAAATTTTGCTACTGACAGCAGGGCCTGAGTCCTGACAGGTTCTGAGAGATGAGACTCTGCTCACAGTAATAAGGCTTCTCTTTTGTAATTCTTTGTAGAAGATACTTTTCCACACATCACTGCAGGCCCACCTGAGACTCAAAATATTTTTCAGGTTGGAAGTAATTCTTTTGTGTGTTTCTGGCTTCACACAGTGTCTTTATCATCAGGGCTTGAGCCTTTCTGAATTCTAAAGGAATGTTTTCCTCTTGAAGTTTCCTTGTCCAGGCATTGCAGGTAGGAGATGTCTTCCTGCCTAACATTGGAAAAGTGATTTTCAGTTGATCCTGCTGAGGAGACAGACTGGCTCTCTGGGGTGGCATTAGGATTTCTATGTCTTTTAGACCTGAGAAGGTTGAAGGTTGTTAAAAGCAACGACCAGTACTGCCTCCACAGAGGATGTATTACTTTTGCCAATTTGATATTTAAAAACAAAATCCAAAACTGTTACTGTGGGTGGGAAATGAGGATGAGTCATCATTTCACTACAGATATATATTTCCCCTTGAATTGTTTTTCTTCCTTAGGAAGATGGTATATGGATTCTTGTGAAATATTCAGAAAACAGATTATGATCATTTTAAACAGTAAAGTCATGTTAGTCCATCTGAAAATGGTGGCCTAAGAGCAGTAGAAATGAAAGCACTTGCCCTATAGTTCAGATTTTCCAAGAAACATAAATGTGGAAATTTACATATTTTTAGCCCCAATATTAATATACAACCTGTGTTCACACTTTAGTCACTGAAAAAAATCCTAATGGTTTGTGCATCTTCATAGTATCTTTTGTATTTCCCACTGTTGTCCACTATGAAGGCTTGGACTTTTTGTATGAACATGAAGGATTGTGTTATGATACCTTTAATTACTACTTTAATTTAATTAGTTTAAATTGCTATAGAATATACTTCACAATCTGGTAAGCTCATGGTGATTATTATATTAAAAAATTTTTTTTTCTTAATTGCCAATTAAATTAAGCAAATAAAACTGCTATAATTTATATTCCCCTCCATTAAACTTTTATAAACAATTGCCATTTATGGTCTAAACCCTAAATTTACAGAAATATCTTTGAAATATAACACTTGTTGATTTATGATGTGTCTCAGTATTTATTATACTGAGGGTCCAGTATTCAAATGCTGGAATCCAAAACTTAATCCAAAGCTCTGTTTTGGCATCTATAATTCACATAATGTTTCAGTTACTCAGACTTTGTACCTTACTAGTACATCCTTGTTTTTCATTCATTGTTTAAAAAAAAAGCTGATATTTTTAACTACCTAGATGAATACTTATACTATGCATTTAATTTTACAGTGTTTTGGCACCAATGCACAATGTTGCAATATTATGCATCAGTGTTCCTTTTAAAGTTATTTATTGATGCCCTTGTGGATAACTTACCGCAATAAATTTGGTACATAAGATAAATGTTATAACTCTGTGCTGCTTCTAAGGTATATATATAAAAGACATGATATTGAAGCAAATTCAGTTCCATTTCAGTTTTCCCTCCAGAAACCTCCTCAGCTGGGTTATTATTATTATTATTATGCTCATATTTACAGTTCTACTTAGTTATTTGGTACTTTTCCAATAGCCTTGGAATGTACTCATCCATTATTATAATCAATTACCTGGAAACATCAAGGTATCCTAACAGTCTTTTAATATGATTAAGCCATGACTTCTTCCGCTTCTCTTAAAATGCCACAATCTTTTGTGTGCAATACCAAAACTGAAGCATTTTCAGTTATTGAGTTTTACTTTCTTGACAGTTTTGAAGAAATCTATCTACTGGGTTATAATGAAACACTTATATAATAATTTTTTTATATTTGACAACATTATTAATGAGCATGGCTGAAGCAGAAGACTTCAGAGATGATAAACAGGTGATGCTCTTGGCTAAATTTTATGTATAGCTACAACTTTACGGTTGTTATAGAAAATATAATGACAATGGCAACAATATATATCTATATCTATATCTAACATATATCTATTGATCTATATGTAGACTGGAAAGCCAGATGTGAGAATTTATACATCAGTTTCTGATTGTCATTTTAACAAGCTTCCTCCTGCCAATAAAATTTATGTTCTAAATGTGACCAAAAAGGTCCTAAAAAACCCCATTTAGATTTGCACATTTGGAATGTAAGAGTGGTTCAGAAGTTTAAAATAATAATGGCTTAGTTTGATGGGTCTTGCAGATTAATTTTTAATTTTACTCCTTTTTACTGAAAGAGAGAAGAGATAGGCAATGATATCACTAAAGGTAAATATGAAAATAGCGTCTATGTGAAAAGTAGATTTTCAAATATACCTGTGGGTAGGAGCAAATTTCTTCAGTGTATTTGTAGAATAGATGGATTCTGTTCTTCACTTTCAGAACTCTGTTGGTACCATGGTAAAAGGTTGACTCAGAGTTTTGCAATTTTTAGTATACCCTTAGTTTTTGGATGCCTCATTTTCTGACATGCAGTTTAAGACATGAAAGTAAAAAATCTGCTTTTCAGAAGTTTAGCCCTTTTTAAAAATTATCCCTTGAGCATTCAGTTTCAAGTACTTCAAAAATAAGTAACTAGGCATCAGTGAGTGTTTTAAATAAATTAGATTGCTATGGAATAATGCAGCAAGTTCAACTGTGGTTCAAGGCTAGAATTTTGTAGCCTTTGGGGGAATTTTCTTTCTTTTATTTTTTTAATTTTCTTGACATCTGGGGAGATGTGAAAGCAAAGAGAGGGATTTCATCATATGGTTGCTTGGTTTTGTTTTGTTTTCAGCAGCATAGCTCATGCAGAATAGTACATCAGCTGCTTAAAGCTGATTTTATTGAAGTGCAAACGAGACTTTGAGACTGATAACAAGAATAGTAGTAACAGGCTTAGAAAGGAGATGCTTGTGGTCCTCATTATCAGAAACAGCTTGGTGGCACAAGGCTTTGGAAACAGAAATCCTGAAGTAAGATTATAAGAAAGAGTTGGATTATAAGGACCTCTAGAGAAAACAATCTCAGAAACCTTTTTCCAGAAGACTAACTGTGGTTTGAAGGATAGGTTTCATAGTTCATAACTCTACTCTGAATGTTAATGTCTATTGAATTTTCATATAAATGTTGCACTAGTCCTTGTGCATCGAAAGGAAATGTGCTTGCACCCTGGTGCATGGTTCGTACAGATGTTACTGAGATGTAATCTGTAATCTTCTAAATGTAAAACTCTGAAAGCCATAGTCTTAAAAAAATAAATTAATACCCCACCATTGAATAACATGTGTTCTGTGCAAAATGAATAGGTTAGATGTTTGTGCTCTGGTGTCTCTTAAATTGATAAGAATTAAGAGAGTTTCAACACTGAATTTTGTAAAGCAGTTGTAATGCATTGTTTTTACTGTATCTGCTGTGAAGTTGATTAGTTACACTGTGAGAAAATAAATAGTGCCTGGCTACTTACTTTCTTATGTTAATTATTTTCTATATGCTGTACATTCTTTTCTCCTTAAGACAATGATGATAATGGTCATTCTGGTGAAAACAGTTTTATACACTGCTGTGATATACAGCAATAATTTATTTGCTTTAATTTTTTTTCCTTCCCCTCCCTTGTTTTCCCTCCTCTTTCCTTCCATTGATAATAAAGTACAAACAACACTGGTCATTCCATAGAAATAAAGCTCTGGAACTAAAATTCCACTTTTAGCAGACATTTGGTTTGGGATCAGTTTTACAGCTAATAAATATGTCCTGCTTGTAACTGCCAAGAGGAGTGGTCCTGTTCTCCCCCACAACCCTTTTTCTTCTTCCAGCACTGGTGCTTGGCTAATATAACTTTCTTCCCCTTCCAGAATCCCTCATGGCCATGATGTGTGGCTCCCTCTTTTTTGTCCTGTCATTTCAAGGAAAGTTGTAATGCTGTGCTTCAGGCCAAGGAGCAGAACTCATGTGGAAGCAAATATCCAGGGGAAAATCACTCCTCATTATTTTCCTCAAATATATTCTGTTCTCTGGCCTTACCATCCCACCAGAGGATCTGCCTGTAAGTGTAATCTTTCTCATGTAGTCAGTCCTAGAAAATGTTTTTAATGCATTCTAAACTGACTATGGGAAGGTGATGAAAGAGGGATTCAGTCAATGTAAAAACCCTGGCAAAGGGGTCAAAGATATTCAAAGTCTCTGGTAGTTCTGTAAAAAATGCCACAGGTTTCTGCAGCCTCTTACACATCCTTTTGAGATTAATTTTAGGGATCCCAACACTACCTACATTCTCTTTAGCATTGTATGTTCTTTTTTTCCCTGCTATCTCTGATACAATGTCTTGGCAGATGTTACTTAAATTTTTTATCTATTCTTCTTTCAGATTGTTGATATCCTATCTGTTGAACATACAGTAAAAAGAACTGTGGTATTTCGTAACACCAAACCTCTGAGCGCAAAATGTTTTAAACGGCTTTTTAGGTCAAAAGAATCAAACCTCTAGCTCCCACAGTACTGTTGATAAATGAAGGAATTAGGCAAAGCCTTTATGTACAGACTTCAAAGTAAAATCTGTCATCTATATATTTAAGGTAAACATTTTTCATTATTATTGTCAATAGGGTGAATTTCAGCTACACGTGCCTGTAAGGAGCTAACATGACTTAATTTCTCATGGACAAGCCAAACTTTATTATTTTCTACCAAACTGAGACTACTATGGCTTGGGGTGACACAAGCCTTGCTGACTGAAATTACTAAATATCAGTGCAGAGCCAGAACAAGGAAGTCAATTTTTAAGCGTTCCCAACTACTTCATCTTATTAATATCTAAAATTACCATTTTACTTTGTAAGAATTAGTAAACAAATGTCATAATAAATAAATATTTCTTAGTAATATCCAGTTTTATTATTTACTAATAATATGTGCAGTAAAAATTGAAGAGGTCTTCTAAAGAGTGTATTAGGAACTCAGTGTGTATTTGGAACTCAAAGTGTGTAAATGAAAACTATGGATATTAGAAAACTCTAGTCAAAAGAAGTGACTGCTACTTTTCAAAGGAGTATGTAAAGCTCTCTGCATTCCCTGTCATGCCCTAAGGTCCTGCATAGTGGGTTTTTGTGAGGGAATAACCCAGTCCACATGCCCTGAGACTGCCAACAGAGCTTCTCTTGGTAAGGGTGACATCACTGGTGCTCTCACTTCTCTTTTGAGAAGGGCACTGTGGAGCTGAAGTGGTTCCACACAGGCCAGTGAGCGGCCAGCATACAGTAAAATTAGTTTTCAGACCCGACCAGCTAATATTAGGTACATACTGGCAACTGAAAATTTTCATGAGCAGTGGCCAGTCCCTGATGGATTGTGTCAGGTCAGATGCTACTCTTCTGTTTTCTCATGTGTTCTGTCCCATGAGAAACACTTCAGGTTTCTTCATCCCTTCTCCTTGTTTTGACCACTGGCTACCATCTTCTCATAACTTTCCTCAGGAAATCTGGTTCTCAGTTCTTTTCCTTTCATTATAAATCACTGGTGTTTCTTAAATTTCCACTGTACTGTCCATCCTTTTACTCATTTCTGCACCTTTGTTTTCTCATTTTCTGTTATTGCTGGGCTAATTCACACATTCACAGCGAGAATTGTGGAGGGTGAGAGATGGTCACTGTGAAAGGGATGCTGGCATAAGAAAGGAGACATTTCCTCAGACACCACCAGCAGTCAGACAATGCAGTATATCAGCCTCCTGCTGTGTGAAGAACAACTTAGAGGCTTTTGTCTGGTGTAAGTCATCTGATAAGAAATAGAAAATAAACAGTAGATCCTTCGTAACACTCTCTTAAGGATGTCATCAGACAAAAAGGACCAAACATCCTTGAGAAAGATTTTTGTTTGGATTGTTTATTACATGGTCCTGCTGTTGAGCTCAATGGGCTCTCAGCAGCAGAGCCTCCAAAAGTGGTTTAATTCCTAAATGCTGGGGATTTCTTATGATATGTTTGGATGGATAACCTGGCAAAAGTTCAAATACTTTCCTAAGCTTCCCGTCAAAAGTACCTAAAGAAAAGGGGGCAACACTACCTCAGCACTAGCCTTATTTCTCTTCTCCTACCTATTATTTTCCATAGAGACCCCTACAAGAAGCCCTGGGGGCTCTGCTCAGAGCATGGATCAAAGGTTAAATAAGAGCCTTAAGACTTGGAATTTAAAGTTGTCCTTTTCCTGTACTGACACTGAATCTGCAAGACGCAAATATTTTCTGTTTTATTTGAGAGAAATAAATTTGTGTGTCTCAGTTTCTATCTATAAGATGTCAATAACACTACCCATAAAGCTGTTAAAATTAACACCAGATTAATGAATGCAAAGTACTCAGCTTTTTTTGTAAAGAACTTGTCAGAAAACTAGAACAAATTATATTTTTGAACTTCAATTCTGAGAAGGAAATATATGCATCTATTTAGTCAGAAGTGTACTGATTAAGCAGACGAGTGATATTTCTGTGCCTGGAACTTTCCTAAGGTAAATAAATCAGTAATTAATGAAGACAAATCCTCAGAATTTAGGAATTAGGGTTCCCCTCAGGAAGTAACGAGGAGTAGAGCTATCCAACTAGTAAATTCTGAATCTGAAAACTCTCTTCAAAGAGGTATGAAACTAAGAGCTCTGATATCTTTCTGTTATTAATAATGATAATACACAAGAGAAATTTTATCCTTCTTATCTGTTGCCTGTTTTGGGTCTGTTGCTGACAACAAAGCATGTTATCTCAGTAATGGGCTTATTTGTAGTTTGTCCTACAGCCAGTATTGGATGACTCTAAGACCTTCATAGTTGTAGTAAATTAAGGTGTAGTCACAAGTACAGCTCATCACTGCCCGAGGTTTGAATGAGTAGAAAAAATATTTGTCAGCCAATAAATAAAGTTTAGTTGCTGTAGTGAGACTGCTGATCTAATTTTATTTAGAAGTTGAAAGGACCAGAGTCTCAATGTAAGGCAGCATTGCTCCTCTGCAATCAATTGAACTGATTTACAGCTGCAGAAGTAGGACCAAAATTATTTTAGAACTAAGACCTGTATGTTCAGAAGTATCAGCAGTGTTTTGCATCAAAGTATTGGGTTTGGAATTACAGCCTTCTCAGCATACAGTAAAGTCACTGTGAGATCACATGGTCATCATTCAGACTGTCAGTGAGCATCCAGCACTGTTCCCATCAGAAGCTGCTACTTATTCCATGCAGTCAGTTGCACTGAGTACATACATTTGTGGCTTAACAACAGAGTCATCTCTGCTGAGAAATGAGTTTGATTCCCTATATTTAGAATTTCTACAGCAACATGCAAAAGGGCTTCAAAATATAATTTACTAAAATATTTTCACCATGTAGCATTTGTTGGGCTAGAGATTTGTCACTGCGTTCTGATAACCCAGAGTGCTTTAAAATTCTAACATAATTATTTTACTAAATGGGAAAATCTTGTTAGAGACAACCTTCACATTTCCCAGCAGCAGCAATGAAGATAAATGTGAGTGTGTTATCCCCACAGCATTCCAAAAAACACATTAAGGGAAGTGATACATCAAAGCTGACGTGTCCTACAGACTGCTGAGGATTAGTGGTCAATAACTGGGCAGCAGGGCCAGAAGCGTGCAGGCAGCCACGACTGGTGCCCTTGCTGTCAGAAGCAGTGCCCTGTAACAAAGGCAGCAGTCAGGAACTTGCAAAAACTTTGAAGTTGTGAAGATATGAGAAGCTGTGTTTCTGGCCCATTGCCATGTACGGTCATGGGTCCCACCTCAAGACAATGTGCTGTCGTGTCCCTTAGAGGAGGACCCCTGGGAGGGGAAGGTGATCCTGGGCACCCACAGAGGCTTCCCCTGCCCAACTCTCCTGAGCAGCTCACTGCTCTCTACTGGATATCCCTGAGTGATCCTTCAGCCCTTTGGGTGAGGCACTCAGACCTTCTGGGAACCCTGGAACGAGAGACCTCCGTGTGCATTGTGTGTGGTGTGTGTGCTCATGTTTTGGGTCATGGTTCTTGTCCATGTGGTAACTCTATTCCTGATGGGTACACCGAACCTCTGACCTGTTAAATTACATTGCAGTGTCTCTCTTGGTGACCCCCTACATATTTGTTAGTTTTGGGCATTTGCACATTTGACTTTTTTCTCTCTGTGAGGTTGTTTTTATGTACTTTAGTGACAACCCTGCAGCTTTTATGTCCCGAAGCATTTCAGTTCACTCCTCTCCAGGAACAAACCCCTTAATATCTCTGTTTAGCACAGAGCCAGTACCATCCTATTGCTGCCTTAGGCAACAGGGCAGGAGACACTTTTCCAGACATTATTCCCAGAACTTGATGAAGAACATTGGTGTAATTCCCACTTGTTGCAACGTCCCAGTGCTGAAAGGGGGCTTAATAAAAAGAGGAAGAACAATTTCTTGCATGGGCAAAGAGTGACACGATAAGGGGCAATGGTTTTAAACTGAAAGAGGGCAGATTTAGATTGGATGTTAGGATGACATTTTTTACTCAGAAGGTGGTGGGGTACTGGAATAGGCTGCTTAGAGAGGCTGTGGACGGCCCATCCCTGGAAGGGTTCAAAACCAGGCTGGATGGGGCTCTGAGCAGCCTGGTCTAGTTAAAGAAGTCCCTGCCTATGGCAGAAGGTTGAAACTACATTATCTCAACGTTGCTTCCAATCCTAACAGTCCTGTGATTCTATGGTTTAATTGTAGTGGAGGGAACACACAACAGAAATATCCTTAACTAACTCCTTCAGACTAGAAGATAGGTTTGATAATGCTGAATGAATATTTGCCCATGAACTCTGTACTAGAGATGTTTATTCTGTTACAAGCACCATGTAGACAATATTTTATACCACTGTGTTGAAATAACACAGATTTTTTATTCATTATACAGTTCCCTTTTTCTAAACAACTATTCATGTTAGCGACTACTTTTTTAAACAAGTAGAAGTCATAGAATAATTAAAGATTTTAAAAGAGATGCAAGCGATTGACAATCCACTACTGTAGAATAGCCTACATGGCTAAAATGCACCCTTTGAGGGATAAGGGGCACCTGCTACAGTTCAATTTCTGATACTTAGTTAAAATTTATTAATAGTTTGTAACATTTTCACATTATTTTTCACAGGTTTTTCCTCCATTGGTTTCTTTTTGATTTTATAAATTTTTTTTTTCCGTTCAGTCCATTATTCTGGCAGGGTCTAGCATCTGGTCATACCATTGCTTCCCATCTCTCACTTGCATCAGAGATTTTCATGATTTTGTTCTTCCCTGTCTCCTCTTCCTCTCCCTATTATGACTTTTCCCTTTTGGAAACACAGGTGCAGCAGTTGAACTAATACTCAAAATCTCTGTCAGCCCATACAATGATGCTTGCATTGCATTTTGAACTCTCAGCCAGGTAGATAAAGAGCTCAACATTTCAGGCACACAGATAAAGTTAAAAGATCGATAAACAGGCATACCACTAAAATCAAATTTAAATCTAGGAATTCTTGTTTTGTAACAAACAAAGGTGCCTGCACAATCTCATTTGATCCTTGTTTCTCAAAGCATGACAATGAGGGACAAAACAGGGGAGTTCAAAGTAAAATTTGGAGTGGTTAGAGGAACTGATGTGAATCCCTCGGGATCCATTGCCATTCTTAAGAGTGCTATGCCATGATCTGTTGAGATGTGCTTTCCTGAGTCCTGTGATCCTTGGTAAAGCTATGCTAATACCCCTTTCCCAGAGCTGAGGGTAGTTGCATCCTGACTCCGTTCTGTGCTCAGACAAGGAAGGGAGACTGGGACAGGACCCAAATAAACTCTTCTGCATATCTGGTGATTTCTGTGGGCAGGAGGCCCTGGTGGACCATCGACCTGGTCCCAGAGGTCCAAACCAAGGCTTTTGGTGTGTTTCAGGCATATCTGCCCCATGTTACATACACAGCCTCAGTGATTACTGCTCTGCTTAGTGTGAGTCTTTCCAGCATCTCTCCTTATTGCAGCAGGGAAAGAGGAAGCATTAAAACCCAACAGGCAGACTTCCCATTATTGCTCCTGTCTCCTGTGAGAAAGGCAGTGGAGCCATCTGCTTAGAGATGAATGGCTCACAGGCAGGAAGGAGAGTATTATCTTTCTTCCCCCACACCAACTACACAGTTCATATTGGCTTTTTTTCAGAGATAGTTGGTGCAGTACTTCAGAATGAAACCAGAAATGAACATCTGAGAGAATATCTATATTCTTCCTGCTTGGTGAAAATTTTGTAGAGTTAATTTGGAAGAGTATCTCCTGGTCAGTGCTATCAGAGAACAAAAAATCATGTATTTTACCATTCTCCAAGGCAAGTTGTGTTTTTACTTATGAATTTGCCTCAGTTTTACCAGGACTGCTGTTTCTTCTCTTAGTGTTTTATCTTGCCTGTCACCATTTCACTTTCAGACTGCTGCTCCTAAAATACCAATCAGACAGGTCCACAACTGTACGTTTTAGATGGATTACAGAAGAAGAGTAAATGGAAATCTCTGTATTAGAGGCCTTTCCCATCCCTTGAGGCTCTGGACCGCATAGAGAAGGCAGAAAGCTTCCACCAAGCTGAGATTAACCTTTATTTGCTTTGTATTTCTAAATTTTTTGTGTTCTCAATTAAAAATATTCCCTTTGAAGGCTTTCCTTCATGAAATGGATTATTGCTTGCCTGAGAAATAATAATTAGCTGATAATTTATCCTGAAAATAAATCACTAGTGCATGATTCATAATCCATCACGGAAATTATAGTTGTCTGTGGGGTAATCCAAAACTGCATTCTACTAGCCATTATCCCCCTGGGGAAAAGCTGTATGAAGGCCATGTGTTACCTGGAGACACTGGGAGATGGAACCTGAGGGTTCCTCCTTGCTCCTTTTTTCTACCCAGACAAAGCTTTCCAAGAATAGTCTCTTCACAGTTTCCTTCTACAGGGGCATTTCCCTAGAAAGGGGAAGCAATAGAAAGCAGAAAGATTGAGACCCAAGCACTGGAGGAGATGAACAAAACTTTAAATTTCAGAGGAAGACTCTATACCTTTCCATTCATCCTCAGATGATGTACCACCCAAAGTGGTGGTGAATAAAGTTTAATCCAGTTGGCAGTGGGTCATCAGTGGTGTTCACAAGGACTCTACAGAGGGGTCTGGACAAGGTGGATTGATGGGCCAAGGCCAATGGTATGAGGTTCAACAAGGCCAGGTGCCAGGTCCTGCACTTGGTTTACAACCTCAAGCAGTGCTACAGGCTGTGAAAAGAGTGGCTGGAAAGCTGCCCAGCAGAAAAGGACTTAGGGGTCCTGGTCAACAGCAGCTGAACATGAGCCAGGGTATGCCCAGGTGTCCAAGAAGGCCAATGGCATCCTGGCCTGTATCAGCAACAGTGTGGCCAGCAGAAGCAGGGAGGTGATTCTGTACTCAGCCCTGGTGAGGCCACACCTCAAATCCTGTGTCCAATTCTGGGCCCATCAGAACAAAAAAAGACATGAATTCCTGGATCATGTCCAGAGAAGGGTAACAAGGCTGATGAAGGGATTGGAGCACAAGTTGTGCGAGGAAGGCTGAGAGAGCTGGGGGTATTTAGCCTGGAGAAAGGGGGCCTTGGCGGGGACCTTATCACTCTCTACAACTGCCTGAAAGGAGATTGTAGCCAGGTGGGGGGCTGTCAATTCTCCGAAATAACAAGAGGACAAGATAAAATGGTCTCAGGGGAGGTTTGGATTGGATATTAGGGAAAACCTTTTCATATGGTTTGTCAAGCATTGGAACAGTCTGCCCAGAGAAGCGATCTAGTCACCATTTCTAAAAGTATTTAAAAATGTGTAGAAGAGGCACTTGAAGACATGGTTTAATGGTGAATGGTGTGACCTTGGCTGGATGAAACGCCTTGTGCCTCTGTGGAGAACAATGTTCACCCAAAATTACCAGCTTTTGTTTGGAGCTGTGCTTCCAGACACTGATTTAGCCTAAGCCTGGTGCAAGAACATCTGTGGAACTAATTAGAAAGCACAATCCATTCTGTATGACCTGAATGAAACCATCAGCTGGGTTAAGTCTATGGCTTGAAGAGAAGATAAGAAATAATGGAGTCATGAAGAACTGTTTCAGACCTTACAGAGTTTACTTTGAACATAAATTGAATTGCAGTCTCTTTGTAGGTGCTAGATGATTTTTTTTTAATTCTACAGTTCACTGACAAATAAAAGTATGGAAACAGAATATAATTATTAAGGAATTCCTTTACAATTGAAACTGTGGTGTTTGGATAATATTGTGTACAGTCCTGCTGAAGATTACCAACCTGGTTCATATTGAGTCTTGATCATATTATAGATTGTTTCGGCCTTTGGTATTGTAAAGAAGTTCATTAAACAGAGAGCTGAAGGGAAAGAATCCCAAATGTTGTTGAGGCTTCTCTTTGGCAAGATAGTGTATGAAAATCTACTGAAAATGTCTTAACAATTAAATTTTTAATTCCAGTAGTAGATGACCTGTTTGTCAAGTAGGTTACAGCTGCTTCTGCCTTTATGTAGTAGACAGGATAGATGAGCCATACTTTTACTGAATTACCCTCTGGCCAGCAAAAGATGTTTCTAAGCCAGAGTGCCATCCAGAGGGAATTTGGTATGCAGACTAGCTTTAATTTGGGCTGTGCTAGAATAACAATCTTGCTCTTCTGAGGTAGAAAGAAGAACATGCTGCATATCTAGAAACAGGAACTTAAGAGAATTGCTACAATCTCATTATGGAGACATCTGACTTTAGCAGATTGTTCCCATATTTCTGTTAGGAGTTTTTATGAGACTGAAGCTAGTAACAAAAGAAAGCACAGAAATTCAGGCATTGTGACATTTATACAAGTGAATCAAGCTGTGAGGATATAGTTTTGGAAAACGATGGCTCTTGTCTTTGCAGCATGGCCAGCCTTAGTTATTGATCTGCAGAACAGCCTTCCTGACATGCTATTTCTGTTACTTGCGTAGTGGGAATGCTAGTAAGCCCCTTTGAAATGTGTTTCTTTTGTTGTGCTGAACTATCTGGTTATTCTTAGATGACAGGTAAAATAACTCCCTCTGTTTCTAGTGCTTCTGGAAAAAATGATTGTGTCTGTGGTGGGTAAGCTTTGGCCAGCAGCTAAACTTCCACCCACCTGCTTTTTCACTCTCTCCTCCTCAGCCAGCAGAGAAAATAGAAAGGAAAAGGGTGAGAAACCTCCTGGCCAAGATCCCTTGCCAGTTACCATCACAAACAAAACCAACTAGACCTGGGGAAAAGTGACTTATTGCAAATTAAAATAGATATCAAATAATTGATTAGGGTAGGAGGAAATGAAACAACAAACATTAAACTAATACCTTCCTTTCCCCTTTTCCAGGTTCCCCCTCACTCCATCACTCCAGGGTCCTTTACTCTCCTGCCAGGTGTTGCAGGCGTGGGGGAAATCAGTGGTTACATCAGGAGACCATGGTTCCTCCCTGTTGCTCCTTCCTCCTCCCATTTTTCCTCTGCTCTGGCTTTGTCTCTTCAAGGGTTGCAGTTCTTCAGGAGTATCTACTTCACCACGGAGCACCTTCTCCTTTTCTTCTGGTCTTGGTATTCCCGCTGCCATGTTTCACTCTTATCTACCCTCCACTGCTGTCTCTGTGTTGTTTTCTGCCCTTTTAGAGACACGTTTCAGAGAAATTCCAGTAGTTTGTCTTGTGGGCTCGGCTATGTCCTGTCCCTCTTCCTTGTGGGCGATCTTTCACAAATTTTAGCTATGCCTGAAAATTACTTTGAGAAGTAGACTTTGTGAAGTCATTTTAAAACATTTCATTTTGTATTGTGAAACAGTCATGACTGTACCGAGACCATTCTCCTTCTTGAAGTCCACCAGGATCCAAGGATGGTTGCAGAAACCATACATTCCTCATCACAGAAGGTTAAAATTCAGTCATTTATTTTAATGAATGACAGTTACAGTCTGAAAATGTAGTTTTTAATTGCAATATAGATAATTTTCACTGAGTCTCAGTGATTTAAACAATTTATTTAAATCGGTGAGGAATTACAAATTCTGCAAGTATAACTCTCAGTTTAGACAGTCAGTAAGCTGCAAACCTGGGACCAATTTAGATAGGCTTCTCATACTATTAGATCATTCTAACTGCTTGAACAATGTTAAAAACATCCATTAATATGAATCTACTGCTAGCAAAATATTGCAATGAAGTCTGGTAACTAACTAAATTTTCCTTTGGCAAAAAGAATACAATTTATATCACCTAAATAGTTTTTCAGACCGCATTGTTCTGATTTCTTCATGTAGATGCATGGTACTCGTCCTGTTTTATCCAGGAATAACTTCTTTCATGAGACCGAATATTCACTGTTTCGAAGTCCTTGCCCCTTGATATTTGCTAGTATTATTAAAACGTAAATGCAAAATTGCTGCTCTTCAGAGTACTCCAGCACGGAATGGCCAGACTGTTGAGCAGCCTGATGCAGAGACATGCTGACAGAAGAATATTTATTTACCATTTATAATTCCTAATTGCCCCAAAAAAGTGTCGTTTGTTTTTAGCAGTGATTCAAGCTGACATTTGCTTCGCATTTCAATTCATTAAGCAACATTATGGTCTGGAGAAATTCTAAGCTGCGTAGGTAGAGTACACAATTTGAAGCAGCAGCTTCAAATGAAAGACATGGCTAAGAAAAGGCCCTTGAGGTTTAGCACTGCTGTTGGAGAACGGGTGAATGGAATTTAGTCTATCAAGACTGGAAGACACCATTTCAGAAAGATAAGTGGTCTCATCAACTCAACTAGAGCCAAGAGCTACGTATTGAAACTCGTGACAAACTGAGGAACATGTACCAGGCTTTCTGTCTCTTGTAGATCTTCAGCTGACAACCACGCTGCAGAGATGGGTGAGCTGAAGGCAGTGAGTTTTGCCTTTCAGCTACTACTCTCACCATCTCTGATCATCATGACCAGTAGATCTTTGTCAACCTCATTCTAAATATGACCTGGCAAAATAAGTCAGAGAGGTATTTCTACAACAGAACTTCACAACAGAAGATTTGAATGTGAAATAAGGATTCCTTTCTCTCTTGTGGCTCCTTTTCCTTCTCCAGACACATTTATTTTGTCTCCATCTCCATTTGCATTCTGCTGACTCTTTTCCTGGCAGACTGCGTTTCTTTAACAAAAATTCCTTACTCTTCTGATTAGAAAGGTGGCCAAAAGAACTATCTTTCACTGGCACAAGTTTGCCAATTCTTGGCAAAGCTTACAGGATCAGGGACCAGACATCACAAAAGATTAAAATTCCTAAAGCAGGAATCATGCAGACATTTAGTAATGAAATCCAAAGTTGTGACCTCAAATTGTATCTCCTTAATCTTGAAGCTGTCTGAATTCAGTAAGATTTAATTTCTGTCAGTACAAAATCTATTCTTAGACTGATGATATATGTGTCCAGCTCCACAAGTTTTGTTCCCAGATATATTGTCAAAAAACAGATGACCACAGTATTTCAGCACAGCAAAAGGTGCTTTTTCTGATTTTCACCTCTGGTTCTGTTGCTCTGACCTCTATATGAAACGCCATCAAATACTGGCTACTTCTATTTAGGAAAGGAGTGTCAGGGGACTTGATGATACTGGAGAGTCTTAAAATTATATTTCTTTTTCAGGAGATTTAATTTATGTTGATTTGAGAGTCCTAGAGATTAAAGGTATCAAGAATAGAGTAAGGACTCTGAAAAATTGTGATGGAAGTGTTCTGTTCAGCCCATTTTAGGTGCTGTGAGCCAGGTCAGCATACTGGGCTTGAAACCTAGTCTGTTCTTAACTTTTACTTTTCAGTTATGTCTACCACTCCCATAGTGCCCACAACTCTGCTGTGGACTTGGGACTGCAAAGCAAACCTTGAAACTGCAGCTGCAATAACTCATCTTTCATTCTGGAATATAATTACCTGAAATTTGTTGGCATGGTAAAGTTCAGTCAGACTGTTTAGAAGACAGTGTTTCTGACTGAGATAAGAAAAGCTGTATTTAGCTCCCCTCAGCTGTGAATTCCCTTTGCCTGTCACAAGTTCAGGAGGGCAAAACTCTCTCTCCCTGATTATGCAGAAACACCCTTGCTGCAGCTGAGCTGCAAAGACCAATTGGTTCCACAGATATTCATTTGTAAGTGTCTATGTATCAGCATACAGATAAAGACAACTGATAGAAAAAAGAGATGCTATTTAAAAGCATATTTCTGTGTGATTGCTTGTTTTCAATTATTAAAAATAATAATCAGAAGATGATAACTACTGGAATGGGAAATACTCCCAGCGGTCATACACCAGAAAATTTTCTTTCATGTCAATTAGGTACCAGGAAAAAATGGAAAAGAAGAAGAATGTTTAACAATGTGATACAAGTGAAAAAGAAACCCTCTTAGACATTGTTAGCTCAAACTGAAACCTGACTGAAAGAGGAAAAAATATGTTTATTTGGAAATTGACAATAGATGATAATTAATTCTCATTTAAGAGGAGACTTCAGTTAAAACTTGGACCTTGATTTCAAACTTTCTGGCAAGTTATTGTGAGCAGCTCATGGTATAATTAATGGAATAATTAATGGTAAAGTGCTAAGGAAAACTAATAAAACACCCTATTAATTAGAAAATTTTTAACTTCTCCTCTGTAGTTTGTATATGCGTAACAAATTGATAAGGCATGTGAAGGAAAGAAAGAGTAAGAAATCCTGTTATATTATGTGTGCTTCATTTGTAGCTGTAGAATAAAGAAATAAAACAGTAAGAAGAATATGTATTTTTTTACTATCTACTATTTGGTATAAAAATGTGCCTTCTAAATTTACTTTAAAACAAGAACAGAGCCTTCTCTTTTTAGAAAGGCAAATGTTTTGTCTGCAAAAGAGACAAAATTTTCTAAGTTTCTAAATTCAGTACCTTAATTTCTTTGCTCCATGACATTTGCAAAGAGCAAGTGGTAGACTTGGTAATAAGCTCTAATAATTCATCATGGTTGAAATAACATTATTTAACACCTTTGCACTAAGAAATCTAGTAAAAAAAAAAAAAGAATAAAACCTTTCAGTGCTGCTCAGAACGAGTAAAATGCATTTAGTCTGTGGCAAGTATAATGCTATGGTACTTACACATTGAAATTGAGTCAGCTCTTATTCTCCTGCAGAATCTTACTTGAAATTTGGATGCTTAGAAAGATGGTCAGGAGAAACAGAGTAGCACAGGTTTGTGCCTGCCATTCTATTCTTGTTCCACAAGTAGTGGTTATTGAGCATCTAAGCTAGCAGTAGAATAAAACCACATTAACCATATTCTTCAGAAATAGTTCTAGGTTGGATGCCCTTAAAGCTTTAGCTGTATTACTGAAAGAACTGTGAAACTGAAAGCACTCCTTAGATGCTACTGACAGCATTTTTTAAACTAAATTTTAATCTTTTATGTCATTTCAGTGTACTATTGACCATGAAAATACTGATGTATTACTTGAAGAAAGTGCTGTCTCTTGGGGTGGAGGGCCTAAAGGTATATACTGTTTAGGACCTTCATAGGAAGAGCAGAAGCCATGCTCTGTACCTCCAGTTTGTAGCCTCCCAGATGTGAAGCTGGTGTTGGTTTTGTTTGCTCCTTTTCAGAATTTATATACAGCCATTAGCTGAGATGGGCAGATCGTGCATGCTGGGTGCACATCTTATCCTAGATCATGTGTAACTCCAAACTTGCTAGCAAAATGGCCTAGAGCATATAAAAGGTCTGTCATTCATGGATGAATGACAGCTGGCTAAAGCTGAACCCAGATGATTTTGGATTTGTTTTGAATTCGTGCCCTAGTTTTGTTTTCTACTTGGATTCTTCCTCAGTACTAAGGTTTCCCCCATAGATAATAGAGTAATGCTCAGTTCTCCCTGTTCTTATGAGGAAAGCAATCCTCACCTGTTTATACATGCAATTGCTGCTGGTTGGATTGCAACAGTAAGTTGTGTCTGAAGTCCCATGTGCTTACAAAATTATAGTGCAGAGCACTGAAATGAATATTCTCAGAAACAAAAGACTTAGACTAATTTTTCACAATCTTCCTGTATTTCTCACCTATTGATGATGGCACGATGATTTTTTGCCTTTTCTTTTAAATCCCTTTTACATACCCTTATATGTAGCTTTTAGGTATCCTCAATGCTTTTAGCCCACATGTAATTCCTTAAGTCTGATAAGTTACCTCAGCCCTAATATCCTGTTAGGCCAGGAGACCAAACATCCTGGAGGCCTCACGGGTGGAGGCCAGAAAGCCTCATGCTGTCCTGAGAAACCAAGGCCTCCCCTAGAACATCCTGTAAACTAAGACAGGCCCATCCAGGGGAGAGATTCCTCGGGATGTGGGGTTCACTCAAGTCTCTCACTGGGGAATCTTTGATAGATATGCTAATTTGCAAGGCCTATAAATTGTATACACGATGTATGGTGTGTGCATTTCGGTGCATTCCACCCGGATGAAGTGGTGCACCTTAAGGATCCTTAAATAAATACTGGAGTAAAAATCCCTTCTTCCCACTTAACTGTGTTTGGCTCTCAATTTTAAAGATCAGGGAAAAGCAACATTGACAAAACATTTTATCAGGCATAGAGGTCAATATCAAATCTTGTCTGCTTACAGAGGATGGAGTCTTCTCATAAGTGGTGGAATAGAAAGGAAATGGCATAGGAAGTCTCCTTGGGGATGGGAAGGAATAGACTGTTGCAGAGACCCTACATAATTTTGGACCCAGACTAAGTAGTGTGACTGAAACAAAGTTGCAATTAGGAAAATGTCAGTTAGTTTATAGTTCTGTTAAGATTAATTAAAAATCCCCATTTTGCTGTGAATAATCTTTACGAATACATTATTTTCTGAAAAGCCACTGAAAAGAAATATGGGATTTTGCAAAATCAGAAGAAATAATTTTTTGAAGTTTAGAAAAATGAGCAGGCCAGGAAAAACAAATGACAGAAATTACTTTGTCATAAGCTAGAAATAAAAACAGTAAGAAATTCTTGTCTGCAGTTAAAGATTAATGAAAATAATGTTTCTTGTCAAGTCTTTTGAAAGGCATAAGAACATACAAAATATCTTATATCTCAGTATCCAGCAGAGTTGCTGTTAATAAGTGTGTAAAGCAAAAAAAATGCACTGTATTTTTTTTTAACTCTTCTGTTCTTTTCTCTCCCTTCTTGAGCATTTTTTTCTTTTTCATCTTCTGGAAAATGGCAAAATATACTGTCATCAGTCCATAAACAACTAGCTTCACAGAATGACAGAATCACAGAATCATTAGGGTTGGCAGGGCCCTCTGGAGGTCAGCCAGTCCAATCCCCCTGCCAAGGCAGGGTCACCTGGAGCAGGTGACACAGGAATTCGTTCAGGTATGTTTGGAATGTCTCCAGAAAGGGAGACTCCATGACCTCCCAAGGCAGCCTGTTCCAGTTCTCTGCCACCCTCAATGGAAAAAAGTTTTTCTTCAAGTGGAGGTGGAACTTGGGTTTCAGTTTATGGCCATAACTCCTTGTCTTTTTGATGGACACCACTAAAAACAGTCTGGCACCATTCTTGACATCTTGATGTACATGTCATAAAGATTTTAAATATATTTATTGTTCATTGTGATAATTTGATAACAGTCAACCATATTAAAGAGCCTATAATTGATAGGCATACCTAAACTTGCTTGTTGCTGGAACCCATACATACATGTTGATTATTTGGGTGTCATTTTCATTATAACTTTCATAGTACCTATAATATGTAGCACTTTTTTATCCAGAATTCCACATTTTTCACTCTTGTTGCCTTTGTTGGAACAACCATTGTGTCATAGTGAGAGGATTTCAGTTGTAATTCTACTGAGTTTTAAAGAATGTAACTGCTGCATTTATTATACAAAGTTCATATCCCAAGATTCACAAGCTCTCAACAGTAAACCCTCTCTGCATTTAAGAGTACAGGAATATGTGGTATGCTCACATCTCTAATTACATCATTACAAATAATTATATAGAGAAAGCTTCATAAACACCTGTTACGTAAGAATGTATATATAATCATGAAGAGAAAGAGAAATCTGTGTCTTTAATAACTTTTTTTAAAATTGCTGTATTAAACACAAATTCTTTGATTCTAAGTAGTTCTTCTTATGAAGGGAAAGCCTCATATGGATCTTCTTATTTCCATGGAGTGAGAAAATTATTTGACTTTCAGCTTCTATCAGATGACATTATAAACATACAGTCAGTTAGTCAGTAACTGTAAATTTCATTGTATGCAGTGGTATCTGCATGCATAATTGTGATTATTGTGGAAAGAGTGAAACTACCAAACACCAACTACACCTACACAATTGTATATGGATTTCTGTTTGCCCAACCGCAAATGAACTGTTGCAATCAGTCATGTCATCTTAAATAAGTCTGTGCTTGTTATCTAAAAAGTTGAGGCTATAACTTCATGATGTAAACTGTCCTCTACTTTGCCTTGACAGCTCCAGTTCATTAAAACAATGGTTTCATTGTGATCTGAGTCAATAAGCCTTGGTACAGTAAAACACAGTATTCATCTATTCCCCTCAGCTGGACTGCAATGCTTACTTATGACTAATCAGACTGCTCTGCAGAAGGTATATTCATGCCAATTACATGCTGCCCATTGCATGAAATGCCTAATTAAATTTTTCTGTATTAATATTAGCCTGATTGAAGGCAACTTGCTAGCAGACACATAGTAAGGGGCATGCCAAGACCTAAGTCCCAGGAAGCGTCTGAAACATATTTGCCTCTGACTCAGTTTGTATTAAGCCACTCTGTAAGCCCCAAATTCAAAGAGAAAATAATTCATATGTAGAAAATAAAATTTTAAAGTACTTTTAGGTAGACAGCATAATCTCCTGCTTTCTTGTATTTTATTGCTAGTTCTCCTAGGTTTCTCTGTAATTTAGGAATTTCAGGTTTTATTGTTGTTAATATTGTAGCATGGCTGATAGAAACCCCATTGGCAATTTGCATTCAATTACATTACAATCGTGATCAATATAGGCATAAATACGGGTGGTCTCATACCTATGAAAATGTCAGGAGTGACCCTGTACAAGTGAAACTGATTCTCTGATGTTGTGCACTCTAGAAATGGACAGCATAAGGTGGGCTAGTCCAGACACATCTCATTAAGGTGGCAGTAAGTGAAAAATTGAGAAAAAAATTTATTTTTCTGTATTTTATAAGGAGTAAAGAGGCATTTTTGCAAAGTTATTACTGTTTTAGACTTAAATATTATAATTTTAAATATAAATTGTATAGTTAGTGGTGTAATTCATCCTGATAACACCAGAATAACATCAAGTAAAATTATTTGCCTTCTTTAAGTGAGCATATCCCATTGATTACACACCAATAATTATGTAATACAAGCAGGGACAATTAAACTCCATAGATTTAAACTATTTTATTATATTGAGCTATATTATGTGGTTTGTGGAAAGAATATGACACATTTAGTGTAGTAATAACAATTTTCCAACTCACAAGTCATTTAAATGGAGATAGATCTAACAATAGTCAGCAGAAGTGGCTTTCCTAAGGTTCATACCACATTTCAGTTTCACTGCCTGGAGCTTATGAGGGATGGCATTTCAACATCCTTTGTCATGGCCTTTTCAGGAATAAAGTGGCATCTCATTAGGATAACTAGAATGTGCTGCAATGAGTAGATTATGATCATTTCTGGGAGGCTGCAGGTATGGAGAAGATGTTCTAACATTTTCTATGCTTCTTACTGAGAAGTTGAAAAGAGTGAAACCTGTTTTTTCTTTACATTTCATGACCACCCTGACAAAAAGCACATCTGTCTTCATCGTGTGAAAACATTATTCATTCAAACATTTTTCATGTTTTCATGAATACCTTATAAATACAGGAAAAAGCAGAGAATAAGTATGGAGACAGCTGAAGGAATTAGAAAGACCTGCAAACCACACTGGGAGTTAGATGTTCATTGTCCTTTTTTGTGAGGTCCTGCATAGCAATTTGCCTAGGTTATTTGCATGACATTGCTTGGATCACAAAGTAAGGAAAAGAACTGGAATGATGTCTTCATGGCCAGGTTTCAGCCAGGACAGGGTAAATTTTTTGCAATAGCTGTGAGGGGGCATAGCCAGCATCCTGATGTTATTGAACCTCACATCGTTGCCAGGGTGGGGGAAAGGAACTCACTTCAGGGGAGAAGGGTTTTCCTTCAGGTGAGAGAACGTGGTGAGAGAAAGCTGATGGGTATGTTTTTATTTTGGGGTGCTTTTACATAAATAATTTCTTCGCCTCATACATTTTGTTTTTAATATTTTTGCTGTTACTCTTCATTTTTTAAATCTCATTTTTGTTTCCAATAAATTGTTCTTATCTGAACTCATGATCTTTGCCTTTTGTACGTCCAGTTGGAGGGGGAAAGGGAAGTGAATAGTGGTTTTACTGTGAGTACTAAATTGGAGAATACCATTAATAAATCATGACACCTGGTCATTGAAAATCTATAGAAACCTGAAATTGGGAATAAACAGATTTTATCCCTTCCGTCCAAGGAACGGGCATCAGTATTCTAGAGTATCAGAGTTACTGTTGTGTTTAGACCTACTCGACTTGTGAGCAGTGTGGAAATTGTTTGCAGTATGCTAATTTTTAAAAGGAGATGGAAGCAGGATTCATTTTTAATGTAGCACAACAATGAGCCATGGAGGAATTGTTTCCAACTGCTCAAGACTTATAAAGGAGGGGAACCATTCCAATAAGAAATTTGACTTCTTTTTGTCCTTCTATAGGGAGGAACCAAAAATTTCTGAATTCTTGCTCTTAGGCACCTGCAGAGACACCAAACTCTATTGTTCAGGTTATTGTAACAAGGACATAGATTGTCACTATATTCAAAATATAAACCACTTTTTCATCCTTATCCTCCCTCTTCACAGATCTATGGATATATGCCTAAACATTATGCATTCACAAGATGTCTTTAGGAGGTGTTTTCTTGAAAAGAAAAGAAATTATAGATAAATCAAAATGTCTTTATAAAAGCAAATGCAAATCTTTCTTCATAATACTTCAAAAATGTTCCTCTCTTGTTGAAAGACACAAGGCTGGTGAATACAAAATGACCCTTCTTTTATGAACCTCCCTAATGGGGATTTGAAACCTGAGATAAAAACGTTTCATTCAGATTCTTCGTGTTAGAGCTAATCTTCACAGAGCTATAGTTTACTTTTTACTTCTGAGGTAGAAGCTCAATATTTCCTCAGGAAAAAAAAAAATTGCTGCAGTCACTTAATAGTTTCCACTTACCCCACTTTAGAAACGCAGTTTTTTTCTCAAACAATATTTTTCTCACAAGCAATCATGACAGGAGTTACTCTAGGTAAAACATATGCTGTCTTTTTCTATTCATTATGAAGGGGAAACCAATGATAATATTACTTACCTGCTTTGCTAGGAAATGGCTGTCCCTAGAAAGTTAAATCACCCAAGCTGATTGCAATAATTAATTTCATCAGGATAGATGCAGTATTTGAATTTCATTAGACTATGCATTATTTATTGTCTAGAACACTCTAAAAATTAAATGTGCAGAGAATGTGATTTTTTCAAAACAAATGTGTCTATATATATATTTAAATCAAGAAATCATACTGGAAAGAAAATGATAAAATTACTTTCCTTCATGAGTGGAAACAAAATGCATTAGTATTTTTCCCATTAACTTTTTTTTTTTCTATTTTACTTTTGCTGCTTGAAAACACATTCCATGATAAAAGTTGATATACCTGATTTAACCCTTAAAAAAATGAGATGAAACACTACAGCAGAAGAGAATAGGTTTGTACCTAACAGCAGAAGACTGGACTTGAGCTTGCAAAAATTTTCAATGCATCTTTGCCTAAAAAATATTTGCTAATGCTTTCATAATTTTATGAGAAGGCAAAGAAAACCCAGTAAAATGAAAGGTTCCGTTTTTCTCTATGAAAGGTAATTTTATTGTGTAACTGCCAAAGATATCAAATAAAGTGCTTTGAAACCCATTCTTATATTTTGGACATTTAATGAACTTATCACTGGTAGTCAAAGAGAAGCTACAGTCTGTTTCTCCAGTAAACCACCCTTTTTGTGAATCTCTGTTTGTGAAAATTCCTATTGAACTCATACACAGTGAACCGCGCTATTTGTGAATGAGACCAGATTTACAGCGTAACCCACACTATGTGTGCATCTGAGATCTTATTGGATGCGACCAGAATTTACATTGCTGAATTTTTCTAATCAGAAATTAAGCCTAGCTGCACCCAACCCCTTTGATATCTGAGGACTAGCTGGAAAGTAAAAGGGTTTCTTTTCTGCCAAATTTCGGTACCCTAAACACAACAGTATGCTTAATCATCTGGACCCTCAGGATGTGATAAAACTGCTAAAGGTTCTACAGATAAGACATACATGTTTCTAAGGCTGATTTTTGCTCCTTGCACCTGTCTCCTACTACTAGAAAGCCACCAAAAGCTTGTGTCTTGAATTTTCTACATCACTCTAGGCAAAGTAACATGCCTCCTAAAGCCACAGTCAAATGCCAAAAGTCGATTTTTAGATGTGGGATTCTGACTATAAAAGTTCTCAAATGAAAGTCTTCTGATTTCTTGGAAAAAGCTACATCTTTCCAAATAAAATACTAACCTTGGGCTCAGCATGCTTGATTCAGTGCCAGTCCCATTTACTGTGATGCCTCCAGAGGCCTTGTCTATACCCAGAAAGATCAGCTGGCAATTAAAAGCAAGGAAACAAAACTGCCTAAACCAAGACTACACATTTCATACTCAGAGCATGAAAACTGTTATATATAACTTTAGTTGAAAACTGTTTTAAACTTCATTTTTTCACAGAGGCTGTCTTGGCAAGCAGACTCAGTAAAAGGCATGTTAAAGAATTATGTTTCCAAGCAAAAAACCAAAGATATATGGTGTTGTATTCTCAAAACTGATATGGTTTTCTTGTTGAAAACTTAGCAAAACATTCTCAACAAAAAACAAATAAAAGCTTCATAAATATTTATATGGATTCTTGGTACAATATTACAATTTAAGCAGCAATATTGTAAATACTTTTTCTGTTATTTTTTACTGACTGTATTAGAAACAAGACTACTAGATATACTAAAAATAAGGCATAATGTTGTTTTGATGAACTAGGTGTTTCTTCAAAAGAAGTTAAATTTGGTGTATTTCCAATTTATGTTAAATTCCAGCAAGTTGGCTTAGCTGGCTGATTTGCTTTGTATGATGTGGAAATTGTAAGGTTTATCATAACTTTGGAGTATGGTTGATTTCACTAGGGACTGGAACATCTCTCCTGCGAGGAGAGGCTGAGAGAGCTGGAACTGTTCAAGCATGATATGATGGTCGGAACTAGAATATCTTTAAGACACCTTCCAGCTCACAACTGTCTATGATTCTCTCATTCTATGGTTCTATGATGTGTAAGAGCTGGAACTACCTGAGGGCACAGTCAGCATGCAAGGTTTCTTTGCTGCCCCTATGCCACCAATTGTGACATAGTAGAACTTGCTACATGCTCAAGCTGAAACTGCTGCCTTTGGCTTAAGAACAGGTCACCAGAATGCTGGCATGGATATGCAGCACTCTCTGAAGGGATTCGTTTTGCTCTTATTACATCAGGACACTTACAATCATGAGCAATTTCCTAGATTCTCTGGTTGCTTCGTTGCCTGTAATAATCATCATTGGTGGCTTGACTGCTTTGTTCTGCATTGTGCTGTACGACACCACGCCTGCTCACGGACGAATGAAGACTCTCAAGAAGTTCAGGGAACCAGGAAAGATTAAATTCGATATCCATCATGTAACTGCCCACCCAAATGCACCTAAAGATGACATTGAATTTGGTACAGACGATTTCCTAGTCAAGGTGGAGAAGGAGATCAGTCCTGATTCAAATGTGGTGGGTAGCAGGATTTTTATTAGTACTATTACTATTACTATTTCATCTTCACCATCATAATTATCAATTTTCATTTGGTTGTTGTTGTTCCGTGCTCAATTTAAAGTGAAATTTAACTCTGTTTTTAATTCATCTTGATATGTAGGACAAACAAAGGGATACCTTTACAGAAAGTAGTGGAAATTAAGAATATAAATATAAGTTGTAAAAACTATGAGCTGATTTCAAGAAGTACTTAAAGATCTCATATAAATTAAGCATTTGCAAATAGTTCATCAGCTTTGAGAAGAAAGGGAGCTGGAATATTTCAGACATATATCTTGGAAGACATTAGTCAATTCTAAGTTATGTAATAGATGTTTTATGGTTTTTTGAACTTGAAAGTGTCAAAGGATGGTGAAAAATTAGACATAAGGGCAACATGAATTACTTTCACTTGAAAATCCTTTTAAATTCATTTTGTTGTTATGCTATTTTTGTTCTCTTTTTTATTAGTGATGTAAAATATTTTTTTTAATATTATTACTCTGCAAATGGGAGATCTGAGGTGTTCTACAGACATTTGAGGTGGTACTAACTTGAAAACTATGTATATCTTTGTAGAAATGGGTGATTTTCCCATCAGTATTTCTTCCTCGGGTAACATCCAGAAAGGAAGTAATTTTGAAAAAATCAATATTGTTTTTTCTGTGACCTGTAACTTAGTCCTGTACCAATCAGGAGAAGTTTAGGACTTGCCTATGCATTACAGAAAATAATTTGAATAGTGACATTTGAATTCAAAATTGGTATTTGTATGTCTCTGAATATGAAGGTAGACCTGACAAATCAGTTTGTATGTTTAAAGGTAATACATTTATATTAGATAAAAATACTTTTGTATTAGTCTAGTCTCTTTATTTCTATGTGTATATTTACATATACTTACAAAAGTATATAATGTATGAGTATATACATGTCAGAATATAGTGTTTTTAGATACAGAATTCAATATGGTTTTTTTAGTGCTTGAGAAAACAGGTTTATCTGCTCCTTTTAGGCATCTTTCCATAAACCTGCTGTATTTTTCATCTTTTTATTCTAGTTGTTCTCTGTATGTTACTAGTTTGTGGCTGGAAAAAAAAAAAAAAGTATGGTGATGTTTGTATTCTCAATATTTAATCCAAATTTGCATTGCCAACAGTATGTCTATTAAAAAAAGAAAAAAGGTACTGTTTATTTGTATTGAAAATTTAAAAATCTAAAGTTCTTTTTAGTATAAATTCAGTTGGATTTCATCCATCTGGCATCAGAGGTTGTATCATCTGTTGATCTGATTCCTTCTTGCTCAGAGTTCCATACAAGGGAAAGAATGCAAATCTGTAAATACATACATATGCATATACTCACAGACATTATACATATCTAGTAGGTGCTGGAGTCTAGCAGTGCTGGTCAATTTTTAAACATCACCTTCTAAGAGCACAGGAGCAGATAATTCCCAAATGTTGGAAGTCAAGCAGACAAGGCAGAAGCCATTACTAATTGCACAGAAGCCACTGTTTCATACCGGCTTCCAGAGATGGTAGTGGCACTCCACGTGCATAATAAAACTGTCTTATCTTAATGGTCTTACAGTGTGTAAACTTTGAATACCCATCATTTGTAGGTACGGATGTTTTCTCTAATGATGCACTGTAAAAGATAATGACGAAGTTAAATCTTTTCACTTTTAGAACCATTTGTGGTAATATAAGTCCTTTAGACAAACAATAGAAATAGTGTTTCTGGTCCATTTAAAACTGCTCAGTACATTATGAAAATGAATAGGAGAAAATTAATCAGCAAAAGTAGATGGTAACTTTGCAAAATAATCTGACTTTTCTGTGTCCTGTTTTATCTAGAGATAAAAGAAGGGGAAAATAGCTTGGCATAATGGATGTGGGAATAGCTCGTTTCCTGGTACACACTACATAAATATTTTTCTGAGAACTGCAGAGCCTGCAAGAGCTCTTTCTGATCTTTATGGTTTTTTTGTATGTGCAAAACCAGATATGACAGAAATCCAGTTGTGGATTGGATTTTTAAATGCTAGCACATCTAGGATAGGATAACCTTGAGCTAATTTGACGTATTTTAGATAAAAATAATTGAGGTGGGGAATATAACTGCTATTACCAGTACTTACCAGGCATGTGTCCACCCTTATAGACATGAATGCTATTATTTCCTTTTGATAAGAACTGTAAATATGACTATGTTTTGAGAATCAATATTGAATTTCAGTAAGACAGGTAAATGCTCTTCTTCTGGGTCATTACTATCAGAATACTGAAATGAACCAGTTTTTTATTAAGACCTTAGATTTAATTAACTTAAGTTCTTTTGTTTTCATTTATAAAGTGCCTGGAGATTTTATCAAACAAGCAGTTTGTGCCTGGCAGGAATGCATGGCAAGTACAAGTGAAGACTGACACCCAAGAAGACAGAAGTTCAGACGAGCGAAGTTATTTTTTGGCTTTCGGGTACTTGCAGAACACCTTACGGATCTTCCTGGGGATCATTCCTGGCATCTCCCAGAAGACAGGTGATGTGAGATCCACCACCATCAGTAAGAACAGAAAGTCCAAGTAGATGGCAAAAGCCAAGCCAAGAAGGCAGTAAAAGTGAAGTTAAAAAGAGAGAACCTATCCTGTTGTCAGCTTGGCAACTTGCCCTTCTACAACACTCAGTAAAAAGAACCTTCTCTCCTTTGTCACCTGTCCTGTCACCTGTCTGTGCTTTGTCTCACAAACTGAGTTTGAGGGTGTGTTTCTCACTACTTCATTTTAAGTTTCACTGTGTTTAACACACATTAGATTTTTGAGTTTATTTATAGCTTTTTATGTTTAAATGTGAAACACTCACATTGTTGGTAAAATTGACAAACGAATTAATTGTTTTAACTACAGTGCAGGGGAAGCTATGGGGAAGCAAATGCTTATTTTTTTTCACTTTTTCTTTTGAGAACTAGAAATACTGATGAAATAAAAGGATTTTCTCTGAGTGTTAACAAATTTAAGTCTCCTTCTATTAATTGATGCCTGGACAAACATTCCCACTGCCACCTGTGAAAATGGAGAAAATCAAGTAAAAGGTGTCCTAGTAAAATTGTTGACGCTTATTTATAAGCCTCTGCTTACTGTTCTAGCATTAAGATGACATGCACCTGTTAGTATCTACTTGGATACATTATTCCTGTGTCTGAGGGAAAGCTTAAGTTTAATGTGTTATATATTAGCTATGAAGAAGGTTTGTTGCCAGTAGGTGATTAGGCCTCTTAAAGAATCATCATTAAAGGTGAACTTTAATAGAGTTTTGTGGCAAGGTTGACTCTATAACTTACTACATAGATGAAGTATACATACGAAAATCAGATGTGAATCAGTTTACAAAGATCTTCACAGCGACGGGTGATGTAAGAGAGGAAGGGTACAAAGGATATTGATAAAAAAATAGTAAGGGTGCTAAAGCGTTTAGCAGCATTTAATAATCTACTAATTTAACATTTATAAGGTGAGTCAGTAGAATTTGGTACAATTATAACAGTAAATTAATTATAGACTCATGATAACCTTCATGTCACAATAAATAGACATGCATACAGGCAAAAAGAAGTATGCACCTATATTTATGTGTGTAAAGGTACATACCAAAAATTCTCCTTGTCTTCAGAGAAATACATCAGATCCCTTAGCATTTCTCAGCAGATACGGGTTGCACCTCAAGTATGTCTGTGTATTCCGTCAGACTATGCCTCATCATCAGCAACAGTATTTCATGGATGGCAAACTTGAAGGTTCATGAGCTCTGATAGGCATCCCATTCAGAGGGAGCTGCTGGGGCAGCCCAGTTTAGTCCAGGAGAGCTCAAAGTGCCTCACTGAGGACCACTGTTCATAGGGTTGCTAGATGATTGGCTTCAGTCATCAGTAATTTTCCATTCAGAGCATAACCCAAGTTGGTAACCACTGTAGTTTCCAAAACATTTGGAAATCATGTCAAAAACTGCAGCAGGAATGCTGCTGTCCCACTTAGGCTACTTTTCAGGCAAGAAATATTCCAGTGCTCTTAGTGTATGGCTGATTATCCTTTGTTCTCCACTTTGGCTGCCTAGACGATCCCATTATGGTCAGTGTTCCCACCTATATTGTGTAAGGCCGGCTGGCTGGTCAGAGACGCTTCACCACCCAACTGGAACAGGAAATGGACATTTTAACACACAATCTGATTCAGTCAAGGCTTGTCAAGAGCTCCTGAGATTGCAGAGCAGGGCTGATGGTGGGGGGGAGCACCACCACAGTCTTAAGAGACAAAGTGGCAAATAGTCCAGATTGTATTTTGGAAGAGGAATGTGCAGGAACTGAACAGCATTCCTGTGATTTGCAGATGGCTTGTCATTAGTTCTGATATTGCTCATTGTCCAAAGCCTAGTTTTAAGCCTAAGTGTACAAATTTAATTTACTCACGTCATTGTTTGGAATATTCCAGCAAATCAGGGAATTATGGGCCAGATTTGAAGCTGGTGTAAAATGGATACAGTCCACTAATTTTAGTGGAGGGACATTTGTCCCTATCGTCTGAAACTGTGTTACCATGCATTGATAAGCACAAACAGACAAAGGCATGAGGGAAGTTGAAGAAGAAATACCAGAATTCTCATGGTCTCACTTTTCAACTTACCTATATGAAATTGCTGTTCAAATGTCCTGTTAAGTAACTGAGTGTTAATTTGAAATTCTAAATGTCTGGTCAAATGAATAAGTGCAAATTTTATTTTTTAACTTCATAAATTGGGGGTTCAGTTGCATTTTTCATCCTAGTTTTGTGGAGAATAAAATTGGAGCAGAGAAACCTACTAAGGTGTTTGTATGAACTAGAGACAGATAACAGGGAATTTATATCTGCATTGGAAGCTTGCCTTCAACTAGATTTGTGCGAAGGAATCAGTATTTCCCTACTATACATGCAACTGAAATTTTTGTTAGCAAGCTTGAATAATTCACACTTCAATGCCTCATTCAAAGTAAGACTTTGCATTCCCAAGAATCCATTTTCTCTCTTTGAATGCTATGAAAAAAAAGATAAGTTTTTACAGTGGGGGTCAGAGCGGTGTTCTTTTGATGTAGCAGTTTTACCATTCAACCAACTTCAATTTAGCAACAGCATGTGAATTTCAGGAGTAGTGTATAATTTGTGAAATTACAATTTGCTATTTGTTTAATTTTAAGACTGCTTTTGGTAATGCAAGAGTGCCTCCCACTAACTCAAATGTTCATGATGAGGAGGTAGCCTTTCAGTGCAAGGAGTCTGCTGTTAGGTGAGGTTTCATCCATTTTGTCTTCTTCCTGGCTGGGATTTTAGTTAAGTATCTTTTGAGTGATTCCTTCTTCAGAACCCAAGGCTACACATATACAGTCTGGAGTTAAAAAAGAAAGAAGTTCCAGACAATAAAGGAGATGCTCCTGGTGCACAAAAATATGTCCAAGGACTGTCAGTCTGGCATTATTCAATGCAGTACAGTTTGCACTATGTAAGCAACCTTGTACATGGAAATTCAAAAATATCAGCTGGAAGCTTTTCTGCTGATGGAGCCCTTGAACTCCCTGTACATTTAACATGGGCTTGGGCAGTTCCTAGTTCTAATATAATACAACATGGCTTGCAGATAAACTTGAACATGTACTTTTTATTAAAGACATATGTTTCTTTTTTGGAGACTTCCTTCATGAGTTTTTTTCATTCTAAATATTTTCATATTATCATTATTTATGATAATATAAAATAATATATGATTATATATCATGTACATATGATAATGTATATTGCTCTTAAAAATTAATGAAGAACTCATGGGGTTGTATCAGGCTTATAAGTGGTCACTAGTATGGTTCTGCAGGCCTCCATTTTACAACCAGTGCTCCTCAACCTCTTCATAGATTAGTTGGATGCAGGACCCAAAGCTATATGAAGTAAATTTGCCAATGATGGTAAAGTGGGAAGAGTTTGAGAGTTTCACTCCCTTGAGAGCAGAGAGGCCCTGCAGAGAGATCTTGAGAAATTAGAAGGCTGGGAAATCACCAGTGTGTGAAGTTTAACAAGGGCAAGTGCTGGATTCTGCACCTGGGATGGGGGAACCCTGGATGTGCATACAGACTGGGGAATGAGAGGCTGGAGAGCAGTGCTGTGGAAAGGGATCTGGGGATCCTGGTCAGTGGAAAGCTGAACATGAGCCAGCAGTGCCCTGGCAGCCAGGAGGGCCAAGAGTGTCCTGGGGTGCATCAGGACAGCATCATCAGCCGGGCAAAGGAGGGGATTGTCCTGGTGTGCTCTACACTGGGGCAGCCTCACCTTAAATATTGTGTGCAGTTTTTGGCACCACAATATAAAATAGTCAAAACGTTATTAGGCATCATCCATAGGAGAGCAACAAAGATAGTGGGGAGTCTGAAAGGGGAAGCCATATGAGGAGTGGCTGAGGTCACTTGGATTTTGCAGTCTGGAGAAAAGGAGACTGAGAGTTGACCTCATTGTATTCTACAACTTCCTCATGAGAGGAAGTGAAGGGGCAGGCATTGATTTCTTCTGGCTGGTGACCAGGATCCCTCAGGATCTGAGGAAAAAGCATGGAGCTGAGTCAGGGGACATTTAGGTTGAATATGAAGAAAAAGGTTCTTCATCCAAAGGGTGAAGTTTTTTCAGTTGGGCACTGGAACAGGCTCGCCAGGGAAGTGGTCAAAGCGCCAAGCCTGCCAGACTTAAGAAGTGTTTGGTCAGTGTTCTCAGGCACATGGTGTGACTCTTGGGGTTGTCCTTTTGCAGGGCCAAGATTTGAATTGTGATGATCCTTTTGGGTTCCTTCCAACTCAAGATATTCTATGAATCTGATTCACATAAGATATACATATGGTAACTGTAGGTTTTTCCTATTGTAGCAGGATTACATTTTTCTGGTGACAGACAGAGGTCCAAGGAGTGTATGAATGCTGTTTGCTGTGGAGTGGAACAGCTGTCACTCTATCTTTCTTTTATTCTATTACCAGGACCTGTAAAATTTTTATTAAACTACATTTCAATGTATCTAAAAAAAGGTTTTTTGTTTCTTTAAGTTCTTTAGGCCTTTTAAGTGTCATTGAAGGCTTTTCACATAATTTAAAAGACTCTTGTATGGACTTTCAGATTCTGACTTTGAGAAAAGAAAAATCCATGCCAGGAAAGTGAAAGGATTCTTGATTAAAAATCTCATTTTAAAAATAAAGGTCTTCTCAGATGTCTGGGAAATATACTATTACAATTCTTTTTGTTTTCAGTAATCCCTGGGAAAATGCTAGTTCAGATTGATTTCTAGGTTATTTACGTTCCTGAGCTATTAAATTAGTGCAGAATAGATACTACTCTGCAATTATAGTCACATTTGTTTCCCTTTAACCTTAAAATTTTTCAAATATTAAGAATCAATACTGAATTACTGAATGAATTAGTAGTGAAATAATGAATTACTTTGTTCCTCCTGAAACATTTTGGAACTCAGTGCAAATACAGATCTGCATACAGATCATGTATGTAAAACTTTAAACAAGTATTTTAAACCATTAAAAATCAGTACACATCATTTAAAAAAATTATTTGCTTCATACTCAGGGAGAAATTAAATGAGGAAATTCACATTGCATTCTTTCGTTTTTATGTTTGATCTAACGTATCAAGCCTTCTTAGACCTGTGGTGACTACCTTAGCAGCACTTTATCACCTCACTTTTCTGTAGCTGGAGAAATACTGCTTTGAATGTCTTCCTCCCGTGCCCTAACCTACTCCGTTTCAGCCATTTACCTTTCTTCCAGTAACCTTTAGATTCCTGACAGGTGTCTTGGTATCTCATTGTCTTTAAATTCTTCCTTTTGCATTTCCTTCTTTTACAATTTTTACTCTTTGCCAGAAGCTGTCAAGGAAAATAAAGCGTCTGATCATAGAATCATAAAATTGCTAAATTTGGTAAGGACCTCTAAGATCATTGAGTCCAACCATTAATCTCATGCTGCCAAGTCCCCCACTAAACCACGCTCCTAAGCACCACATTCTTAGTGTCATGACGATTATCCACCCAGCTCACTAAAAAAGCTCAAGATTTGTTCAGGTTTTTTGTGATTGATTGGTGGTTTGTTTGTTTGTTTTAGTTTGTGGTGTTTTGGCGTTCTTTTTTCCGAAGATATCTTTACTTTGGTATGGAAAAGTGTCTGTTTTGAAACTTTCTGAGGTGCACATAGACTTCAGTGCAACACTTGTCTCCGAAGTGTACAATATAGTAGACATAACACCTTCTTACATCTTTTTATGTGAAGAAATTCACATAAATTCACATTCCATGCTGACTCCATAATTTCTTTTTTAAACTTAAAAGTATTTTTGAGGGGAGATAGGTGGAAATGTGAAGAGATGAGAGGTGGTTGTCAGTGCTGGCAATGAATGATCAAGAACTCTTTCCCACTGAAAGATAAGGAAGAGGTGATATGGTCTCTTCCAATGTGCTGTCTGACATCCTAAACCGATTTGCTCGTGACTGACTCTGCAGAAACAGAAAATTAATCGCTGGTGGCTGAACATATTGCTCATTCATCAGGATGTGGTGTGCAGAGATAGCCATTTTGGACTGTTCTGAATAACAACTGCCTCTGAATAACAAGATCTTAGAAAAAAATCAGTAACTTACTTTTACCCCAATACTAGTATTTTTATCCAGTATTAAAAAAAATTATGATAATTGTTGGTTAACCACAGTTGAAAATGTCCCCAGGGAAAACGAAAGCTAGTCCTTAAAGACTCTTTTTTCAAGAACAAAGACTGGTAACCTTTTTTAAAGGAACTTTGCTCTGGTAACACACCAGTGTTTCTTTCAGTGACTTCACGTTTCACTTTGCTTTCCTTCTCATTCATTCAGAGATGAACATATCATGCGTTTCATTAAAAAAATCCTTAAATAAGAATCTGAAAATCTTGATGTGAGTAATTTTAATAATTTTATGGAATAATTTTATGGAAGTTATGCCTCATTTCTCTCTGATTATGAGTGATTATTTTTGTTGTTATGATAGATTAAGATATTGATGAGGTTAATTTAATGACAAAGAAAAGTTATTTAATCACAGAATAATTGAATTCCATGTGGAATCTGATACATTAAATAACAGACAATAATCATAATGTCTAAGACCAACACTAGTAATAGAAAGAGCAATAAAAACCAACCTGTGGTAAGAGAGCACAACTGTGGCTATTGCTTTATGAACTTCTCAGAACTGGCACATCCAAATTTAACCTCATTTATCACACGTAATCCACAGAAAAGGATTCTTAATCATATCTGTATTTAATTAGAATCAAATAGTTTCAGAGAGGTTTTCAGCTTTGCAAGTTTGCAGAACGCAGGGCTTAGACTTTTCCTCCTATCACAGAATATCAAGCCTTAGCTCTGACTTGGCTCATATTCAATGGAAAAAAAGCCCTCTTTCCCCATGGTCTCTTACTGTCCTTAAACTTTATAGCTGATACTTTGCCAGGATGTTAACAATCTGTGCAGCTCCAAAAGTAATGGCAAGATTATTTCCAGCCTAAATGGCAAGTTTCACCAGGACAAAGCCACTATTTGCAAACTTTGGTTTCCCTGCAAGGCGTGTATCTCATTCTTTTACAGAGGATTTTCTTCTTATCTTCCTCTGATTAATACTTTGTCTAATTCTGAAAGAATGTAAAAATGAGAAAAGGGTTTTTAAAAAAATTTGTTATTGTTTTAATCTTTAATAATTTTATTATTGTGAATTGAGATTTTTTTAGTGTTCTTTCTTAAGAGTAAAATGAAAAAACTTAGATAACTTTTTGACTTTGACTTTTATTATTTATTCTTAAGGCTTAAAGGTGCCACAGAAACATGTTACATTGACTCCCTTGAAGACAGGGAGGGCCTGAAGAGAATATGCAATCTAAGAGTTGGATTCAATGATACTTGTGGGTCGCTTCCAATTCAGAACATTCTATGATTCTTTGATTAGCCCAGGATTTACAGTGCATTTTCTCTTGTATTAGACAGCTGAAGGATGACTCAGTAAATTTAGCTTGCAGCAATTACATGTCATGATTTGAGCAGTTAAAGCATTTTAGTAGGGTCACTTCATAAACTTTTTCTCAAAATTCATCTACATTTTTGCTCGATTCATGACATATCACATAATTTTACTCTTTTGTAGACAAATTGTTTCACCAGAATTCACCTGAATTACTTTATTAACATGTTACCTGTCAAATGAGTTGAAAAAAGTGTAGAATCTCCTTGTATAATTTCTCGAGTTTGTAAATCTCTAATGGATATTAAAGATACTAAAGAACTTCAATGAAGCAACACTACTGATTTAACTGCTACCACTTTTTCTTTGTCCTACTTGTCCTATTTTCCTTTGTCCTACTCTACATCTTTTCCTAAATCTGAGAAGGTAAGATGGCAGAAGGTGCAACCTTTAGGGTGTGTGTCTCTGGAATATCGCGGCGGGCGGGTGGTATGTGTCACAACCTTCCTAAAGCGTCTCCAGCAGAAGCTGCTTCATCGGTGCCACACATACAACACACCCAACACAACACACCCAACACAACACACACAACACAACACACACAGCACACACAACACACACGCACACCCTGGATAGCTCCAAGTAAAGCCAATGGTAAAGAGCCAGGAAGGGTCTTCATGTGGGGTTCCATGGAGAGGTTTACTGAGGCCACACACATGAAGATGTCCACGGATGAAGACAAAAGGCATGGGAGGGTCCAGGGTTTTATCCTGGGTCGGTAGGGGCAGAGAGAGCATCAGGGACCAATTATCTGAGGGCACAAGGGTGGTACACAGGCGGGGCCAGGGTATGGGAGCCAGTAGGGAAGCAGGGAGGGAGTGGCTGGGGAATGAGGGACAGTGGAGGAGCAGGGAAGGGAGAACATTCTAGGGCAGGGACATATATGGGAGAAAGGGGCAGGGAGGCCAATGGGCCAACCGGGGAAGCAGAACTGGGGTACATTAACATAATGAAACAAAGCACCCTGGGAGAAGCCTTTTCTGTCTCCCTCACCTAGGGAGTGTCTCTTAGGGTCCATCCCTCCAGTGGACTCTCACAGTCCCTTGTTCAGTAGGCCCACCAGCCTCCGCACTGAAACATTAAACCGGCCAGCCTTCTCTCCCACCGTGGCTCTTTTGGATTAAATTAGGTTAGTTTATTTCTTAGCTCTACTAGTTCACTTTATTCTAGGGTGATTTGATAGTTATACTACTATTCTACCTGAGGCAGGAAGGAACCTGGTACCCTTCAGAATTCTAGGACTTCCTGAGTATCACAGAGGCATGACTGAACATTAGCATACAGGAAAGCAATATTACATAGAAGTTTTATTGTTATGGTACTTCTAGCAGAGACTGTCGGTTAAAATGTTTGTGTCAGTAATTACCCCAAAACAAGATTTTCAGCTGTAGAAAACCTGACATTTTGAATAGGGTATTGTTCCCATGTGTTGGTATTGGATTTGCTTATGTACTCTGAACGCTGACACACGGCTTAAAGAAAATAATTATTCCAATTAGTTTGGTCATTCTGGAGAGAAGCATTCAGAGTTATAAACTGTAATTTCAGTTTGAAACTTCACTATCAAAATGTGATGTCTGAATTTTTTGTTTGTGATAACTAAGGTTAGTAAATTGCACATTAATTCAGCTTTTGCTGTCATTTACACCTTGGGTAATGATCAAATAATGTTATTCTTAGACAAAACCTATAATAAAATAATGTTTTCGTTTTTCAATTTTCACTAAACCAATAAAAGATTGCAATAAAAATCATGTAGAATAAAAGTTTGCTGCTGCTGCTTAAATTTGTTGAATGAAATTACCTTTTGTTTGAAAAAAAAACGGTATGCAAAACACACCACGACTCTCCCTACGGATATGCTTTTAGCCAGTGGCTTTTCTTTTTCAATTTTACGTCAGACTCTGCCTCGGGGTTTGAGTAACAATGACTTATAGGCATTTGCAAGGTGAAAAGAAGATTCTTTCCCTTATTGAACCTAATGGGAACTTATTGCCAGAGGTAGAGAATATTTTTTAAAATATCTTTCCTTCTGTAAACTTTTAATTGTTTCTGTCCACAACACAAATCTGGCTGAAAGACATAAATATTCAGTAATGTACGACTGTGTAGCTTTATGATTCTGTACAATGGTATTTTTAAATGATAGTTCAAACTAACAGAGGAGTTATTTTTATTCAAATGTCTTCCTTTGGCATGTCACACTATTATAAGTAACATTAATATTCAAGTATAATGCATTATATTTAACTCTACTACAAGGATAAATCATTATAAAGACTGAGTTTTAAAAAAGGGTTGGCACTTGTCCTACTCAGGGCTACCATGAGTGCATTTTCAAGTACATGGCTGTACAGTGACCCACATATCCTTAAATGTGTTTACAGGTCTTCCAGTCAAGGGAAAT
The DNA here is from genome assembly GCA_013396875.1 of Vireo altiloquus. Lineage (NCBI taxonomy): Eukaryota > Metazoa > Chordata > Aves > Passeriformes > Vireonidae > Vireo > Vireo altiloquus. The sequence continues at coordinate 430,882 of VZRF01008106.1, read as the reverse complement.
TATCTTTACATCACAGTTGGGGAAATTGAGCTAAAAAGCACTGTGACACAATGGATGCAGAATGGCAGAATTTAATTTTGAGTGCCATTCTAACCTTTGTTGCATTCACATTGAAAAACAAAAAAACCAAAAAGGAAACAACCCCCTGTCCTGGGTGCAAAGTAAAGCATGCCCAAAAGCATGTATTCTATCACCATCTTCATGAACTGCTGAAACCAGGTGGGGCAGTGCTCCCTCTAGGTTATCTTCTGTTAATGGCCCATCAGTGCCTTGCACATAACTCACTGATAACTCTCCCCTGGACTATCTCCTGTTAATGGGCCCATCAGTGGCTTATCTCAGAATTCACCATCCTGAGATGCTGCACCCAGAGGGAGGAACCAGGCAATTCATCCTGGATATAAACTGGGATTTTGAAAACCATAAGCAACCTTCTCCCACTGGATATCCAGAGGACAAGAACTACATACCTACCACTGGAGCTTCTGAGGAAGACCAGACCTTTCTCCAGGATCACTGCTCCAACAGAACCACATCTATCACTTCAGGAGGACTGCAGCCAGCCTCTTATTGGACTGCCACTGCTGCCCTGACTGACAGGGTGTCAGGTCGAATCTGACTCTGTCAGTTTAAACCAGTATTTCTCCTGCCTTTTTCTTTATATATATAGATATATCTATCTATATATATATATCTATATATGTATATGTGGATATATATATATATATATATTAGTAAAGAACTGTTATTCCTGTTTCCCATATTTTTGCCTGAAAGCCCCTTGATTTCAAAATTATAATAATTCGGAGGGAAGGGAGGGTTGCATCTTCCATTCCAAAAGGGAGGCTCCTGCCTTCCTTAGCAGACACCTGTCTTTCAAACCAAGACACCCCCCCAAAAACCACCAGAAACTGTCCTCATCAAACTAGGACTGACAGCGGACACTGTCGGCTACCATGGGAAACAACTGAAAGCAGGCATTTTAATAGGATTCTGGAAGAGCTGTGCTCAAAACTAAACGTAGTTTTGGGCTACAGTTTCTTCTGGCTTGATTTTGAACATATTTTTGAGGGAAAGGAAACATTTTTTTATGCCTGGCAGCTGTCATGGAGCTCAGTGGCTGCTGACTGATCTGAGGAAGATAATAATTTGTAGACATGGTATATCATTAGGAATGACAGTGAGTCAGTGTGTAAGCTCTCGTTTCTGGCTGCTTAACATTTGAGGCAGAATTGTTATGCCTCCCAGAAAACATAATTTATCTTTTTTCTTTTCTTTTTTTTTTTCATAAAATAAATACAAGCAAACAGTTCATTGTTAGGAACAAGCCAGTTCAGAACTTCTTAAACTCATAGGACTGAGTGATAAGAGCAAGTTAAATTAAGCAGAAAATGCTGCTGATTATTTGGGCCATGTAGACTTGATAAAATTAACAACGTTGAAATAATCTGAAACCCTTTAGATTTTGAGAAGAAGCTTTATCTTCCCCATGAGAAGTCAGCATTTCCTTTAAATGTAATTAATCTTACTAGGTCACTTTTGGTTGCAGCTCAGTTACACCACTAACATTAACTTGGGAACATCTGGAACAATTATTCCTTCTTCTTGTCTGAGCAGTGGGTAGTACAAACCTAAGGGAGGTTTTACTAAAGACACCAAGTAGTATTGATTATATACTCTACCTATGATTCCAGAAGCATGTGGGAGGATTTAATTGCCATAGTGCTCTACTGCAATAAGCAAAAAGAATTTAGATTTCATTGTTGGCAAGGGAATTAGCTGGAAATTTAGAACCTACTAGGCTGTAAGATGGCTTCTAGTAATCTAAAGTGAAATCTTGGTATTCATTTAATTAAAATATTTTATCCTACTGTTCTATACTCAATATTAGATGATGTGCATTGTTCTGGACATCTGCCTCTCCCCCACACCTCCCTTTTCAAAAAGACAATGATACAGCTAGAAATGTTCAGAGAGGGGCAAAAAAATTTCAAAAAATTATCAAATATATGGAATATTTTCCTACAAGGAATAGGTTGGAAAAGTAGGACTCCCTGCTTAGAAAAGAAATAGTGTAAGAAACAAGGTAATGACGTGTGAAAATGTACACATCATGGAAACATGCAGCTCAAAATTTCTTCTGGTAAAAGAGCAAGGAGCCAGATGAAACTATTGAGAGGCTTATTCAAAAGGAACTAAAGGGAATGATTCTCTCTGTGATAGGTAGGTGAGCTATGCAGCTCCATGACATGACATGTGATGACTGTTATAAATTTACATGATTTCAAAAAGCCATTAGGCAAATCAATGAAATCCAAAAAGACTATTAAATTCATGCATATAAATTTTCACAGAGTAAGTCCCTGAGCTGAAAATATTGGAGACTGTGAGAGAGTTCTGGGAAAGCATTGCTGCCCACTTGGTTGGTCCTGGTATTTTGGCCCAACATCTTCTCTGGACCACTATGTTGGATAAGAAATATTAAGCAGAGGGACTTTGTTTGGAGGCAGTCATTCCTATTTCAAAACATTAATCCTGTTGCAAGATGTCTTTTTGGGATTAGAAAACTAAAAAATACTACAATCATAGAATATTCTGATTTGAAATGTCCCAAAAGGATCATCTAAGTCCAACTCCTGGTCCTGCACAGGACATTGCCATGAGTCACACCATGTGCTTTGACCACTTCCTCTGTTCCAGTGCCGAACCACCGTCTGGGGCAAGAACCTTTTCCTAATATGTAGCCTAAACCTCCCCTGACACAAATTCAGGTTAATCCCTCAGGTCCTGTCACTGGTCATGGCAGAGCAGAAATCAGTGCCTGCCCCTTTCTTCCCGTCACAATGAAGTTGTAGTCTGCAACAAGATCTCCCCTCAGCCTCCTCTTCTACGGGATGAACAGACCAAGCAACCTCAGCTGCTCATCGTACGGCTTCCCCTCAAGGCTTTCACCACCTTTTTTGCTCTCCTTTGGATGCTGTCTAATATTTTAATATCTTTCTGATATTAAAACCTAAATGCAATCACCACAACTGCCCCCAGCACTCGAGGTGAGGCTGCCCCAGTGCAGAATAGAACAGGACAATCCCCTCCTTTGCCTGGCTGGTGATTCTGTGCCTGATGCCCCCCAGGACACACTTGGTCCTCCTGGCTGCCAGGGCACTGCTGGCTCATGTTCAGCTTGTCATCAACCAGGATCCCCAGGTCCCTTCCCGAGACTAGGAGAAACAAAGCTCTGGGAACACTGCCTCAGTATTCCTACAAGGTTGCCAAGTTGCTATGTGCTTCATCACCTTCTTATAGAGATACTTGGACTTCTGAAAGAAAGGGGAAAATAGAACATCAGACTAGAAATGCTAATCCAATGGCTCTCCTAAATTCATAATTACAATTGAGGAGCAATTATTAATAACTCAATACTTCAGGTGAATTATAGGATTGTGAACTGAGTCAGTATCACACAATTTTTGTGGTTTTTTAGTAATGAGGAGCATGTTTAAATCAAATGTATAAGGCTTAAGTATGGCATTGTTTTCTGAGACAACTCAACTTAGGACATCACTGGAAAAAGAATTTGTGAGGGAAGTTGTCCATTCATTACTATTGAAGAATCAAAACCTCCATTTCATATAGCCACCTGATACTTTCTTCCCCACCTCTTCCACATGCTGTCTTTGAGAGTTTAAAAGACAAATTTTGTTTTCAGAATGTTCTCTGACTCAGAGAGTGCCTGCTAGGTCACATAAACAGCCTGAGTAATATGCTGAAAAAGTGTGGGGATTATTTTCCCTTGAAAGCTACATAGCATTCCAGAATATAGAACATGATTCATTCTTTGCTTTGAAAATTTTAATTAGACAGAATCTTGCTATCTAATGATGAGTTTTACCCTTCCTGCTACAATTCATCCTTGCTGATGCCTTGCATTCATGGACACCTCATTATAATCCTTCTATGTTTCACATCTGGTTATCTGTCATGGTGTAACCCTCAGCTAGGCAACACAGCTGCTCCCCACATCCTCCTTCCCTGGTGGGATGGGGAGTAGAATCAGGAAGAATGTAAAAATTATAGGTTGAGAACAGTTTAATAAATGAGCTAAAATAAAATAAATGAAAATAAAATAACAGCAACAATTATAATGAAAAGGGAGATAACATCCAAAAAAAAAAGGTACCATCACCCAGCACCTGGAGACCGATGCCTGGTCCATCCCCAGGCAGTGATTGATCAGTAGCTCCTGGCCATTCTTCGCAGTTTATATACTGAGCATGCCATTCTATGGTATGGAGTATCCCTTTGGCCAGTTTGGGTCATCTGTCCTGTCCATGCTCCCTCATAGCTTCTTGTCCACCTTCTCAATGGCAGAATATGGGAAACTGGAAATTCCTTGACCTAGAGTAAGCACTACTTTGCAACAACAAAAGCATAAATGTGTCATCATTAATCTCATACTAAATCCAAAACATAGCCCTGTACCAGCTACTAGAACAAAAATTAACTCTGTTCGAGGTGAAACCAGGACATTAACTCAAAGCTACAAGCAAAAAATTCGTCTTTGGATGTGATTCTAAATTCTGAAAATTTGGACACATTTAGAAGCAATGTCATTACAAATGAGAGCATGCAGATCAACATCTCACTGCAGCAAAAAGATCTCTTCTTGAGGGTGTGGAGTTGATTTCAGAAATGAAGACTTTGGAATTTAGAAGAAGCTATTGTAGTCAGTCTGGCTGACTACAATAAATTGGTTCAGAATGAGCATTTATTACTTCTGTGAATAGGAAGGACTTTATTTTATGCAAGGCCTGAGTGAATGCTTGTCCCTTCCTGAAGACACCTAGCACCAAAAGAAAAAAAAAAAGTTAAAGCTGTCTGAAAGCAAGAAACTCACTGTTCTCTTTTTTTTTTTTCCAAGGATTCGTGACTGATTACAAGTAATACCTTGTTTCCAATTCTCTTGCAGCCTGGAATGCCTTCCAGGATGAAGCAAGTATATGCAAGAGGAAAGGCAGAGTGCATCATGTGCCAATCATTCTGTCTGACACAGCAACTTTATGGGAATTCACTTCTCCCACTGCATTTTCCATTATTGGTATCTGAAAAGGCAGAGGAAAGATATGCAAGCATTGTGCAAATGAGAGCATTGGGGACACCTGTGATTCCAGTTCACTGTGAGTTTTGTATGCATTTTTATTCCCAAGTAGCTGCCTAACTGACCTGATGTAAATTAATTTTTCATCCATTAAAATGTTGGTGTACTATTTAAAGGATGACAATTCAGAAGACCATATCTATCTTGTTTTCACTCAACAGTCTCCTGAATACTTTTATGCTCTTTTTCCTTTCATGATTAACAAATATACGTTTATATTTTAGGCTGTCATCTAATGTGAAAAGAAAAAGGCATTAATATTAGGAGACTTTTAGGCAAAGTGAAAAAAAATTTCTCATAATCTAGAATGAAGAGTAAACGTACCTGTCATGCATCGCTACATACAGAAATAGGATTGTACTGGGTACTTTTGGGTAACTACAAACTGCAAATAATACTGACAGTTTTGCCTAGCAAACTCAATGTGCACATGTACATAAAGGTAACCTTGTGTAGCAGCTGCTGGAATGGGTGGAAAGCATATAGGCTTTACACTCCAAATGAGGTAATTTACTGGAATTTTCAGTAATGGTCCTGAATAAGTTTTCAGTGAAATATTTAGATCTGTTATTTTAGGATGTTAAATTTTTAATACAATATATCAGTCACCAAAGATTTTATACTATTTCAGTGGTGATTGAACATTATTTGAGATAATAATCTCTACTTGTGAGGCAGACTTGAAGTAAACATTTCTGTAATAGTTCAGTTTATATAGACTACTAAAGAGAAGGAAGCAGTGTTGTTTTGTGTTTTTTTTTTTTTTTTTTTAATAGAACATTGTTGCAGTCTTAATAACATAACTTTAATAATGTTGCTATGGTAATAGTTTAAGAATTGTATTGCTTTTATCTGGCACATGCAAACTCTGAAGTCAGCAGGGATACCTCTAAGCTTGTGAAGTTTGCTAAAGATCAGAACTGGGTCTATAAGTTTGAATTAAAGCACCTGCTAGTAACAACTAAAATGGGTTGATCACCTTATTTTCTTCTGCCTTCTCTTTCCTACATCCCTTTTGTGAAAAGTTTTGCACTTAGAGTTATCACATAACAAATACGTCATGTATAAATTAGCCTGAATAGCAGCTATCAAAAAAAATTCTTTTTTTAGATCAGAAGACTTATATATTATGAATTAGAATTGCATTCAGTTTCCTTAGCATGGAAAGCAATGTTAAAAGAGTGTTAAAAATGGACTACTGGAATTTATTGATTTTGCTAATCCATCTCATTACGCATATAAATTATTGTTAATAAATATTGCTGCAGTTAAATAGTAATTCAAATAAGTTGTAGTGATCTTTAAGATATAAAACTCATTGCACAAACTTTGAAAGGTTTTGATAAAATTTGTCAAACATTCTTCACACTTTTGGAGAATAGAAAAATCTAAAATCCCATCTATAGCTGGCAGTACTGACCCCTGAGATACACCATGAGTTACAGGCCTCCAGCTAGACTCTGCATGGCTGAACACAACCTTGTGGGACCTGCCATTTAGCCATTTCTCAATCCACTGCACTGTCCAGTCGCTCAGCCTGCACTTCCTAAGTTTGCCTGTGAGGATATTGTGGCACAGAGCATCCAAAGCCTTGCTGAAGTCGAGGTTAACATTCATGGCTTTCTCCTCATCTACCAGGCAGTCATCCCAGGTTATTGAATAGGTCAAAAAATATTTCCCCTTGATGAATTCATGTTGACTACTCCTGTTAACCTTTTCCTCCACGTGCTCAATGACATCCAGAACGAGCAGCTGTCCCACCCCTTTACCAGGGATTGAGGTGAGGCTGACTGTCCTGTAGGTCCCTGGGTCCTCCTTTCTGCCCTTTTGAAGATTGAAGTGACATTGGCTTTACTCCAGTTCTCAGGCACCTTTGCAGTTCTCCATGACTTTTCAAACATGATGGAGAGTGGCTTATCAATACAAGTATTCCATCAGGGCCCATGGATTTGCCATTATCAAGTTTGCCTAATTGATCTCTAACCCTTATCCTATTTTACCAAAGGAAACTCTTCCTTCCTGCAGAACTTCCTGATCTCCTGAGGCAGGGATTCTAGAGGTCCTGATTTAGTGGTAAAGGCATCCAGTAACCACCTTCTCTGTATCCATTGCCACCAGTACACCCACCTCATTCAGCAGTGGGCTGATATTTTCTCTAGTCTTCCCTTTCTTACTAATACTATTGTATAAGTCCTTCTGGTTGTCCTTGAGATCCCTTGCCAGCTTTCATTCCAAATGGATCTTAGCCTTTGTTTGTCACACCCGTGCATACCCTGAAAACATTTCTATATTCCTTCAAAGTGGCCTGTCCCTTTTTCCACATTCTATACACTTTCTTCTTCTGTTGGAGTTTTGCCAGAAGCTTCTTGCTTATCCATGCAGGTCTCCTGACCCCTTTACTTGACTTCTTACTCACAGAAATGCACAGACTGAGCTTGGAGGAAGTGAAACCTAAATATTAAGTAACTCTCTTCCAGACCTCTAACCCATGGAATTTCTCCAAGTAGGACCTATAAGAAAACAAAGTTAGCTCTCCTGATATCTGGGTTGTGATCCTGATTACTGCCTTGCTTCTTCCATGCAGGATCCTGAACTCTACCATCAAATGGTCACTGTGCGACCAAGACTGCCTCCAACTTTCACATCCACAGTCTGCCCTTTTATGTTAATATAAGGTCTGTATTAAGTTCAGTTGACTAGTAAAAATGTCTTATGAAATGCAGGGCTGCCTAGTGTAAATACTTGTCGTGAACTACAGGTGTCTTTTGGTGATTACTGCCTCCCTGGCTAGCACTAGAGAACAACAGGAACCTTCAAGAGTTTCTTAGAAATGAAACTCTTATAACAGATTTTCTGACTTTGAGTATTGCTACTGGTTGATTTTGAGTAACTGCTGCTTTTTCTACCCTGGCCAAGGTCGAGACTTTGGTTGTTATGCCCGAGTATGACAAGAAAGTGGTGGTTCCTGGAAGCTAAAAATGTGACTATAAATTTCAGGAGTACCCAGGTGACTTACAGTTTGTGTTCACAGACAGTTAATCTATGGAAAAGGACAGAAATAATTTATAGCACCACTTCCTTTCTGGGCAGCTTCTAAATTACATCAGAAAAGCACTTGTAGATTGGATTCACAAAGGTTAGCTTTAGCCTAGTAAAATTAACCTCCCAAGGCTTCTCTAAACTTACAGAAAGGAGAGAACTTCATCTGGAGTGGGACTCAGCATGGGACCCCTCATCATAGAAAGACATTTTCTAGTCTTGGAGTTAGAATGAAGAAATTACTGTGGTATAATCAGGATGCAGTAATTGGGCCATGAACACAAGTATTTACAAATCTATGTTTAATTTTCATCCAAGAAGGCAAATTCTTATTTTAAACTATCTGTTGAAATTCAAGTTGACATATTTTTCACTGATTGTGCTGGAGAATTTGTATGTTGTTTTGTTGAGGAACTCTGACAGGCAATACTCAACCTTCTCCTTTACTATTTGGATTATTTGTAAAATGTGGTTGTTCCAGTTTCCACTCTTCACTTCTTGTAGGAAGAACGTACTATTCCTATTACACCAAGTTCAATCGTTACTTTGTCATTGTGAGAGACTGAAATGTTGGTGGCCAATGACCTGATCAGCTGTTTGTAAAAGTAGTGGGTGCTTTGCTGAGGATTAGCACGGTAACATCCCAGATGCAGAGGGTGTGAGCACTAGGGATTAACCATGACAAATCAACATTTGTTTAGCAAGAAGCTGGGTTTTGAGACAGATAAGAGAAAAGGCTCATAAGAAGCAGATCCTGCAAGGTGGAATAATGCTTTTCACCATGCCAGTGTTTCTTACACAAGTGGCTCAGTTTGCTCCCTGCACTGTCAGCTGGAGAAGGTATTGGAATATTCACGATTCATCCCTTGTGATGGGGCATAAGTGGTTCAGCTATGCTGACATGAGAGGCAGCTGTAGCTATCACATTTTAGGTGTCATAAACCATCAAAGACCCCCAAAGCATGCCCAAACTAAATTCTGGGAGGACTGGCCATGATCCACAGCCACAGTTTTGCAAAAGACAGTGTAAAAATCTCCCCCCAGGGGGGGTACCTGTGTGTTCCCATAAAACCTGAGCATGTATTAACCCACTGAACTTTGTGTTTCACAGGCTTCCCCCACAGCCAGTGGATCAAGACTGCAACAACCACTTTTGACAAACAGACATCGAAATTGCAACAATCAAGCCTTGTCACTGAATCCCTGAGTGGTGATATCTTTCTATTCTTATCCTTTCTTTCTATTTTTTAATTTTCCTTATACATTTTCTTAATTATGATTTTATATTGTTATATTATTATTGTTATATTAATTATAGATATTAATAACCAAAACGGCTACATACCTCCTTTTCATTGCAACCAAATTGTTCTAAAATAAATCCTACACAAGTATATATTTATAAACACTGATTGTTTACTGTTGTAAATGATCTATGCTCCAAGGGATCTATTTACAAGAACTTGAGTCACCCTGGCCTTCAGGAGCGCTTCTGTAATGGTCAGAAATAAACAGATAAAAAGAAACATAAATATCATCCTGTAAAAAGGAGACACAGTTACCTATCACATCTGTACAAGCAGAAATCTTACTGCTTGGAAACACACAGATGAATAAATGACTGGGGATAATTACATTGCCAGCAGCTGAATTTATCGTGAACTTTATCAGCTAAAATGTCATTCATGTCTCAAATGGCATAGTCAATTAAATCAGTTATAAAATATGCAGCAACTGTTAAAATGCTTCATTTTCAACATTTTGTGTTAAGTACATTGTTAAAAATCAATGTTTCTATCCCATGAAGTCCTTTAGAAGGGCAGGTGCCTTCTATCACTAGTTCTGCAATGAGAGTTTCTTTTTTTTCCCTTCGAAAGTGGCTATCCATCCAATTCTATAGTGAACAATCAGTAGCATGATCAGTACAAAAAATGTTTTTTAAACCTTTATGTATTCTGCCCTTTCTGACAGAATAAATGGTAGCAGTTACAATTACAGATAATAAGAAGAAAAAAGATAGAAAACCACTGCTCATATATCTCTTCTCAAATGAAGCTTATCTTGAGAAATGAGCACAGAAAAACTGATATCCCAAGTAAACCCAGGATGGATGAAAATTATCAATTTGATAAACCATAAAGAAATGAAAGACACATCTTCATTATCTACTATCTACTATCTGTATGAAAAAGCTACAGCTGTGTGATTAGAGGTTGTAACAACAAATATCTGTAGACATTTGACATTGAGGGACACTTAACAAACACTTGACAGTTTATTAAGCCTGCTTTGCTAAGATGGATAAAGGCAAAGCCCTTCATAATTAAAGCAACTGTTGTCCTTAATTGTCCTCTAGCTGCCATGTGGATTTCCTGAGGGACAAGAATCTGGAGATGGGTCATGTCAGATAGGCACATTACTCAGAAGAATGCATACTTTCTATAATTCATGTGTTCCCTACCTTTTGTACAAACTAAAGGATATTCCGGTCTCGGCTAACTCTAGAAGACAGATATGTAGGGACAACTTTTGCTTTTGTTGCAGCAATGTAACTTACAGGTCAGTAAGAAATGGGCTTCTCCCATCACTGTCAAGTCGTGGGTGACTTCTGCATCTAAAGCAGTGGTAAGCTCCCTAAGCAGAATAACTTTCCCAAAACTGTCATTATTTTCAAAGTGGATCTGATCTTCTTGTCAAGCACAAGAGCATAACAGCTTGCTGCCAAGCACAGGAGCATTACAGATTGTTGACATTTGAAATACAAATGGGAGAAAGGTTTGTGTCTGTTGTGGGGCAAATTAACCCCCCATCTCCCTCCCCCAAAGACCTAGAGAATGCCCTCTAAGTGTGCTCTGGTAATCTCCCCAGTCTGAGATGCTTTCAGGGACTTAGAATACCTAGATCTAGAAGGAGAAGGAAATTGTTATGCGGCTAATATCCAGCTATCCCTTTCCTGTGCCCATTAACTAGTTTGGCTACTGTTTATCTTCCAGAAAGCCAGTCTTAATGGGAAAGAATCAAGACTGAAAGAGGAAATCTATCACTTCCTCTGATAATTGTTTTTCCACTCATTAATCAGTATTAAAACTCTGTGTTTTCATATTGGATTTGTCTGGTTTTAGCTTCCAGACATTGGTTTTTGCCTTTCTTTCTCTTATAGCTCACTGAGTGTTTCAACAGAGATTTTCTCTGTAGGACATTGTGAAGCCATTCACATTAACTGTCATTAACTTTCTTTTGCATAAACTGTAGTGATTGAATTCTTTGTATCTCCCTCAGGATGGCATTTTCTTTAGCCTTTGAATAGTTTTATGCACCCATTGTGATTTCTCAGTAATGTTTTTGTGTAGCATGAACCCCTATTGCTACTCATTATGCTTGTGTTGGTCTTTTCATTACTTAGAGAGAAGTGAAAATCACTTGGCTGTTGTTGCTCTGTAATCCCAGTTACATTTTTTCTTTCAAAATGATTTAAAGATGTGTTAAAAGCAAGTTTTGACTTTTTTTTCAGAACATAGTCAGCATTTCATCCTGTTTATGTGTAGCTTTGTCTGCGGCTGAAACAGCTGCATTCAGTGGGATTGAACCGTGGTTTATCACTATAGGAATATTGCCCTGTCCTTCGTACTTTCCCCTACCACTATTTATGATGCTACCACCCTTTGTTTTGCCTCCAGAGTTTATATGTAATAGATGTTCTGTTAATTCAGTGAGTATACTTCAAATAGTTTGGGTTATGCTCTTCTGCCTCGCTTTTAATGAATATTTCTCCACAGCTGTCAGGTACACCTTTACTAATCATCTATGTGTTCTCACAATGGGTGAGACAATGTTCTCACAATGCTGTGCTAACATTTTAGTTGAAACACTGAACGATAAGATTCATATTTAAACAAAGTGAAGCATTCACAGCAGACAAAAGGATTTTTTTGGAAGGGTTTGTGTTTTCAAGAATTCTCAGTCTTTCTGCTCTCCCCACTGACATAACTCTGAGACATTCCTTTCTTCCTCTATATCTTCCTGTATCTCTTTTGGCTGATCCTAGCAGCAAAAACTCAGGTAGGTGCCAGGTTAATGTTGCCAACATCCTGGTAAGAGCCATTCCACCTCTGTCAGACACAAGTGCTCTTCCATTCTGTTAGTCTGATTTTTTTTTTTTTTAAATATGTAAAGATATAAAGAAAATAGTCCCTGCTATCCTTTAGTAAGCTTGTACTAATCACGCTTGCTCTCCTGTAAGACCATGTAAAAGGAGGTGGGCCCTCTGCTCTTCTTCCTCCCTGTCCCCAGGCTGTCCCCAACAGACTTCTTTCCTCTTCATGAGCTTCAAAGGCTGCTTCTCTTTCTCATTAAACTACTTTCTCTGCACTTCCTAGTTTTCTCCTTCCACAACACTCTCATCCTCTTCCTTCTTTCCGTGTCTCTCAATACGCCTTTTTTTGGTTCCCTTAGATGTCTCTGTAGGCTGGACATAAATGCTTCCTTCAGCAGGATTTGCAGTAGATGTTCCTGCCTGTGTCTGTACATTTACTGTTCCTCACAATGAGTCTTGATTTCTCACCTAGGAAAATAAAAAATAAAATCCCTGCAATAAGTAACATTCTGCTCCCATCAACCTCTACTAATAAATCAGAATTTCCTTTTGGTGAGATTCAGGAGATGGGACTCAGCCCTGCAGATCGAAGAAGCCTGTAACCACTGCATTCAGCAAGTAATTATTATGAAGCTCAAAGTCACTTTAAAGTTTTTTCTTACCGATCTGAGATTAATTAGTTTATTATAGTGGTCTAGGAATGTTCCAGCAGAGGAAGGATGGATTTTTCTTATCTGCAGGCTGCTGAAGAAGATGATTTCTGAGAGATTTCTTTGTTCTCCTTCTTTCTTCACTGCTAATATCTACAGCTAATTCTTTTCTTCTTTCACCTCAGGAAAGCTAGTGTGGGAAAAAATGGAGGGAACAGGTTGTTTAGTAAACTCTGGATCAGAAAATGCAAGAACATATGAAAGAGTTTTCTGTGTCTGCACATTTTTGGCCCCATTTCCTTCTGGAATTTCTACCTGGGGCAGTCAGTGACTTCCTAAATTCAGCACAAAATTTGATTTGGATGTTGGTTAAACTGAGGTAAACAAGAATTGTACTTCATGGTATTAAATCAGGGGAAAATTTGGGGGACTGACATTAGAATTAGGCTTTTACTGTACGACTTCTGATTTTCTGGTAAACTGGTTAGAAGAACTTCCACTGAATTTCTCTAATCCTGGGAAAATTTTCAGTTGCTTCTGAAACATAATTTTTTTAGATAATTTTACTTTGTGTGTTTGATGTGATATGACTGTTATGACAGCATTACATTTCATGTGAGTTCTTTGTGACCTTACCCCAGGATACCATGAACCAACTTAACTTTAATTGAATTAACAAACATATCATTCAACATACTGTTATGAAAATAAAGGGTTTTTTTTTTTCCTTTTGTATTATTTTTCAATCTATAAGGGTAGAGAGTCCTTTTTGGGAGTAAATAGATTCCTATTGCCAGGCAGGAGCAGCATCAGTAATTTTGTTATTTGGATGTGTAATGCATTTGAACTCATCTCCAATTGCCTATATTTGAGTCACTTGGGCACATGTGAAAAAATTAAATTAAAACCAGTGTTGGGTTCTACAGACCAGCATGATTAAAATCAGTACATATATTCAAAGGCTTATTATGAAACATACATTTAATTTCTGCACTTTTGTTCAAACCTATGATCTTAACATCTCAGATATGCCACCAAACCTTAGATGTGCCTTTCCATATCTTTTTCCTCAACAGGTTTTATTTTGGTATTGGAGAATATTTCTGTTCATTTGCTGAATTCTTCATTTTTGACATTGATGATATTTTCATCTCTCAATTCTAAAGCCAGTAGTATTTTTCTAAGCAGTAAGTGACATTTTTTCCCCTTCTGGAAAAAGAGAAAAAGGCAAGAAGAGTTTGCAATGTGTTTTTCCTTCTGAATCACAGTTTAGATAAGTGCCTGGAATATTATTCAGTTTTCTGTGAAATGTATAGATTTTCCTTCAAATGTTGAATTCAGTTATTATGAACTTATTTATGATTAGATTAAATATGTCTAGCACTAAAGGAGTAAAAACTCACACAATATGAAAGAAAATAATCTTTATCTGAAGCTTTGCTTTAGGAAAATCAATGTTTAGAAAACTCTCTGCTTCTTTTTTAAAAAAAGAAAAATTCTGATACTGCATTTGACGTAGCATTGGGAATAATATACTCCAGGCAATTTAAGACATTAAAGAAAACCAAGTTAAAATCAGTATTATCCTGCTAATGTAAAATTCTTCAACTATGCACCATCATTGTAATAAAACTCTAAGTGTATAATTCTTAAAATCAGTCCATATTCAGCCTTTGTTCTGGAGTCAAGACTGAAAATATATTGTAAGGTTTTTTGTTTGGTTGGGGTTTTATTTGTTGGTTTGGGGTTTTTTTGTTTGGTTTTGTTTGTTTTTTTTTGTCAAAGACTGTGGCTGAATTTGATTAAAGGGATTTTTTTTTCTTTAAATCAAGATAGTAATTTGGGTATCTGAGAGCTCTTGTATACACCAATGAAAGAAATCTCTTCTGATTTTTTCTTCTTCGTCACAATTTGTTTTAGGTGACATATTTATGACCACAGTATGTCTCTTCATTATTGAGCTGTAATTTTCCATTTTATGAATATATTCTTGTCCCAAATTTCATACTCAGCAAGATCAGATTATCAGAGTTATGAGATTACTGCATTAAAAGTACTTTCTTATGAACCTGAATGTTTCCATCCTTCATGCTTATATTTCCTTTAAAAATTTTAGAAAATTCTACTTGGACCCACTTGATATTCAAAGTCATTTCTAATAACTGGAGAATGTCTTAATGCTCTTTAGTTACAGAGTGCTAGCCATGCAGCCTGCCCATTCTATGCTAGCAGAACCGAAATATTTTCTGTAATTTTGAAAGTCTTCTGATGACTGAGAAAAGTTATTGTGTAACTGAAGATTCAGTTTTCAAGAGCAAATTTTAAAAAAGCAGATCATTAGTTGGAGGATTAGGTAGAAGCAAAGTCATTCTCCTTTGGCATTGATTTGTAGATGGAACAACCTGCTCACCTCATTTGCAACCAATGACATTCTGCCAAATTTCAAGCCATTTATTTTTAACACACCTTCTCGTAATACAATTACTATGTGGCTATTTTTAAAGTGATCAACTAGTCACTGCAAGCAATATTAGCACTTGTTCACCTGTTCTTAAATAACATATGCTGGACATATTTTAATGCTTTATGAAATAGAATAACATCAATTATAGAAATTAATTTCTTAATAATTTTTGTTTTTTCCACTGATAGGCTAAGTGCAGTTTCAAGATACACAGCTAAAATAAAGGTACTTCCAGATGTAAAGAGAAAAAAAAATCTAATCCTATATCCTGTGCCCAAGAAGAACTGAGTTGGCATTAACACACAGGCTTTGACTTTTCTGAGCTCTGTGACAGCCCACTGAGGAATAGGAGAAAAGGCCTAAGATCCATGCAACAGACCTAGTTTCTGGTGGAAGTCTCGCTAAAACTGCCGTTTTTCCATTAAAAATGTCAGATTCAAGAAACAATTGTACTGGTATCGAAACTACATACAGACCATTGCACTTCTGGGGCTGTTGATTCATAAGCAGTCTAGAATCTTCCCTAATTTCAACTACAAAGAGTGATATTTCAGATAAGGCTGTATGGTAACTTGCCATGTACAAATGCTGTTCAGGGGAAATACTAAACATGAACAAACCAATGACAGTTTTCCCTGGCTAAGGCCCTTCCCTCAGATGAGAGGTCAGGCTGAATCTCTGCTTCAAATTCTATTTAGCTGTCTGTACAAGAGGCATGGTTTCAACACATATGATCTTCACGATCTTCACACTTTAGGATCTTCATTAGTATTTTTATATCCCTAACTTAATTGGAAAGAAATTTTTGAAAAGTTTTGTACTAATAAAAATCTTCCAACTAAGCCCACTGGACGTTTCCAGAGAATGGTGTGTTCCTAAAGCCAGAGATTGGTGTGTTCCTAAAGTAACTGTTTTTCTGACAAGGAGGACGGAAGAGATTTCTCTGCAAATAACTATTATCATCAATACCTTTTTTTTTTTAAATTAAAAGCTGTATTGTGGCTCATCAGTTACTAGTGCTATTTAACCTTATGTTTGACACAGAAAGTGGTTCAATGATCATCATACTTTATTTGCTACATGGAGAATTGCTCTGCACAAGACCATTACTCCCAGTAGCAGTATATTTTGTTAAGTGATTTTAGTTGTGCAAAATAGAGTATTCTCCTGTACTGTCTTCTCAGACTTCTGGCATCAGGGCAGAACCAGGGCCATTTTTTTGTAACAGGCTCAATAACAGTATAATGAGATTCATGGACAGTGTTGACATATGTCCTACGGAAGCTAGACTATGATTCACTGCAAAACCTACAAAAATGCCAAAGCAATTTTCTGGAGCTTGCTTGCTTTTCCCAGAAGACTGAGAACCTGTTCTATATAGGTTCTTTACATTACTTCATGAATCTGAGAATTTTCCAGTGGTGTATTTTCCTTCATGTCTAACATCTGTCTCACAGCATTTCTTCCTGATGTCTCTTCTCTAGGAGAAAGGAATCTATGTGGTCAGTGGATGGTTTCTGGGAGGCTGACTTTTTTTACTGTTAGTCTAAACTGTCTGTATTCTTTTTCATGTTTCTACATCATTGGAGGCAAGGACAAAATTATCTTTGCATGTAAGATTAAAAAGTGGTGGTATGTTTTTATTTGATATGGGAGATTTTCTACGGTGTTAGAAAGTATTCCAAGGAAGAAGTCTCCATATTTATAGATGTACTGTATTTTTTCAGTTTACCTGACAACACATGACTGTTGGTTATGTCATAAATTTAAGCAGTCTTGGAGTTGTAAATCATCCTTTAAATATCATGGGCTCAGATCATTAAATACTCTGATTTTTGTTTTTTCATTTTGTTGGTGAATTGATTTGTTTCATGTTAACTATGTCAACTGTGTGGCAAGTATGAAATTTTAGGGGAAAAAAGGGGAAAGAATTCACCCAAATTTATGCTCTCATTTAAACACTTGCGTTGGCTCCTGAAGCACATTTGGCACTTTCCCTAATTCTTCCAATGCTATAGTCAGTTCCAAAGTGCTGCCTACTCAGTGTAAGCAGAATTAGTGCAGTGTTGATAACTTTCTTTGAAAACAACAACAAAAAAATTACAAATAGAAGTTAAGTTTACTCTTACTTTTAATCTTGCAAGTCCTGCCATCACTAAGTTATATATGACTTCCCTTAAGTGATGTTCAGTCATTAAACTGAGATCCAAGACAGGAATGGGAAATGTAATTTTCAAGTAAGGATAAAAAAAAAAGGAAAAACATCGCTGTTCATGTCATTCCTGTTTATTGACTCCGGCTTTCATTTTCCCCATAAAACTCAAGCAAAACTAACGGACAAATCTAAACTTTTAATGTATTAAACTCTGTGAGTTTCTGCTCTTAATTTCAATTGAGATCAAATATGGGAATTTTGAAAAGTGCCTTAATACTCTGCTTGACTGTAAATGTCAGAACGAACTGTGTTCTCAGCTGATTTATAGAGGAAGGATTCAGATAGCTCAATTAACCAAATTTTCTTAAGATTCATGTCCAAGCCCTCTACGTCCTTATAAAGGCAAACTTTCTTTAGGATCAATTATTCAAAGTAATATAACTGTGAATGTCTCTCTGCGAGTCCAAGATAGTCAGAACGGTATCAATGACACCAGAGAATTAACTTTCTCAAAATATATGTTCCTGTTGTAAAGCATATGCTGGATGATTTATCACCAAGACACTACCCAGAGTAGTCACAAAGAAATAATCAAGTCTAAATGCAGCTGAAACACCAGAAACTCAAGCGTACTTTATAAAAAGGCTATCATATATTAGTGATACTCTGAGGAAATCTGAGGAAATCAAATTCTAAATCTGTTTGGAATCACTCCACTAATTAAAATACATTACAACTTCAATAGCAAAGTCCCCTTTTTTCCTAATGGTAGATTGATCAGGAACTTATGAAGGGTCTCTCCAATTAAAATCAGTACAACTGTATAAAGTCTTTGCTTCAGCTCTTGCTTCTGTACAGTATTATTTTTGTCTTTTTCTTGGTTAGCTTTTATCTTTGTTTTCTACAAAGCAGTTTTGCAGAGCCAGAATTAGATTAAACCCCATTAATGATGATGTATCTAGAGCAGTTGGAATGAGTTCAGTGTTGGAACGCTCTGTATTTCACAATTGTTAAGAGCTGGCATGCAAGGAATTATTCTCCATGGAACTGAGGTTCTCTTGGCAGCTTGCCCAGGTACTCCAGGACCTTACTTCAGAAAAAAGACATCTCGGCTTTATATGGATGTTTCCTGTACGTTGTGGGCATGAGCACTGCCCAGAATGTCACTGTATGTATATTTGTTATTTCTGAGGGTTTTTAAAAGATATTTCTAGTGCTAGCTAACCTATCCCACTCCCAGGAGAGGAATGCTTTTCAGTTATCTTGAAATCACTCTTAATTCAAACTGCCTTCAAGGTAATATGCATCACAAAATTATTAATATCGCAATAGCTGAATAGACAGAATTGCCACAAACATTTATAAAAGTCAGAGGTGGTGGAATGAGAATTCTTACTTCTTTGTCCATATGATTTCACAACGTTTTTTCTACTTCCATTTCATCAAGGATTCCTTCTTTCTGCAGAACTTAGATCTCTGATTGTGTCCAATAAGGAACTTCATGAAGCGGCCCAACCCTAAATTAAAAAAAAACCACTTTGTATTTGCACAACAAAAAGATCTCATTCTTGAAATACATTCAGGTGAGTTTAATCTTTCTCCATGAAACTTTTTAAATTTTTTCTTATTTGAAAGACAGTTTTGTCATTCTTCTCAATTACTGTCAGTTCTTATCCTCATAGGCTTCAGTTTTTCTAGAGCCAGATATAATTTCCTGTGTGTGACTGATGAATTAACAGCCTTTTATCTCAGAAGGGATCAATTCCCTTCTTTGATAACTAAAGATGTATCTTTCAATGTGAAGTGCCTTTTCTGCTGAATCTTATATTTTATAGTAATCTGTACTTTAATGAAAATACATAACACAAAATCTAGATGGGTGAATGGATGTAGTTCATTAATAATTTTTAATTAAAAAACAGGCATTATGGCAGGTAGCCTGTACAGAATGACAGTGGGCTTGAGGTGATTAATCTGGAGCATTTTCTTCTAAAGCTACTATAAAAGACCTTTAATCTTTTTGTGCCATTTCCTCTTTTTGCTTACACTGACTAGTACTGTGCTTCTGAAAAGAGCATCTGGATTTCTACAGAAAAATACCTAAATAAGAGATACCTAGAGGTCTGGAAGAATGGGCTTTTTGGGGGGAAAGGTACCTTGGGTAAAAAAGGCCTCTCCGTATGAGCAAGGGCTTTTTCTAAGGGTTCTGTCTTGCTTTGTACTTCTCTATGAGGGGATTCTCCACTGAGTTTTAAGAGTTTGAGCACCTACATCATAATGGAAGAAGCACTGAAACCACACTATTAGTTCAGCTGGTACAGACTGGAGATTAATTTTCCTTATCCTTGTCTTCATCTGTGGAAAGAGATGCAAAGTCATAGAAACCCATCCACAAGTTATTTGGGAATGGATATGCTATTGTTCATCAAGCTTGTTATAAAGAAGCCAGAAAAGAGAGCCTCTATTTGTTCACAACTGAGAGAATTTATGGATGGATCCAGTATTCACATATTCACCAGGATAAATCTCTCACACTCTGTAATTGGACACTTATAATTCAAGTGTGAGTATATGAATGTACTTGACAAAGTGTTTGATGTCTTGACTGGTGTTTTGAATTTTGTCTTTTCCTCATTTCTCATGTATGACTGATTTTAAACCCTGCTTTTATACATTGCTGGTTAGGTTGTTTGGGGTTTTTTGTGAGATTCATTTCCTTGCTAACTTAAAAAGTTGCCATAGTTAAAATGCTTTTTGTTCAGAATTCTAAAATGAGGCTGGGTGCTTGAAAAATAAGCCTCCTACAAAGGATTTAGTTTAATTAAAAGAGACAGATATGAGACCACTGGGGAGATGAAGTCCACTGGTTAGACTGGTGCATCAGTCCACTGGATTTCCAGAAGTCACCTGTGTCCTGAAGAAGTTTGTGTCCTGATCACAGATGACTTTGGAAAGGGATGCTTGGATTTGAGTTTGCTGTTTTATATTGTAAGAAAATAGATTCTGGTTTTAAAATATATTGAAAGCAACTCATTCATAATATGGGTAAAAAAATCAATTTGACTGTTCTTGGTGCTTGGAGAGGATAGTTTTTAAAATAGTTTAACAATTAACAGGAAATGGTGCAATTGAAATCTATTTTTAAATCAATACCAGTATGTACCTCTATGTTTGATGTTTCTATAAAAGTATATCAAGAATTATTTTACATTTTATTGGTTTTATTTCCTTGGGCAGGGGGAAGCAGTTAGAGGTTTTTGTACATTTCTATAGAGTCAAGCCATCTGCTTCTGTTTCTGTAGTGAATAATTTTTCTGTAGGAAAAAAATTATCGGCTTTCTTTAATCAGTTTAGATGTATTTTATTCCTTTGCCTAGCCTGCCTTTGTATGTGTACTATCTTGATACATATATCTTAAATATTTTTTCTGTTTGCTTTTTTCTTATTTGGTATTAAATAATGAATATTTCATTCTACTACTTTCCACCTTAATCTGTGAGCAGATAGCAGGCTGGAATGATTGAAAGTGGACTATGACTTGTGCTGGGATAGCAGCCTAAGGAAAGGGAAACTACATTCAATGAAAGTTCTCTTACTGATGGAGGCACATCTTACTGGGGCTATCTGGCTGTGATCACTCAAGTTACTGGAACACTAAATTGTCTTTGAGTAACTAGGTCTCTGGGACATCAGATGAATAAGGCTCTGATATTTGCTCTCTTGCCAGGTGTGAGGGGTTGATTTTGTTTGGATGCCAGGTGTACACCAAGCCACTCTATCACTTCCCCTTCTCATGTGGATGGAAAATAAGATGGAAAAGAACTTGTAGGTCAAGAAAGGCAGTTTACTGGAGCAAAGATGGAAGGTTCCGCATACAGATGCAAGGTGAAAAAAGTTAAATTTATTCTGTACTTCCCATCCACAAGCAATGTTTCGCCACCTCTCAGGAAACAGGACTTCAGCATACCTAGCAACTACTCTGGAAGGCAAAGATAAATAATGCCCCCACTTCTTCCTTCTTTCTTTACCTTTTATATCTGAGCAGACATCTTGTGGTATGGAATATCCCTTCGGTCTGTTTGGGTCAGCTGTTCTGGTTGTGATGTCTCCCAAGATTTTGCCCACCCCCAGAGTGCTGATGGGTGGGTGGAATGTTGGAGAGCGAGCACTGATGCTGTGCCAGCTCTGCTCAGCAGTAGGCAAAACACTGGTGTGTTATCAACAACTTTATAGCTACCAGTGCAAAGCACAGTGCTGTGAGGGCTGCTGTGAGGAAAACAGCTCCATCTCTGACACACCTAGCACACCAGGGCAGACAAACTCTGCCCCGGTCACAGACAAGGCAGGCCAGCTGCTCACTCTTACACTCAGTCATCAGCCCTAGCATGGCTGAGATCCTTTTGGCAGGGCAGGATCTCCATCATTTCTGGCTGAAAGTGTTCCCACCTTCTGAAACCTTACACCTTTCAGCTTTGGAAGGAAGTGATTTTTCTTGCCCTGATAGTGCAATATTACATTATACTTTTTTCTAATTTACTTACTTGCATAATGATTTTTTTCAAAAACCCCATATTTGTTGAAGTCCTTTAATAATTTAACAGCACACATATCCTTTTCTAAATTTACATAATTAATTTGTATTCTGTTATCAATTGTGTAGTAAATAAACTTGTAAAATATTGTCATGTAATTGATGCATTTATACACCTCTCATTTTGAAACTCTTCTTGATTTGTCAGTAGAGGACTTATTCCCTATGCAGCCATGAAATGCATGGAGCTAAGGTTATTCTTCCCACTTGAAAATACCAAGTTCTGATACAGTTGCTAGAGCTAGGAGACTTCTTAATTTTCTTCATCACTGCTCTTTATGTCCCACATCATAACCATAATCTGTTTATCTAAGGGCTAATTGGTTTTCTCTTTCTTGGCAGTAATGCATGTGCTCAACACATAGACTGTTTTCTACATAAATTGCTTTAGCAATATTGTATATTGCTGAGTTATATCTGTATATTCTTAAATTCTACACACCTAGACAAGTTGAAACTCCACTTTGTCTAGACATTCTTTATACTTGGAAACTTAAATTGGTAACTCCACTGAATTTCATTTGTTTCTCTGTGCATTTGTTGGATATTGGATGGCATAGGCATACACAGAGATCTACAAAGTCACGGTTTTTACCATGATTAACTTAAACTCTTAAAGCAGAGGAATCCCAAGGACTACAACAAAGGATTTTTCTGAATTTGTAGATGGAAACTGAAAAACAGTGAATGTGTTATTTGTTCAACAGTTCTTTTGCACCACAAACACAGCCACTTCTTTAGGATGCATCCTTGGAGCTGCATACGAGATGACAGGAATAGACAAGAGAAATGGTCCTTGCACTGTAGGGAGGAATTGTTGTCAGAACAAAAGAATCAAGAAGGAAGAGTAAAAGGAGCATTCTGTATTCTGAGTTTTCTATCAGAATTTGAATTCTCTTGGGAGTGAAGACAGGAAATTACAGTTTGAAAGGTAGTGACATGGTAAACTTCCTCAAGTGTTTTGGGAATTGCCAGGAAAAGAGTTATTGAAGGTGAGAGAAAATGTCATTGTAGATTGAAAACTTCATCAGAGATAGCATGGAATATGTGGCACAAGCAGGCAATTGTACTAGAACAAGAAAACCTTGATTTAAAAAATGAGGGAAAAAGAAGAAAAAAATAACCTGAAAGATCAGAAAAAAAAGGATTTGGGCTGGTGGTAGAACTTTCTTTTCTGCTGCTGAACTGTATGCTTGTGAAGATGTATTCTTCAACAAATACACCTTCAAAAATGCTGCACAAGTTCAAATGAGTATTTGTCTAATACAGTGGAAGAAAAAGGCAACATGTCCAGCAGCAATGGTATGTTCATAACAGCACTCATAAGGTTATCAAAGCATTTTATTTTCATAGACTTCCTGCAATGAAGCTAATGCTTTCCTGAGGGAAGAAACTTCAGCAGGATGATAGCCTTTTTGGCAGACACTGATAAGACAAAGACTGACCTGGGGTTACTGTGAAATCTCTGAAAATTCCTGTTGAGGATATTGTCCAAAGGTGCGTGTGAATACTACTGAAAGAATAACACATATATCTCAAGATTTATGTGGAGTTCTATTGCATCATTTCTCAAGAAAAAAATGAAATATATCACTAATGCACTAACAGATGAAGAAAAATAAAATAAATCTGCATGGCAAGGTAGGTAGCTGAATGTGAATTGTCTGCATGGCACTAAAGATTTAGGCTCAAAGCTCTGATTGATGGTCATATTTTATGGGTTTAATTTCCAGCAAATAATTCTGTTTGTTGCTGTGGCTTTGTTTTTTTGCCAGGTGGTAGCTTTCTTTATATGTTCGAAGAGTGAAAATAACTAAATGAGATGCTTAGATAGAAATAAAGTTTTATTAACGAAAAAAAACCCAAAAAATGCCTACTATATAAAAAGAAGGAACAGATAATACAGGAAAGAAAATAGGAAAAACTAAATTTTAAAACTTAAAAAAAAAAATTTTCTAATAGAATTAAACCAATGAAAGTGAATACAATCTGGTTTAATAAAATGAAAGGATTTGCAAAAAATTAAGCCTTTGTCTTGAATTCTGTTCAGCTATGATTGCCAGTTTAAAAAGAAAAACAACAAACAAAAAAATAAGTAGAAGTATTAGCATGAGTCAAGGTTCTTACACACATTATTCTGTTTATGAAGTGTTTGCGAATATCAGTCTGTTATTCCATAATTAAATAGTTCTGTCTTTTTAATGCTCTATTACATTTTGTTATTATTTAATTTTGTTACCTCTTTTGGACTGAATTATTTTTCCTCCAGTGATCAGTAAAAATATATCTGCATTATTCATGGATTTTATTATATTTAAAAAATCTTTCCTTTGTTTAACTCTTATTTGCACCCAAAAACACTGAAGGTTTTGTCTGAGCTATAGAAATGAACTTTCAATCCTTGTTTTGTAAAGTTATGGCTTTACCAACTTTAATCACATTTGTTAAATGATTGCAAAATCTTGTACAGCTCCAAATTATTTTGTTAAGATTTCTTCATCTTCCAATCTTTTTCATGTTATTTTCACACCAGAAAAGTGCCTTACGTGAAAAACTGTGTTTACTTGTGGAGAGAAAAAAGTATTGCAACTTTCTGTTACTTGGTAAATGTGGAAGGATCTTTGAAAGACTATTATGGAAATTTAGCTTTCTTATTACTGTAGGTGTTTTTTTCACTGCCATCACCATTGCTGTGGTCACATCATATGAAATATTCCTTTTCTCCTGTTGTTGTAAATTCAGGAGATGGCAAATTCATTTTTATAACTATGACTGGTAATCCAGGTCTTTGCTGGAGGCAGTTAACTTTGTGGTGATGGAGCCTATTGCCAAATTGTGTCTTTTCCCAAGTGCTGTCTACACTCCATACCACTGCAGAGGTTCCATACTGTCTTTATTCAGCACATCTGGAAGGTCTCTCCCCTCACCCTAGTCACCTAAGGAGTGGAAATTTCCCCTTTCACTCCCACTTAGCTTGGAAGCATTATACAATTCTTGTTCCTG
Source organism: Vireo altiloquus (assembly GCA_013396875.1). NCBI lineage: Eukaryota > Metazoa > Chordata > Aves > Passeriformes > Vireonidae > Vireo > Vireo altiloquus. Next base: position 405,732 of record VZRF01008106.1, on the reverse strand, counting down.
TCTAATGTACAAAACGACTGGAAAGTAGCATTCAAGTATTCATTGCTAGATAAAAATCCTGTAGAAGGAATTGTTTGAACTCTGAAGCAAGAGGAGCTGCATGGACACCATGTGCTGAGCACCAGATCCATATCACAGTAGTTTTTGTCATCTCTATCCCTTTACAAGAGTTTAAACAAATTGATAACACTAGCAGCACATGTAAATAACTTATGTTGATTGTTCCTTGCTGAAGTTTCTGGAAAGGGCAAAATTTCCAGGAGTCTTGATTTTACAATTTGCAAGTTGTCATGTGTGGTTTTCTTCTGAATGCAAGAAACAGAAGATGGTAAAAATAGAAATACTTGTCAAAAAGTAGCCCTACTTTAATTTAATGTCTCAAGGGCTATCTGCCAGAAGAGCTCTTATGAAATGTGAAGACTGGTTATTGTCATTTTTCCACTGTTACTTTGACTTGACACTAGTGTTCTGTTACATTTAATATTTTTCTGAGCTGTAAAATGAGGTACCTCATCTTATAGCTCCTCACATCTGTGTTATCCATAGCACCTCAGGTTACATCTCCACAAATCCTCTTGACAGCATGCATCAAGTCTTTGGTGATGTAAACCCTCCCTGAAAGTGTTAGATCTTTCCTCCTGGATGACAGTTCCCGGTGCACTATACTGCTCATGCTCCACATGTTAAATAACCTGTAACCTTTTGGTGCTGATTGTTCACAGCTGTAGTGCTTAATTACAGTCTATGCTACTATAGGTTCAAGGCTGAGAACAGTAGAGAATAGATTATCTGATAGATATTTTGGCCAGCTGATGGCCAAATGTGTAGCTAAATTAAATTGCTCCAACAAAAGCAAACAGTAAACAAATAATTTAACAAAACCTATCAACTGTAATAATGATGTTACAATGGGAACTTAATTAGCTTCTATGTTATAACCATGATGGCAGACTGGACTACACTGATTATTCATTTACAAATCTTTCAAGTATAGTATAGAAAAATAAATACTGCCGCCCTCAATTCCTCTGACTCAAAAGAAGAATCCAGACCAAAACTACCCAAGAACATGAGTTTATTGTCAACACAATGCTTCATGGGAAAGGGCTTCAGTTTTCACAGGAGCTCTTGAATTTTATCTAGAATAGTGGCATGGAATCTAGTGGAAGAAAAAAAAAGTTTATTCTCTAATGTTTCCCTGCAAATAAGGTTTTTTATCCCCACTCTGTCTATTAATTTGCAGAATAGCATAGTACTAGCCCATGTAGCACTGCATAGTTGCCATTAAAAATGTTTACTGTTTAGATCAAGAAGTACCTTCTTGCACATTTTAGTGTTGAGCATGATGCCCTGTCAGAGATCTGGTACCATTATTTTTGGTTATCAGGCAGATTATTGGGCTGCCTCTTCCAATCTACTCTTGAAGCAGACTAGATATTTTCTGCAAACTAAATGCACCTTTAAATAATTTGAAGCAGGAGACTATTGTGTGTCCTCACAGCTTGACTTGCAAGACAATGGTAAAAAAAAACCTGATAATATATTGCTGTTACAAAAAGGGCTCCTTTGGATGATCCTAGTTTCCCTGGAAGATCTACAGCTGCCTAATTTACAATAATTTATGGAGTAGTGTCTAGGAAGATGGTAGGGGCTGAATTCTTTGCAGGAGTTTTATTCAGCACCCGTAAATTACACTTTGCCTTTGTAGTATACTGCCTCCTTGATTATAAAAGCACACCCCTGCTTTCTCCCAAGAGAGGTCCGCATGTTTCTCCATAGTTTCTCTGTCTGTGTCTTGCTGATTTTTTTTTTCACCACTCTTCTTGTTGCTCTGTCCAACCCCCACCTCCTTTTCCATCAAAACAAAAAGGAGATAGTTGTTTTCCCATCTCTAATGAGTCCCTGAGCAGAGTGATTATTGATCATAACTGGAGTGTCAGTTTGTTTGTTTTGTGGAGATGTTCTGAAAGATGTTTAGATGATTTTTGAGAAAGAGAATACTCATTTGCACATAGACGTGTGATAATTTCACAGTAATGGCTTCATGATGTTCATGAGAATTTGAGTTTTGCCTCTGTTCCTCAAATCTTTCTTAGACTCAGATGGCTTCCATATGAATGTTTGCCACTTCGAAGCTAAGCTCATGCTTAGATGTATGTCTTGTTCAGGTCCTTAGTTAAGATATGCCAAAGGAGCCTAATAAATAAATGGAGGCAGGATGGGGAGTTTTAATCATTTATTGATTGTATGAAACTTGAACTATTTTTCATTGCAATTCTGTGGGCATAAAGCTTATGTTTAGCAGAGAAAGGTACTCCTGACAGAGAAATCATTCATTGTTAACTAAACAGCACTTGTAAACTCTTTAAAATTTAGTTGTTGGGGGATACTTTTCCATGAAATATTTGTTAATACGTGTGCTTTTTCAACAGTCATTATTCTGGTTTTGTTGTTTGCCCTTAAAAGAAAAAATCATATTTATTTAATTCCATTAAAGTAAAATTCATTTCATAAGCATGAAATCATACCGTACTTCGACTTCCAACAAATAATATTATCTGAATATAATTGCAAATTAGTGATATTCCAATGTGACCATTTGTGTTATTTACTTGAAGATTGAATATCTTTTAAACTATGTAGTATATATTGTACAATGTCATTATCCACATTAAGTTTTGATATTTAACATGAAAATAAAATCTCAGTTGCTCTCTATAGGTACCTCTGAAATGAACAGTTTGCTTTGTGTTACCAAGGAAACAGATCTTCGCAAAGATATAAGGCCACTTTGATGTCATTGTAAACCACTAAAGTGGAAATCTTTAGTGTTTGTCAGCCTCTTGAGAGTAAGCAGTTTGCTCTAATCAAAATGAATATAAAATTATTCTGAGCATGTAGAAATGCAGTATTCTTGAAGCAAGCATGCTCACTAGTAACCACACTTTTTTTTTTTTTTTTTAAAAAGCAATGATTCAGGACCAAAAGAAACCTGATTACATTTTATTGAAAGATACATAGATATCTAACCCTGCATGTTCCTGAGCAGTTTTGTTCCCAAAAATTTAAATTGGCACATGTATAACAAGTTGAAAACAATATATTATTCAATTCAGCTGCCTATTTTGAGTTACTCAAGGGGATAAAAACATGTTTATTTTTGACACTCACTAAAAATAAAATGATTGGAACATAGAGTGGGGAAAAAACCCCAACGAATGACTAGTGCTGTTCGGGGCTACACTGTGAATTCAGAAAACAAGCCAAATCCCTTTGTGTGAAATGGCCTCACAGGCATTTCTGCTTAGGGGGAGAAATGAGTGACTAAGTCACAAAAATAGTAGAAAAGACACAGGGAAAAAAAATAAGTCTCATTTGAAATATAAAACCCTGTCGCTGTGAATATGAAAGGTTAATTTCTGCTCATCTTTCCTTCAGGAGTAAAGTACAATAATAATAATATCCCAGACAAAGATAGTTGTTCAATGCTTTTCAAAATAATTCTCTGGCTCCAGGAGCTAGAAAGGAGTACCCATACGAAAATGTTAAGTCAACATTTTGTCATTGGAAATGTGGTCCATAAAAGTTAAGGAAAATGTGAAAAATTAGCATCATACTCTGACATTGAGACGCAGAACCTTTTTCCTTGACTACGCTGCTCTCAGCGGAAACAGCTGGATATGTGATAAGCGAAGAGAAGAACGAAGTTGTAAAGTACTTTTGGGCAATGGGTGGGGGAAAAGGAAAGTAAGAGAAAGAACACAGAAACAGTTTGCAAGGGAGAGCAGTGGAAACAATGAGGCTGTAAATGACATGGCCTCAAACCATTAGCTACAGAAAACTGGGAGACAGAGCATGCATCCCCAGATGAGATGCAAATAAGAACCAAGCAGCATAGCAATGAGTAAATAAAGGTCCTACCAAGAAGTGGTGGGAGTGGAGAGCCCTTGCTTACCAAGAGAGTATGACTGATTGCATGTTTTTTTGTTGTCATGTGCACTCTTCACTTTCCAACCTCCTTAAGATAGGACACTTAAACACTTATTGCTGTGTACATTCTGCTAAATAAACACCTTATTACCTTGTTTGTTTAGCGGACTGTAGGCTTTTGGTTAAGTAATATATATTTCATCCCTTCAGTACCATCAGGAATGGGGTCATTGGATGTATTATTATCAGAGTCTGATCTTAGAGATAGGTTAATGTTAGCACCAATACTGCTTAAATTCCTGAACTTTTTAGAAAAGCAGTTACTATTAAAAATATTTACTACTTCATTTACACATACTTCAAAAGCACAAGAATGTTATTGATATGCCCTCTTTTGTTAAGGATAAGCCTTTATATATATATCTATATAAAATTTCCTTTATATTCTTACAATTAGTATAGCCTCTTGACAAGTCCAAATAAATGAGTTGTTAATATCTAATTAATTTCTTTTTGTTAGCTGGAATAGCTATCATTTTCTAAAGTTATGATATAAGCAACAAAGCCATGAACCTACAAAACAGATCTATAAATTTCATCTTAGCCATAAACAATTGCACCTCTATTCAGTATTTCTACAAGACAGAGGGAAAAAACCTACTGCCACTCTGCTTGGCACTGATAAAATAGTATTTTAAATACCATGTGTATGATAAGTTTAGTTCAGGAGGTACAAAAACCTATGCTAATACATATTGGAAAATATCCGTTTTGTTAGCCAATAAAAACCAGTGTTCCAAAGAAGTATATTTATTCTTTATAGAAAAATTTGGAGTGAGGAATAAATACAAAGAAGGAGAATAAATATTCTCTAGGTCAATAGTGACATAAAAATAGGAAGAAACTGTTGATTTAAAAAAATCTTAATCTGTAAATCAAAAGGATGTTCCAATTATGAAAGGAAAAATGTTCTAAACTAGCTTTCCTACAGCCATAGTGGGAGAAAATAGCTGATGAATTTTACAGTTTATCTTTGGTATTTTTCTTACCTGGATTGTGTACAACTGAAAGAAATGCTCTCTGATCTGTGAAATCACTTTCAGCTTTTTATTCCTGTTTAATATAAGAATCTGATGGGAAGGTGTGCCAGAAAATCGATGGGTGATCGATACCAATCATGTAAGTAACACAGGCTTTATAACTGCAAACACACACACAAAGTCTGCAATATCTGCTGCCTAAGCATCAGATATAAATACATTGTGCTGTATGCATAGGAATATAAATGCCATCTTGTAAAGTCACATGAGCACCATGCAACTAATATGTACTGAATTTTAAATATGTGAATATTGGCTGGGGCTTACCCTAGTTTTAGCGGTTTAAAAATCAGGTATCCAGACTAAGTAATGGCTCTTTTTGAGCTCAGTGCAGTCAGCTCTGGCAGCATATACATCCCACCTGCTTTATACACCTATTTTATAGTGAGGTTAATTCTTTTCTCTTTATACTAACTACTGCCTTAGCTGGCTGGCTTAAATTAAGCTTGTAATTTTAATTACTGTCATAAATCAGCAATTTCCCTTTGGAAACTGTAAAAGGAATTTTTGCAAATCCCACATAGAATTTAATGGCAATAGTTTATTTTTAGTAATGGTTACTCTGCTAGGTGTTCAGTTAATATTCACAGTGGGACACAGTGAACGAGATTAAAGAAAATCTCTGCAGAGAATTAGAGATACCAGCTGTATGGGATAATGAGAGGACTGACTTTCAACTCCACACTACCTGGTGCAGGCAGCAGGTTGGCAACATCCAGGAATCAGCTGAAAACTCCTTGCTAATAAAGATGCAGGCCATCATAAATCTTCAAATGGCTTCACCCAAGTCGGCAGACAGTTGACCACCTACCTTGATGAGTAGAGCCTCTTGTGACATGAAGTGTATCACTTGCATCTGTGCTAAAGAAAAGTGGTTCGAAGAACTTGCCCATATTGGAATGACAACACATATCTAAAGTTCATGTTTCTACCTAATGCTGGGGGAAGGAGGGCAGAGTTCTAAGAGTAATTCTTACAGCTCTGCTTCTATTCTGGCAATAAAAATGCTGCTAGCCAGAGATGATACCTGTGCCCAAGACTGTGATACAAGGTATTTCATTATGACGTATAAAGGTGCTTTTCCTCTTGGCTAATACAGTCAGTGTATTCTATAGGGGAATACTGGCGATAATAAAGGGAAAACAACACTTGACAGGGCTTGTTTGCAGAAGAATTCCAGTCATATATGTGTCAGTCACCAGCCTGTACTTTTTGCTAAGTGTATATTGCAGACAACATTCATCTTGCAGCTTGCACAGAGGTAAGTCCTAGCTCTACTGCACAATCCACTGCAATGAAATTCCAGAATTGGATAGTATTTGTTAACCACCAACACTAAAGTCTGTGCATTTTAAATTCAGAAAACAATGGCAAGTGCTCAGATGCCTGCAGATTTAATGACTCCATTATTCTCTATCTAGTAGTGTACTTTGTTTTTAATGTTATTGTGGTATGAAGTACTTTTAACAGATAAGTTGTTCCACAAGACAGACTCTCCTAGCTGGAAAAACACAAGGTAGAGAATCTCAGTAACATATCAACAGGGCATCATGCCAGCACTTTTGATTTTTTTCAGAGAAAAAAAAGAAAAAGAAAAAAAGAAAGGGGAGAATGGCAAAATTGTACTGGAAGTAGAAAGTAATATGCATTATATTAACCAAACAAACTTTGTGCTGAAAGATTAGTGTACAGAATGTAATGCAGAATCATATGACATTAAGGAGTGGAATGACTGAAAGAAGATAAATTTTAATAAGGATTAGTAGTAATAAATTTGAATGCAGTAATAATAAAAATGCAGTGTATTTTTCATGAAGATTTTTGTGCCAACAAGAATTTCTGATACAAACCTCATCATAGGAAAGCCTCTTCATATTGATATCACATAGAAGAGGAAAGCTAATATGGCTAGTGACAAAGTTGAAACTGCTGGTACAATATGAAGCAAAAATGAAAAATGTAACTGTAGAAATCCAGTGACATATAATGTGATGTAATAAAAATCCAGTGACATATAGTGCGAACAGAGAAGTATAAATGATATATAAATGGATATAAACTAGCCAGGACTAAAAATAAGCTAAAAAAGACACATCATGTTCTTAAGATGGTTATATGGTTTCATTTTCTTCTATGGAAGTACTAGAAAGCATGAAAAAAAGGAATGAAAAAAACCAACCAAACCAGAAGATTGGCTTTCAAGCTAATAATTTTACAGACCAACATTTTGGAGAAACAAATTACTTGATCTGATGATTAAAGATAACCCTTCCCGTCACCCATTTTGAGAAAGCTGGAAAATATATTCTTGTATGTCAAAGATGACTTTGTTCAGCAATATGTGCACTGCACCTGGAGAATGTTGTGAATATTTTAAGGTACCTGAGAATGAATCAAAGACAACTCACATGTCTTGTTATCCAAAATGAGATAATAGAAGCCTTGGGAACAAATTTCAACAATGCTGTAGTATATGAAGCAGCAGATTCCTACAACAAAAAAATCCAGCTCTGCTTAGCCTTCTCATTTCTCATCAACATCTATAGGTAAACTTAGCCCTATAAGGATGCACAGGATGTAATAAAAAATGGAGAAAAGAGGAACTGAGCCTGTGGAACAGCAGCTGATTTTAGCTATCTCCATGGTGTTTCAACTACATCAAAAATCCTGAATCTTCTCGAAATATGAGATGTTTCAGCAACAAAGGTCAGGCTTTTATTAAAATCATGTATAATTCACAGTCCAGTTGAATTGGAAAAAGCTACAACTTACATTGAAAAATTAGTAATTGAGCTATTGAGAATGCTTGGATAATTCAGGAAAAGTTCACTAAATAATAAAAATAGAGACACCTCTAAGTCAAGTATGGTATAGATGGATTTCTTTCAGTGTAAGTTATTTTACAAAGGTCAACTTTTGACAACGATTTGAAGTGAAAGACTAAAATCTTAATAGCCATGTAACAACTGTGGTAGAAGGTACATATTCCCAATTTTCAGAAGTGCAGCCCATTACTCAGCCTACAGAGAGATCACCGATTGAGACAGAAAGATACTAAACTATTAGAGAGTGTCCAAAGGAGAACAACAAAAATGGTGAAGGGCCTTGAGGTGAAGCCGTATGAGGAGCAGCTGAGGTCATCTGGTCTGTTCAGCCTGGAGGAGACTGAGGACAGACCTCATTGCAGTTACAAGTTCCTGTTGGAAGGGGAAGAGGAGGGGCAGACACTGATCTCTTCTCTGCGGTGACTAGTGACAGGACACGAGATAATGACCTAATTTTGTGTCAGGGGAGGTTTAGGCTGCATACTAGATAAAGGTTCTTGCACCAGAGGGTGGTTGGGCACTGGAACAGGCTCCCCAGGGAAGTGGTCACAGTACCAAGCCTGTTTCAGTGCAAGAAGGATTTGGACAATACCCTCAGGCACATGGTGTGACTCTTGGGGATGGTCCTGTGCAGAGCCAGGAGTTGGACTTGAAGTTCCTTGTGGATTCCTTCTAACTCAGCTTATTCTGTGATCGAAAGATTTTGCAATTCCACAGTGATATCAGGGCCCAGAGGACGCTGAAGCTGATGGCTCTGATCAGCCTACTCAGAGGCCTCCCCACACTCTGCTGGGGATCACATCAACTCCAGTCTCAGGTCTGACCTTCCTCTTAGAATAGCTTAATATCGTCCTCTATTTGGTCCTATCTCCTTTTGCTCCTGGCTGGGCTCCCTGTTTGGAGGCTGGGCCAATATTTTGCCACATCTAGAACTGTAGAGAGAGGCTCTCACTCACTGTCAGCTCTGCTGTCCCAGCACAGCCTGACCTCAGGTCCCAGGTCCCAGCCTGGAGGAAGGAGCTGGCTCTTGTCTCTCCCTGTGCTGTAGCACACCAGTACACCTGGATTAAAATAAGAATACCCCAACAAAATGAAAAGAAAAAAACCAGAAGAACTCCAAAGAAATCAAAGTCATTTGAGCCAATGCTGCAAGGAGGTACGGCTTCAACACTTGCTTGTCTCAAAGAATCACAGAATCATCAAGGTTGGAGGAGACCTTCAAGATCATCTAGCCCAACCATCAATCTATGACCAACACAACCACCCATAAACCATATCGCCAAGTTTGAATGCTTGGTGGGACAATCCTGGCTAAAGTGCAAACCAGATTAAAACTGCTGAGTTACAATTTCAAGATTCTGCATGAAATTTTAACCTCAAGATGTGTTTCTCATAAATCATGGTTTGTTTTGAAGCCTTTCAGAATTCATAAGTAATGCTTTAGTTTTATTTAAATAATGACTAAATAGTTTGGGATTGGGGTTAAATATGTATACTTCACATGAAAGGGGTAACACTGGCTCATTATCTAGTTCATGTATCCACTTAGTACAGGATTGCCTCCTGTGGTGCATAGTCCTGGACTCTCTTTGCAGATCTCAGGTATTTGGCTTAGCTAACTTTTCTTTAGAACAGTAATTCTTTTTGTTTTGTTTGCTTGTAACTCTAATTTGTCTTTGACTTCTATGAGTGCCATCATCAGCGCCATAGTGAAATATTATTTCATATTTAAAACATTCCTGTGAACTGCAAAAATGGCAACATTTATAAATTTTCTCTGTTTCTACTATAATTTCTACAAGCCTCCTAGTGAAGGGTATATGAAATGAGTTGAGTACCAGTGTTATGAGGCTGAGACCACACATTTAAAAGTCTGAAATTTCTACAGAATACTCTGCCTTTAATAACAACACTGAAATGGTTTCAGTCATTCATCAGAGAGTTTTGGTACTGGATATTGAGGAATCCTTTTAAAAAAAACACTGTGAGACATACTGGGCAGGTGACAGCAAGACATAACAGCAGAATTACCTCTGTGAAATAAGTGTAAACAGCTGTCTTAGTAAATCATGCTCATGTCCCAAGTTTGAAGTGTGTGTGGACAAACTGGTTGAACTGAATGATACAAATATCATGGTGGGAAGTCAGGGAAAATTCACTCTGAGCAATGGAGGAATATACCCTTTATATCTCTGAAGTCTTTTTCTCAACATGTTATAGCCTCGGTTCTTAGTATGTTCATAATTCTTCTCAGAGTTAATTATGTACCTATAGAACAAATCGATGCCAGTAAGGACTTGCAACAAAATCTCTGGCTAGACAGTCACCTCTCGTTTTTTGTCTCTTGATTTGTTTCTCTGTGGGCTGGCTGTTCTGAGCTGACCTATCCTGCCCGTCAGGTTACCATGTTAGGTCACTGTTGATATGAACAGCAGCTGACTAAAAATTAGTAGGGGCATCAGGAGGACTTCCCCATGAGTGAATACTTGCTTTGCAGGTTTTTCCTTTTTTTTTTTTTTTTTTTTTGATACACTCAGGATGTCTGCCTTTGTGGTTTAAATGACTGCAGTGAGTGGAAGTGCAAATGATTGAAATGTAGATTCATCATCATACTAACAGTAGAAGGTGAATTCAACTAAAGATTTTGTGCAAGTGCATTTTCTGGGCATTTTTCCTGGTAGGCAGTGTGGTGGCAGTTTGTTTTCACTAATCTTATTGCTCATCAATTCTCATGTTTCTATCAAGAAGACAAGTGAATTGCTGCTGATTTATAGATCTTTAGAGAGTCCTGAAGGTGCAGCCTTTAATTTATTTTCAGGTTCAGACACTGTCTTACAGCTTTGAAATGGTTGCTGCTGCTGCCCTAAAAGATCTTCAACAAATTTGCTGACTCCCTAGCTAAGTCCACTGCTGTTTTGAAGCACATTGTTTCCATGTCCATGTCAAACTGTTATCTGTTATTAGAGTAATAGGAGGAAATGGGAAACAATAGTTGTAAATTTTGGAAGCTGTCACATTCGTGTCATTGTTAATTTTGATTTATTTACTGTTATTCTGGATGCATCTCTGTAAACGGTAGGAAGGAGAAGTCAGAGAAATGTCAGGTCCTATCAAGAAAAAGGAGAAGATTATTAAATGGGAGGAAGGAGATGAAAACAGCAATTTAAATGCCAGTACAAGTGACAAGCTTGTTAACCTGCACAGTCCATGACAAATAAGAACAATTGAGATGGGTGTAGCAGTGGAGGTGGAAGAAACTCAATCAAGTTCTAAGCAAAAATATAGAGAATAAATCTTTACATCTGCAAGAATTACAGGAGCTCTTCTGTGCTTTATCTACCAGTGTGACTGCAATACACATATGCACCCTTGGATGAAACACTTTAGACAGCAGTGTTTAATGGCAGTCTAATCCAGTTTTTTTGGGGATATCTTGCTTTTTTTTTTCAGTTCTGTGTTTTTAAATAGCAGTACTCCTTACAATATTCAAGCTAGCTGGTTTAAAAGTAGTTTCAGGTATGACTACTGAACTGTTGTGATAGAAAAATCTTTACTAGAAGATTCCCATTAAGAGCATTCTCAAGGAAGTTTCCTTTTAAACTTTAAAAGTGTCAGACAAATATTAACTATTGCTTATAAACATAGTACACAAGTGGGAGGAAGAAGCAAAATACCGTCCTCCATCTAACCAGAAGAGGAAAGTAAAAAGTGCACCTTTTTTTATTGTCTGCCTTTTCAAAGAGAAAAATGAGATGAAAAAACATTTCTAAAGTGTCTGTGAACATGTCTCTCTGAACAGTAAGGGTAAAATTATAAGAAATATTTAATATTTAATATAAAGATCAAGCATTAAAAAAGGGTAAAATATGCCCATATGACAGGAATAGGAATATACTAAGGAAGACTGCTGAATTTGGTTTTCTATTAAAAAAGAAAATAAAAATTCCAGAGCTAATACTGTCCCCAATACAATTGCCTCACTATGAGTCTTTCCATTAATTTAAAAGGGAATTGGATCTATCCTTCTACTCTCTCCACCAAGCAACGATACCAGTCAGTCTTTAAAACCATGATTTATTCTTAATAATAACCCTGCAGATCATCACCAATGAAGCATTCCTTTGTGCTCAAAATAGTGTGTCTTTTCAGATGGAAAATACAGAATTTACAGTCAGAATCAGCACTGGACTCATGCTTGTGTTATTGCTTCTCAATTCTAAAGATGTCAGCTTTTAATTGGCCAGAGTATGCCACTGGAATGGGCAGCCAGACTCCCTAGTTGTAAGTTAGGATAACATCTGTCTTTTCAACTTGCTTTGGCAAAGGAAGCATGCACAATTTTTTGTTATTCCAAAAGCCCTTGAAGCGTGAAGAACATGAAGTTCCAACGAACTAGAACTTCTTCATTCCACTGATGCTGTGAATAGTTGATTTTTTTCTTATTTTTTTTTTCTCTATAATTCCCTGCCTTTTTTTCCCCCCCTGTCTTTGGCAATTTTGGTGAAGCTTTTATCACTGAATCACAGAACAAGCTGATTTGGAAGTGACCCTCAAAGAACATAGAGTCCAACTCTTAGCACTACACAGCACCGTTCCCAAGAGTCACACCATGTGCCTGAGGGGATTGTCCAAACCCTTCTTGCACTCAAACAGGCTTGGTGCTGTGACTACTTCGCTGGGGAGCCTGTTCCAGTGCTCAACCACCCTCTGGGGGAAGAATATTTTTTTAATATCCAACCCAAACCTCCCCTGACACAAATTCAGGCCATGCCTTTGGGTCCTGTCACTGGTCACTACAGAGAGAACAGTGCTTGCCCCTCCTCTTCCTCTCAACAGGAAGTTGTAACTGCAGTGAGGTCTCCCCTCAGTCTTCTCCTCTACAGGATGAACCAAGTGACCACAGCTGCTCCTCATAAAGCTTCTCTTCAAGTTCCTTCACCATTTTTGTTGTTCTCCTTTGGACACTCTCCAATAGTTTAATGTCTTATACCATGGCACCCAAAGCTGCCCCCAGCACTTGAGGTGAGGCTGCCCCAGCACAGAGCAGAGCAGGACAATCCCTCCCTTGCCCGGCTGGTGATGCTGTGCCTGATGCACCCCAGGACACACTTGGCCCTCCTGTCTGCCAGGGCACTGCTCACTCATGTTCAACTTGTTATCAACCAGGACCCCCAGGTGCCTTTCCACAGCACTGCTCTCAGCCTCTCATTCCCCAGTCTGTCTGTATATCCAGGGCTGCCCCATCCCAGGTGCAGAACCCAGCACCTTCCCCTGCTGAACTTCATATGATTGGTGACTGCACAGTCCTCTAATTTGTCGACATCTCTCTGCAGGTACTTTCTGCCTTCAGAGTGAGGAATCTACAGCTCTCCCAGTTTTGTATCATGTGTGCATTCGAGCTAGTATCCCTTCCAGTCCTGCATCCAGGTTGTTTATGAAGATGTTGAAGAGCACAGGGTTTGCCAAACCCCACTAGTGACAGGTCTGATGTCACTGCATTTGAGACAATCTCAGTTGACATACAGGATAGAAATCCTTCATACTTACATTATTTAAATTTTAAAATTAAAACTTGAGTAAAGTTGCAAATACTATTTACTCCACAAATTATGCTGGCATGCATGTATGACATACTGAAATTAGCATTCAAGCAAGCTGTTTGTATATTTTTGTGTGTGTGATGCTTTAAAACCACACTGTATTAGTTGGCTTCTAACATTTAGAACTAAATGGAAACAGTGAAATGGAAAAGGGTACTTAATACAAAAGCAGAATGCAGATGTCTCTTCAGCAAAGACCAACCTAATTTTGGTGAGTTTTTATGACAAAGGATAAACTGAAGGGTTGAAGAGAACAGAGGAGGAGGAGGTAAGATGGTCAGATGAGCAATAAACCTGAAGAAATCCAATTGTAAGGGAGCATGGAAAAGAGCAACTAGTTGCACTGAGTTAGACGTAATGCCACCCAAACTGCTGGAAGTCCTGCTTACTTTCAAAAGACATTTGGGATGTGCTTTAGCTGCTTATCATCCTCCCAGCTTCAACACTGGTCTCAACATTGACTACCTGCATTGGTAAGGATCAGCAGCCCCTCTAAAACCTGGAGATCAAGAACAAATCCCTGAGTGAACAGGGATGGCCAGAAGGTTTTATTCCCCCCCCTTCACTCTTCTTCCAGCATAATTTGGATGTTATCCAGACCTTGTGAAGGTCATTTTCTATGCACTGTTTTTTACTAATGGTGAGAACAAACACCATGTACTTCCAGCTGAGTCTGAGATAGAGTATTTCAGGTGCAGCAACACCTTTGAAATGTAGACCTCCAGAAGCAACCAAGGACAGTGTTCTTTATGGTGTAATATTATTACATGTGACACGTCTTTGACAGATCTCTTTTATGTGCTTTTAGCCTATGGCAATATGTTATGGAGAGAAGAATTCACTGACATATCCAGGAAAAGAAATCAAATGCATAAAAAATTGAAATGACAAGGTTGACAAGGTTATTTTGTAGCTATTGTTGTGTTATGATAATAACTAACAAACTGTTATACTGCGTCTAAAATGTCTTAGGATAAGGGATGCCTTTTTCTCTCATATTCTCTTCAGTGCACTTGAATATTTGCTTTAGGATCTGTATCCTCTTCTCCCAGTAGAGTAAAATGAAGCATTTTGTAGTTTGTTCACTAAATACGCCTCTCTGCAGTGTTGCATTTTGGGTCCTCTGTTAGTGTTGGCAGGTTCTTTTTGTTTGCTTTAGTTCTTAGATTGCTTATTTGTTTTTGTTACCATCCTGCCTTCTAAATCCAGGAAGAGACAGTACCACAGCAACAACTTCCAGGGCTATTTCTCTAGCAAGAAAGGTTCTTTTTTTGTGTGTGTGCCTACACACTTCTCCTCATATGAGCCCATTGCAGTCACTACTGTGCTTTCTCTGTCTTCCCACCTAAGAGATCTGTCAGTCTTTCCTAAACAATACTTGACCAAAAATGGAAGCATACATGATCAGGTCCTTCCCTAATTAAGTTTAATAAATGAAAAGGGTTTGTGGCCCCTTGATGAAGTCGACTATTGTTGTGATTAGATCTTTGCTTTTTTGTTCTTAATAAGAACTTCTTTTTTTTTCCCCTTGTTTTGTTTGTTTGTTTTCAACAGATAATCTAAAACCTTAAAATGGATTGGCCTACATAAAATCACAATGAATGGAAATCATTCACTGAATTCTATGGGCTATTTAAATAAACTCGATTAAAATATTGCTAAAATTTGAAGTAAAAAGTTACTAGGGAAAAATATAGGTCTGGAATCACAGAACCATAGGCTCTGAAGATCTATTGGTTCCTTTATTTTTTTTTAACAATATAAAAAACCTGTTCCATGCAATGCTATATGGAACTAGCTAACTCATAACAAGCTTCTGAAGCACTAACACATATGCAATATCTGTCTTGTGCCTGTAACATTTTGTAAACAACTGTGTTTGATGTTTGCTGTTGCTTCTTTGATCTTGCAAAATCCACCACAGAGATATGAATATGTTCAACAAAATCTGAGAATATTTCTTTTCTAGTTATGGCAGTCACATTGTATCATTAGAAATTTGTTTCCCCACTAATGATGTATCATTTCAAGTGATGCACTCTCGATAAGGGAATCAAATACACTTATGATGGATTTTACAGTTTAAAGGTAAGATCAATAATTTTTCAAAGCATCATGAAACAGCTGTACAATGCAACTGCACACACAAAAAAAACCAAACTGGAAAAAATATTTTAAATAAAACTATAAAAAATTAGATGATCCTCAGAAAAATCTATATCTGTTTTGGAACAATCTGCATTCTTTTTCTGTGAAAAATACACAGACAACCTGGTATATTTGCATTAAAATATCTGGTAGCTTAAAATGCTTCATACTTACTTTTTGTACTCACATGTGGTATTAGTCTTAACTTTTATTTCAGTCAATAAAATATAGATGTTATAATATTAGATGGTTTTCTAATCTAAATGTGTTAGGTTTTTGTTTCTCAAACATCCAAACTGGTAGAAATGATAACACTAGTTAAGACATCTGGAAATTTGCCTTTCTGGTATGCATAGGGTTTTATGTGTAGATAGTACTCTGAAGGTAGAAGGAAGCAGGCTGGCTGTTGAGCCTAGCTGTGGAAATTATTCAGGCTGTATGACCTCCTTCAGAAACCTTGAACTGAGCTGTAATCTCTGCAGGAGTTCATCTTTCCCACAGCCTGCTGAGGAGCTGCTAGGAGGCAACTGAGGCTGGAGCAGTAAGAGGAAGATTATGGGAAGCAATCAGGATACTGATCTCAGACTTGTGGAAACACCAGGGTCTCTCTAGCAGGAATTGTAACTGGAATTCATGGGGTGGTTTTTTTTTTCTGACTGAGCAAGGACTTTTAATACTGCATGTCTGTGTAGTATGCTGTTCTATTTAAGGGTGAAAGCTAGAGAAATTTCAAAGGCTAGACACAATGCCAGAAAGAAAAGATAGCTTAAGTATATCACAGCATAGTCTCCAAATTGAAGCATAATTATTGATCTATATTTCTTAATCTATTTTTCATTAATTCTTCTATTTAGAAGATAGATTTATATTTAAATACTCCACCAGTTTTCAACAACCGGTATCACATTTTCAGTCTTATCAAGCAGGAAAGTTTGATCCAAATCCTTTTTAGATCAAATTCTCAGGATGCATCAGAATGGTTCCTTTAAAATCTATTGTTTGTTGCTAACTGAATAAACTATCCATCTCCATATTAAGGTTATACTTGAGACACCTTACCTAATTTTATTTCAATTGCCCAGTGCTCAACAATGCTAAAAAAAAAAAAAAAAAAAAAAAAAAAAGATAATAAGGTTTTTTTTTAAATTTCCCACGGCCAAAAAAAAAAAAAAAAAAAAAAAAAAAAAAAAAAAAAAGAAAGGTTACGGACCTTTTTTTTAAAAAAAAGAGATGTGTTTGAACCTTCCCGGTTGAGAGTGGTCCAGATGCTTTGTCTAATTTGAATGGTTTCTGCAATACAGCACTAGAAGCATTGGTGATTTTATGTGAAGTAATTATTAGAAAAGAGTTCTATGTGACTCTTCTATGCAGTGAAGAATAGTTTCAAGTAAACAATGGAGAGATGAGTACTGAAGGGCAGCTTTCATGCCTGAGACAGAAGGTTGTGAGAAATAAAGAACATTATAAAGATAATGATTTATAAATTAAATTCTAGTGTCTACAAGCTCTTTTTATGTACTATTAAATCTCAGAATTTTCCAGTAGAGTTTAAGATGTCTATTTTTCATCAGTACATTTATTTTAAAAATGAGAAAAAAGTCAACTTTTAACTGGAATTCAAGCATAATATGCTGGTGTTGGTCTGATACTTTTAACTTTGGTTTAAATACTTCTGTTTTGAGGAATGGAAATAGATAAGAGTGGTGAACAGGATTTTGATTAAGCCACTGGAGCTTACAAACTTACAAGAATAGACTTATTCTTGAAGGAGTGGGGAGGAGTCAAATGGCATGAGCACCACAAATTCCCTCCTAAGGTCTGGTGAGCATCTTCAGACTAGGGGAAAAAAATACCACAGTTTATATTACTCTTCATGGGAGATTTCACAAGATATATCTTAGAGGTAGTGTCTCGATCCTCTTTCTGAACACAGAGGTAGCTCCTTCTGAGAGAGTGGCTTCCAGTAACATGATATTCTTAATATTGCCTTTAACTCAGGTTTTGTCAGCATGAGGGGGAAGAATCACACTGAATAAAGATCAAATATGTTGCTGGGGTTAATTTTTAAAAATTTATGTGGAGGATGAGGTGGGCCTACTTTCATTGAGAACTATTAACTTAAAGAAAAACTGACTGCAGAATGTGGCAAGGACATGGACGATGGCAGCTAAGGGAGTTTAAAGTGTGGACATCAATCATGTAGTACTGAGTGTTCAGCTGTAAATATTTTGGTCCCATATACTGAATTGCAGTGTGGGGAAAACTATCTATACTGAAGAAATTTCTCCAGTGAATAATCTCTAGATTATACTAAGCAGTCTATTTATGCAATAAATATTATGCAAGCAGCCTCTGGGAGCTCTTACCAACCTTTGTGTACATTCATGCTCTCCTAAGGATGTCATCACCTTGGGCTGCTATCCAGCAGTGTGTGTGAGAATAACTTTGTGCTCTATTGAAGCAAGAAACACTACCGAAACAGCAGAAATATTTGGCAAAACTGTGCTGGAACATCCAAAGGGTGAAAGCTGTGAAAATCTGACATGCTTGCTAAATAGATCTCCTCTTGTCTGACTCAGAAAATCTGCCAACTGCCACAGCATATATGGCACAGAGACTTCAGAGATATCAATACTGTTAATTTCTCACTAAGCATGGAGGCACCTGTAATTTGCCCAAAGGAAAATTATGGTAGGAAAATTAACCTTCATCTATGGTTCAGCAGCAGCTTTGGGGATCTTCTTTGATTTAGCAATGATGTAGCTCAGTGCTTCCTAAGTTGGTGGTATCTAAACCTTACACACAGGATTTTAATTATCTTGAGGCAATTTTCCTTCACACTGGTATTATGAACAAAAGGAGGTTTAGAAATGCATGAGAATGTCTGGAGAGTTTGGGTAACTTTCATAGTATCCATGACTGATTTAAGAGCATTTAAAATAACAAGTAGATTTTAAACTTAGTAAAATTGGAATACTTTATATTTAACTTAAGAGAGGATTTATAGTTTCTGTTAATGTAAGAAAAATAATTTTGCTGTATATTTTTTAATATAAGTAGATAAAGCATGTTTTGATATTAAGATATTAAGCATGTTTTGGTATTTTGAATGTAACAATGTGACATGAAGCTGCATGGACATCACATAACGTGTGATATGTGAAAATTTATTATTTCACAAATCAAGTCACCCCCAATGCTTGCATGTAAGCAAGGAAGTGCTTACAAGGAATAATTATACAGAAATCCCCAAGACCCTCTCCAGGAACTCAACAGGCTGAAGTGCCTTTCTAAAGTGTCTGTAGCCTAATACAGGCAGTTTGGGGAATAAACACACTGAGTTAAAGATCTGTATGCAATTGCAGGGTTGTGGATTTTTTGTGATCACAAAGGCTCGGTGGAATGACTCCCATGACTGGAGTGTTGCAATTCAATAAACTTCTACAATGAAATTACTCAGCTGGTAAATGAGGGGAGAGCAATGGGTATTGACTACCTGGACTTCAGCAAGGCCTTTGACACTGTCCCTTACAGACAATCTGCCAAAGTATGGGCTAGATGAGGGGAGAGGGAGGTGAATATCCGAGTCCAGAAGGTGGTGGCACAAAGACTAGCTGTGGGTCAATGTTAGGTTCAATCCTATTTAACACCTTCGTCATGGGCCTGCTGATGCCACAGAGCTGGAATTAAAGAATGATAAGCCAGAGGGTGATGCTGGCATCCAGCAGGACCTCTACAGGCTGGAGAAATGTGCTGAAAGGGACCTCATGTACTTCAGCCAGAAGATGTATTAAGTCCTGCACTTGGTAGGAATCAATGCCAGGCACCAATAAATTCTGGAGGCCATGCAGCTGGGAGTTGGCTTCACAGAAAAGATATTGGGGGTCCTGGTGGACACCAGGTTGCACATCAGCCAGCAATGAACCCTTACCACAAATAAGGTGGGCTGCATTAGAAAAAAGTGTTCTCAGCAGGTTGAGAGTGGTGATCCTTCCCCTGTACTGGGCATTGGTGAGGCCACACCCCTCACCACCCCTGGAGTTCTGTGTTCAATTCTTGGCTTCCCACTACAAAAGAGACATGGACATACTAGAGAGAATCCAACAGAAGGCTACAAAAATGATGAAAAGGCTCAATCATCCTTCCTATGAGGGAAGACTGAGAGAGCTGGAATAGTTTAGACGGAGAAGAGAAGCCTCAAAGGGGAACTCAGTATTATACATAGATAACCTAAGAGGAGGATGCAGAAGACAAATCTCTTTTCAGTGCTGCCCAGTGACAGGACAAGAGGTAATGGGCACAAATTACAAATACACAGGATATTTCAGGGGTATTCCCACTGAACATCAGGAAACTCTTTTTTACTCTGACCATGACCAAGCACTGCCCGGAAGGTTGTCCAGTCTCTGCCCTTGGAGATCTTCCAAAGCCTCCCAGACATGGTCCTGGGCAATCATACCTAGGTGGTCCTGCTTGACCCAGGGGTTTTGACTAGGTAGACTCTACAGGTGTCCTAACCTCAGCCAGACTGGGATTCTGTGACAATACTGTGTCATCACAATTTCTATGATAGTGTGTGAGTTTAATGAGAGTAGAATATCTGAAAATAAAACGGGATCATTCAAATAGATTATAATGAACCAGTGATTGAGATGATTATAAATAGCATACTGGGGAGTTAAAGTAGTTTTTCTATAAATGAGGTCTCTGAGGAATTTTGATGTTGCCAAGACAGATTTGTTGCATGCATCATAAATACTCAAGTTCTAGTTTGTAAGAAACTAATAGATTTTTGTAATAAAAACTGTTTAACATATGGCTTGTTCTTTAGATCATGAAGGATATAGTATTTTGTCTACTATTTTATTAATTTTTTTATTGTTTGATGTGACAATTCCCCTTACAAAATATATTCAATTGCTCTCTCTTTATCTAGCAGATACTAAAAGAAAAAAATTAGTCTTTCAGACTCACTGTAGGTAGTTAAACCTCTATTCATCACAGACTTTCACTCAAACACTGCAGTATTTTTGTATTATAATGATACTCTCTTTATAAATTCTTTGATATGCAGAGAAATACTTAACTACTGTCATCTGAGCTACTATCTGCTGTCATGCTCAAACTCTGTAGGGTTTCTTATTTATGCTGAGACCACTTTATATCTCTCTGAAGCATGAAGTGGGCACATCACATTTGTATTCATTATAGAAGGCTTCTTATCACTGCCAAGTTGTTGAAAAGTTCCCTTAGTTTTGATCCACACTCTAAAGTCCTGCCAGGCATATAGAATACTAAATGGGAATCAGTCATAGTGCAGATACCACCCTTTAAGATTGGGCTGAATTTTGAGGGAAAAAAAAGTATTGCAAGTCCAAGTGGATTTCCTCGTGAATGACCTTACATGAGGGATGAAGTATGTATATTGTGATAGCAAGTTTGGGTGGGTGCTGCAGGATAGTCTGGGGGGCTTTGTTTTACATTTGAAGCTTTGTTCCCTATGAAATTCCTAAAAGAATACTGAAGCAAAATTAGTGAATATTGAACTGTGCAGGCAGGGCAGACCTGTAACCCTGCATATTTTATCTAGAAAGATATGGCTATATTAGTTTGGTCTTTTATAAATATTTTATTAAATGCTTGCTATTAGAAGAAAATATCTCTGGGGATATCACCTTCTTTTAAAAGTGAGTTTCAATATATTGCACTTAGAACAGTAGGGCTCAGGATTATGGCTAAACCATATAAACATACATAACTCTAATGGCATAAACAGGAAAGAGTGTCTGAATTTTTGCAGACAATTAGATACGATGTAAAACATATTTTATATTCCCCAAATTGGAACAGGACCCACACATTTCAGATCAGGAAAAGAAGGCCGGCTTAGAAAATATTGCAGCACTATGAACTTTCACAGCAGTTAAAAACTGTACATCAGTAAACAAATTTGGATGTAAGGAATCTAATTTTCATAAAAATTTAATTCAGTAATGGGGTAAATAAGGGGTAGGGGATAGAAAAAGAAGAATGTTATAGCAACCAATAAGTATTTAAACAAACTTGGATGCTTGTCTCAGTAACAAAATGAAAATGTTCTAAACAGGAAAAAACAAACCAAAACAACCATATGATTTTGTCCCAGATCTTCAGAGCTTTCCCACATTTCATAACATGCAAGCACAACATATTAATTTCACTGCTGTAGGTGTCCATATTCCCATTCCTAATGAGATTTTAGCTTGTGCAAACATTCTGGTATTGCTAGACTTTTTCACCTGCTTTTTATTATCTGTTCAGCTATATCAAATTTCTGCTTCAAAGCAAATATATTTTATGGTCGCTCCATAACTTTCTCCAGCAAGTAGAAGAAATATATGTGAATGATTGATTATTTGAGGATCAAATATATGTCCCATTGTATGATTTCTAACCAGTTTTTAAGAGACTGAGAGCTTTTTGATGTTTGTGTTACTTAGAACTCTGGGCAACACCCGTCACTGTTCACATGATGGATGGTTGTAACTGCTATTATGTCTACTGTGTGCAGTTTCAGACAGCCACTAATATAAATGTTGTATGGTTTATTGCTTCATGGAAAAATGAGCCTCTTAATGCAACATGGCTCTGGTTATTCTTCATTACCTGAAATACTGTGGAAGAGCTTGTATGTCTAATGAGAATTATAGATTCAGTGCAGAGTGTACAAAATATAATTATCACTGTTTCCAGACTTAAAAGGGTCTTATTCATCATGTACAAAAATATTCAAGGAACATTAAAAAACTGTTCCTACTTATTGCACTGACTGCATAGAAAAATGCATAATTAATGAAGGAAATATAAATCTTCTCATTTCCATAGGTCTTTTTTTGAACCATTTGTTTGATAGTGAATGAAAATGAAGCTTGGTGTGACAGAAACTTGTATCTATACACAACTATTGTCTATTTTCCTCCTTCTGTTTCTGTCTATAGCCATATACAATTGATGATAAAAAATACAACTTAGTCCTCCATTTTGCTGTAATGTGGTAAATGAAGACTGTAGATCAGAATCTAAATATCTTCTAAATGTATAGATACTGCAGTACACTAGGAAAAATTGCATACTATTTTGTCTACTGTTTAAGTGGAGTGGTTGGTGTTTACACCTGGCTTTTCCTCCATAATAATGAATTCATTCAGAAATATGACTGTGCCTATCTGTGTATGTGCCTTTCAACATGACCACGTCTCAGATGAGAAAAAGTAACAGATACTTATGTTCTGCAGTTATAGTTGGCATTATGACCCTATCATAGACTTTTTAGGACAAATCCAAAGGACTTAAGTGTTTTCATATATTTTCATAGTAAAATAGTACAAGAAAAAGTGGAAAAAACTTACAGAAGTTATTACAAGAGTAATTTGTGAAATAGGTTTTTGTTTTAATAATGGGCCAATCTTGGATTGAGTATGACACAAGTTTCCACATATTCAATCATGGGCAGCAGATTTTCAAAAGGACTAGAATAAAAACACCTTAAAATGTTTAGCTGGGTTTCATAGTTCGGCTTTAATGTGGACTTTTTTCATGTAGGTTAAAAGCAGTCTTTAAGAGATATTCTCTTTATTTGCTGGAGCTAATTTCTGAAATGAAAAGCTATGTAACCACTATATAATACCAGCATGTATGAATTTGTTGTTAGCACCCAGAGAAATTTACTGGGATTAACTTCCAGTTTTGCTTCCTTGCTACAGCAAAAGTGTCAGGAGCAGGAGGAACTTCACCACATGATGCTGAGTGTCTCAAGTTTCTCATAGATTTAAAGATAATTTTGCACTGATTTGTACGATACAACTAGGCAAAGAGAACATGGAGGGGCTCTAAGAGAGAAGAGTTTCTGCCCATTAGCTGAGGGAACCCAACACCTGGGACAGGAAAGACCAGATGACAGTCTAAAAATTATTAATATAAAACTGATGGAGTAATTATTATAATAATAATAGCAACAACGACAATAATAATAAAGCTTAGATTCTATAACATATATGAATATTTATATTTACACTGGAGATAAGACCCAGATCTATCTTTCATTTGTCTTTTGCTATGAAGAGTGGAATAACCCGATTTTATTACCATGCTTCCTCCTCCTGACTCTTGCCATATGATCAGTGAATTATTCCACGGAGTGATGAATAGCTTATTGGAAAGGGTATTGTGAGCCCTATTCAGAATATTCTTTAACATGATAATTGATGTGCTTTCCATGTAGACAGGTACTAAATGCCTCCAATGTCATGCATCAGCTGCCTCACCACAGTGACAAAAGTTAGGTGACACACAGGAGTTGAAATCCCCTTCTAATTCAGCCATTATATGTTAAAATAATTAATAAGCACAGTATAAATTTTAAGGAACAGAAAAGAAAAATTAAATGTGCTGAATTACGGAATTTGTGTGTGAATATGCTTTGAAGCTTTTCTTTCCTCAGATATGCATACATAGTACAGATTTGTGAAAATCCTTGTGATCTGTTACAGTCTTTCAGTAACCTCAATAATATGTTTACAGACCTTTTGTCCTTCTAGGCATTAAGGTCAAAATTTCATGGATGATATAAAAAGGCAACTTTTCTTCTACATCTTGTTTTTATAACCTCTTTAGTCACAATTAAGTTATTTTTTAAGATTGCAAAGGTGCTCTCTGGCCAGAATAATACTGAATATGGTGGATCTAAAAATGCTCTGCATTAACCTCATTGAAGCCAGTGAATTTACTTCTACTTATACCAGATAAGAAACAGAACTAATGCAAAAGAAGAGACTAACATGGATGACTGCATTATTTTTAAATGGATGTAGGGCTTATACCCAAACTAATACACGAGTGCTAAATCACTGAAACAAGATAGCAATTATTTCTGATTTCATAAATGAATCAAACAAGCATGTGTACCTGTCTAGGTTTTCAAAATCAACAGCAGAAGAGCAACCAGGGGTATATTGGGAGAGGGAGAGGGAGTGATAAAACAAAACAAAACCTTAGTGGTTTTTTATTTAGATCTATTCATTTATCCCTAATTACCATGGAACCCTGCTCACTGGTGTTCCTGATACTTACATCACAAAGCACTATAGAAGACATTTATATAACAACCTTATAAATGAGAATTTCAAAGTGAAATTGGCTCTTTTTTCTCTCCTGTAAGCAGAAAAAAAATGCAAATTCAGATGATAGATCTATAGAATGAAGTCACTTTACAGATGTGTTAAATCAAATTAAGAGTGCTTTTATAATATTGAGAAAATGGCAGCTGTACAAAATTACTCATTTGTAAGCCTCATCTATTATAGTTAATTTTGCTGACTTCAAGTGTTTAATTTACATTTGTTAAACTAGCTAAGTAATGTAGGAGGCGGCACGAATGGTGTGTTTGTTCATACTAGAATTTATCATGTAGCTTAGGATACAAGTGTTTTGCCTACTTCATTATTTCCTTCTTTTCTTGACAGTTTTAATCAATGAAATGGAATTGCTAAAAGGTATTTTTAAGACTTATTTTAGAGATGAAATCTACTTTTTAAAGGACAATCAGACTGTGGTAAAAAAATCTCAATAAAGAACACAAAAGTTAGCAGAATGTTCAAAGCTTTCTTAACTCTTTTGGTTTCTGATACCTCAGAAATGATGTCAGCTTCTTGATCCTATCTGTTTGTTTGGAGCATGTCCAATAGAATTAAAAAATTTCTCAATACCATTATTATTTGTATGGCTGGTGTTGAAACTAGGAGGGCACATAATCTTTCAGGTTCTTTTTTCTAATGATGCAAGAATCTCTTCGTCATTTAGGATGATATATGTCATGGTTAGTTTTGGACTCTGCAGGGAGCCAACCACATAGGTAGAGTTAAGCTTCTCCTGTATTAGATTAAAATAATTTTGGTGCCAGAGTCTGCTGGGAATACTCAGGTGCCAACATTTTATTGACCTTAGTGGGAAAAAGGAAATGTTTTTTCTGATGTGCTATTAGTCCTAGTTTTCAGTTGAAGGAAACTGCATTTAAAAAAAAAAAGAAACGATAGTGCTCAAATATAAACACAAACTCCTGTCACAGATCTTTCTCTGCAAGAAGTTCTTCCAGCAAAAATACAGAGATTTAGTTATTGTTTGGCAGAGGGAAAATAAAGGCATCCACTGAAGACAGGAAAAATTACCTTGACATATTTGGGTAATGGCATTGCCATTACCATTTTTCTAAGGTCTCTTTTGTAAATTGACTACCAGAACATTTTATATAAGAACACAGAAATACCCAGTGGTAGTTTATAAAGTTAGTAGGTCTCAGTGTTTCTGTTTAAGTGATTTTTCTTTTTTTCCCTAGTTCTTAATATTTTACTTCCTTGACTGCCACCAAGCACTTAGTTACTGTGTGACCATGCTACTGCCACAGCTTCAAGATTATGCGTAAAGGGTGATGTCAGAAACCATGAGGATAAGGGAGGTTAGTAGTATTTTTACTCATGTGTAACAATTTCTTGTTTCAGATTTCATCAGCCATCCTAATTTCTTCACCAAAATGGCTGTCAGGTGTTGGAACAGGCTGCCCAGGGAAGTGGTGGAGTCCCCTCCCCTGGAGTTAGATAAAAGATGCAGAGATGTGGCCCTTAGAGACATGATATAGTGGTGGGTTTAGTTGTGTCAGGTTAATGGTTGGACTTGATGATCTTAAAAGTCTTTTCCAACCTAAATTATAATATTTATCCCACATTTTGTCTCATATGGGCCTTCTGCAATTCTGCAGTTAGTTCCTGCCTCAACTATGACTTTCTTATTGTTATAATAAGTATATTTAGTAGTAGTATAGCTATAGTATTTTTTAACATTAATAGCTTCTGTGTCACCATCAAACTTTAGGCTTACTCCTTACTTTTCCAGACCACCTTTGGATGTTTTGAACAGCACAGGACTCAGCAGGTGCTCATCTTCATTTCTACTGCTGGCTTCCTTTTTGAAGAAGTACTCCGCCCACTACAACTGACTACTTGCTCCCTATCTCTTAGAACCTTTTTATGTATACTAGGACCTTTTTTATGCCATGGCTGATAAGTTTTCCTTGAGAGCCTTGGTAGGTTATGCAAAGCAGATTGCCCACATATTTGCTGATCACTTCAATGAAGGACAAGAAGTTGATAGAACAGTACCTTTGAAGAACTTTTACTGGCTCCAGCAAA
Organism: Vireo altiloquus; assembly: GCA_013396875.1. Taxonomy (NCBI): domain Eukaryota; kingdom Metazoa; phylum Chordata; class Aves; order Passeriformes; family Vireonidae; genus Vireo; species Vireo altiloquus. The sequence goes on along the minus strand of VZRF01008106.1, from coordinate 378,910 downwards.
GAAACTTGTATTAATCTAGTTCACTAATTCTGTCCTTTTTATGGAAATGGCAGTACACAAAGTGAAATGAATGTGAGTTTGCTGCTAACCAATGTGAAAACCTACTGTATGGTGTTAATCTTAGTGGATCTTAGTATATTAACTGATAGAACATTAGAAATGTACCAGAGTTTAGAGGACCATGAGCAAGTGACATACAGTCAGTGTAAGCTGACATGTCATCAGTCACCCTGAGTTAATTAGTACAGCAAGAAAGCACCACAGACAAGAAGTTTCAAAAGTATGTGGAACTGAGACTTTTCATTTTTTGAGTTTTAAAACAGTCTTAACCAGAACTGACTCCGACAAGTACTTCCTTAAACTGGTAAAATACTGGTAGAAAGAACTGTGGTCTCAAATGGCACAACTTCTGCTCTTTTTTCTCCCACAGAGGAAATCTGAAACTTACATTTATATTGCAATAATACATGATTCCTTTATGTATGCTTCTTATCTAATCTACTTGCTAAATACTTGGCTACATGATGAACTTTAGGTTAAGTTACTTGTAATTTGCTCTCACGAGTGCTTTGTATCTCTGGGATTAATTTGTAGTATCTTCTTCCTTGGTCTAACTATCTGGAGAGGATTCAACAAGTAATTCACATGCATGTCAGTAAAATTGAGTTCTTGTGGGTAAGAATATTTGACACATTTATTGGGGCAATATTGGATGGAGGAATGAAATGGAAATATAAGATTTGATTGTCATTTGCATTTTCCTCTCAGTTTTTGTGAGTCCTATTTATCAAATTGCAGTCTTCCTTGTTAGGACTAATATTCTGAATCCTGGTAAATTGTTTATAGTACAGTAAATCTCTCATGGATCCTGACTGGACATTTTAAGGGCATCCTAGATATAAGTACAAAATAACAATATTGCTTTTGTTGAAAAACCAATATCTGAAGTTATACCAGACAATCTAAAGTCTCTCAGTTAGTGGTTTTCTTGACTTTAGAATGTTTATGTTACTGACATGAATGTTCTGTGTATTTTCATCGCTGTATTAAACACATGGGAATACAAATTGTGACAAATCTATTGTCTTCTAGAAAATCTGTTCTATGTGGTGATTTTTTCTGAAGCTTAGTCAACTGCTTATTTTGACTTTGATTTCAAAACAAGTATCTCGGTGTCTTTACACAACCCTTATGCAGCCACAAGTAGTTTTAAAAGACAAGGGAAAAGGTAATTGGGGGTTTCATACTACATTTTCAGCCATCAGTTTGAAGGACAGTACAGAAAACCAACTCCACTAAAAGCTAACTTAAAGTAGCTTCAAGATTCTGAATTCTCTTTCAGGGATGCTGCTGTAGTTCACTACCCCCAAAATAAACACATACAACAAAGCCAAAGAAAGAAAGAAAGTAGAATGAAAGAAAGAGAAAGATAATGTAATATTTCCAAGAGATAGATGTGTCATCTTTTTACAAAAATGTATCTACATGCTATGTTTGATTCATATATTTTGAAAAACAGCCCTCTGGAAGTTTTATGATAAAAAAAGTGTGTAGGAATTCTGGTTTCAGGTGACAGTAAGAGATAAAAAAAGTGAAAAACCTCAGACAAAGGAGAAAGAAATGTTTTCAATGTTTGTGTTAAATAAGAACAAAAAAAGATTATCTAAAATAGAAAAAGGTGATTAAATCTCCACAGAAATGATATATTGTAATAAAAATTCTGATCTTTGCCAAAACAGTTCTATTAGGATAAATGCCAGTTCATGGTGTGACTTTTTTTTTAATATAGTTGTATCAATGTGTGTTTTTTACATAATAGTTCTCTTTTTATTTTTTAATTAGAAAATGTGTATTTATAACCATAACTTACTTCATGAAAAGATTAAGCTAGTTGTGGTTTGGCATTACTGCTAGGTTATCACCAGGAGCTGTCGGCACACATGAGCTGACACATTGATTATATCACCATGATAAGTAACAGTAAGCCCTATTTTGTGATCAGGAGTTCCTCATCCTTCTCCTGCTTCTACAACCAAATGAAGGGACTGCTGCAGTAGTGCAGAGCTTCACACCTGTCAGCCAGGTTCTGCCTGATCACAGTCTCCTGCACTGTTGCATTCAGGCCAAGACTACAAAATCGGGTTACAAAATTATGAAATACTGTAAATCTGAAATTTATGGCCTGTAAAAATCTGAGGATGCTTGAAGTAATAAGTCAAATCAGTAATAACCAAACAAAGAGCTGAAGAAATAAAGCTCCAACCTGGGGAGGGCAAATAGTGAGGCAAGAAGTCAGTAGGGTGATTCAAACATGTAAGTGGAGGGTTTTAAAATCAAGGAATCATAGAATGATTTGAGTTGGAAGGGACTTAAAAGATCATCAGGCTCCAACCTGACATAGGCGGGGATACTTGCCACCACACTAGGTTGCTCAGGGCCCCATCCAATCTGGCCTTGAGCACTTCTAGAGATTGAGCATCCATAACTTCTCAGGGAAACGTATGCCTGTGCCTCACCACCTTCTGAATAAAGAATTTCTTCTCAATATCTAATCTAATCCTGTTCTCTTTTGGTTTTAAACCATCACCCCTTATCCTGTCACTACCTGCCTATATAAAATGTCCCTCTCCCTTATTTTATAAGACCCCTTAAGGTATTAGAAGGCCTCAATGAATTCTCCCTGAAGCCTTCTCTTCTTCAGGCTGAACAAATCCATCTCTCTCAGCCAGCCTTCATAGGAGAGTTATCCAGCCCTCTGAGCATCTTCATGGGTTCCTCTGTACCATGCTGTACATGGGTCCTCATCTTTCTTGTTCTGAGGACAGCAGAGCTCCAGGTGCAGTCTCACGAGGGCAAACAATAGATGGGATCTATGTCCCTGGAAAGTTGGTGCATTTCTTGCTCCTGTGTTCATGTAAGGTTCTAAAGTCCATGCTCTAGAGATGATAAAAATCTTCCTGATATAGTGACAAAGAGGGATAGCACTGAGCAGAAAAGGAAGTAAAATTCAATTATTTCAAGGAGAAGGGGAGGATGGAGTGTGAAAGGGTGGGAGAGTAGACTTCTGTGAGAGAGGTACTGGTAACACCTATTATGTGAGGTGGGGTCTGGACCCATTCTGCACATCAGCTCAGACACTTCACTGACATCTGCATAAGGCACTCTGAGGAGATCTTTCAGCTGTTTAAAGTAGAAGACTGTGGGGCTAAAGGAATGTCAATCATCTGTATTTCTGAGTATCTAGTAACATTGGCAAGAACATTTTTGTGTATTGGCCAGGCATTGGAAGGCTTTTAAAAAGGGAGGTGTGAACGATGCAAAAAGTTAGTATAATAGGTTTAGTACAGAAAAATCATGTAATCTTCTTCTAGTCAGGACTGTTAGAAAAAGATTTCTGAATTTTGAGTATTTTCAACATTGACAGAAAGAAGTTTCTCAGCTAGGCAGGAAAACCTTAAGACTTGTCAAGAAATACTGGCATACATTTCCTGATGTATGTTCAAGTTAGATACTTGACAGGGAATTTCTGTAAGAAAACATGGCCCAAAATTGCTCATACGAGGATCATTTTAGTCCACTAACAATTCAAGAGTATCTAATTTAATAGAATTATTTGATCATTACCTAGGATTCGATATTTACTACAGAATTTGTGCTGATTCTTACTTGACCTGTTAGCATATGAATTAAAGGTTTTTTTTTCTTATCTCAGAAATGTGATTTTTGTTTTGTTAAAAGAATTAGGAGGCAATTTTGCATACATGCAAAATACTGTGTATGAGGCAGAAAGTTCTTGCAGAATAAATGGAACTGGAAGGGGGAGAGAGGGAGTGGCAGGGTTTAGAGTTCTGATTCTGATGAAATTCAAGTTAACAAAAAATGCCAGCTGACTTCAGTGCAGCAAAAATCTACCCTTTCAAAAAGGATACAGACATATTTCTGAATATTGAAGCTTTATTTTATTCCTTGAAAATGAGATTTTCAAAAAAAAACCATTTTAATTTCAAACGACAACCGTTCTGCTCCCCTTTTTAATACAATTTTCTGTTATTAAAATGGGCTACTATTGACAACTTGGGAAATTGGTGTGTGTACCTGGTAGAAGTAGCTTTAAACGTACTTTTTAAACTGCTACTTTTAAAGATCTTAGATATCATTTTTACAAGGCAGGCACTTTTAATGCTTAATAAGTGAGCAGGATCCTGCGGTCAGTCATTGTGGGTAGTCAAAAGATCTATCCTACTCCCTAGAGGCAGTTTCTGCCTCTAAATGTCAAGTCTGGTGGTCTAAATCCTTTATAAAATGTAGGAATTTAGCAGTATGAATTTAATACGCTATATCTACTGGTTCTTAAGAGAGAAAGAGAGAGGAAAAAAAAGAATGTAAAGGTTTCCAGGCTGTCCATCAGCTCCGTGGTTCTTGCAATGCTTTTAGGGTCAATGCTTTCTGTTTTAAGAAGGAAGTTGACCTATTCTTAACATTTAGTAAGTGCCAGATATTCTCATTATTTCTGCCAAGTAAGCTGATGCAGTGTATGAACTCTTCTAGTGGTTTTCCATCCCCGAGTAGATTGGTAGCACTTAACTTTTTTGTAGGAATTAATCTTTCTTGATTTTGGTTCTGCACACTACAGGGAAAATATAAAAAGGCAAAGCAGAGGGAACAGGATGGGGAGGACCAAACCATAGGCTCCTATGGGAGCTTTGAAGAAAAATACACTTCTGCTGGTTATTGTAGTGCATACAGAATGCAGATAACCATTTTTTGAATTGCAGCTCTTAGCGAAAAAGCATATTTGTAATGTGATGTGTAATAGCATAGACTCAAAAAATCATAAATGGTTAATTAAACACATTCTCCATTAAATATCCATTTTTTAAAAAATTCTCTTCTATTGGCACTTGATTATTATTTTTCATTTCAGGTCCATCCTACATCTCTTCAAGTACAGAGATAGTTGACCTTCTCTTTTGAGGCTGTGCTGGTACAAGAGAAAATGGAGTGCAGAGGGAAAGCAAACATTTGGCTCTGTAGATCTTTCTACCACTTATGAAAGCATGTAGGAAGGAAGTGCTGAGACTGACTTTTAAAAGCTTAAAACAGAGTGTGCTAAGTATTTGCCTGGATTGGTGTGAATGAATTCCTGACTGAATTCCTGAAAGGAGGAGATGACCTAAGAGGAGATTAATTAATAAAAAATGTTATGAATTTGATATTTAAGTCACTTAGTCACTGTAAAAATCAAAATTCAGAATATTGTTTCTATAGAGTCAGTTTTGTAGAGTTCAACATCGATCATGCTATTATAAAAAGAAGCAAATCATTGAATAAACCCAAACCTTTGCATTGTTTTCTTGGGATTCAGTAAGAACTTTCTTTCTTGTTTACTCCATTCCTCATATTTAGTCATAATTTTTAAAAGATCTAAATTTAATTATGATCTGAGATTTTTGTGACTAAATTAAGTAAATTGAACAGTGTCCTACTGTAAAAAAAAAAAGAAGTTAGTTTAATTAATTGTGTTTGAATTGTATTTGGTTTATATTATCAGTGTTGATTTGATGTTGTTAAAATTTTTATGGTTCAGAATCATGTATTATTAACCCTGTTGCAATCACTGTGAAGAATATTGTTACTGAAATGAAGATGCTGACTTTGGTGTCATAATTTTCATGTCTAGAAGCAGCAGTGCAAGCTTCAGTAATATTTATAAACAGAAATAGGCTGCAAAAAAATGTGAGGCATCATTTAAATAAATAATTCTGCTCTATTCTGCGCCTTGTTAGTGAAGTTGTATAGGTTAGAGTCAGCAAACAGTTTAATCTGATTATAACACGTGTTTTCTGGGAATGACTGAGAAACAGCATGATTTTGTTTTCAAGAACTGAACTTCACTGTCCTCATCAAAGTTATGGAGAGAAAAGAAGAAAGGAAGAACAAATTTGAAGGAGTTGTCCTTTCTTTTAGTGTGCAGGAGAGCTGTTTCTCCTAGCCGAGCAACACATATGTTTAAGTCATACCATAGTGTCTTCTTCAGTCTTTATTTATTTTTGAAAGGTGAAGCCTTTTGACATGACTTTGTGATGCTGAGATCATTGTCATAAATCAGACATAGAAAAGTTAAAAAAAGAGCTCGCTGCCAATATTTTCCATCAGCGCAATTTTTTTGTATAATTTTTATTCTGTTATTTAAAGATATTGACTATACAAATTTCACATTATTTTGACTTAATGTGAATTTAGAGTTTTAAGTCAGCTAAATAATTCTATAAATTCTGCTCTGCGCCTGTATTGTACATTTAGGTTAAGGCCCTATACAACTAATGAGTGAAACTTATTTTTTGGTGAAAGTTCTGGAACACCACTTGCTTGTGTTTTCTGCTCTGAAACAACAGTCCTGGCTTTTCACACAATTGTAGAAAAAGACAGCAGCTTATCTGCTGATTTAAGATGTGCCTACTGAACAATGTTAGAAATATGTCCTCATGCTATGAAGTGTATGCTGTGGATCCATTTTCAAACGGGCTCTCTTGGAAGTCACTTTTCCTTGAAAACACATAAATGCCATAGATTGTCCCTTATTATGGGATCACCTTGCCTTCTGGAATACAGAATACATGCATGCTCGAGTAGTAAAATTTTCTAAGATTGTCTTTTAAAATGCTTCCTTGTTGCTACCTCCTTTTCTCCAGGCTAAACAATCCCAGCTCCCCCAGATGCCCCTTGTGAGCCTTGTGGTCCAGGTCCTTCACCAGCTTCATTGCTCTTCTTTGATCTGAAAGTACGCAAACTAAGGAGGTAAACCAACTGAAACTACACATGAACGATGATGAGCTCTACATCAGCCATCATGTACGAGAAAAAGATGCACAGATCGCCCTGTGTAGCTTTCTAAATGTTAATTCAAAATGACACTGAGTAATCTAAAGTCATTGAAAGACTGAAAGTATCAGAAAAATTGGTTGGAAGCCCTAAGTATTTTAAACACACTGATGGGTTAGAACGGTTAGATAAACTTAGGCACTTGAATCTGGTAAAGAAAAAAAAAAGCAAGTGAGTGCATGGAGAATATGTGAATCACAAATGGCAAGGCGAAGGTAGGAAGTGGGTGATGAATTACTCTGATAGCTCAAGACCCAGTGAGTTCAAAATCCAATTATTATGTATCAGGTTTAAACCAGTAATAAGATGAAGCATTTTTCGCCTGATGTGTCATTTAATTTTTTTTTGCCAGAGAATGTTGTGAAGCTCAAAAATATGACCTCAAAAAGAAATTAAACAAGCCCATAGGCAGGATCCATTAAACAGCTATGAAATATGATGCTTTGAATAAAGCCTCTAGCTCATGTCAAAAACTGAGGGAAAACATACCCCAGGAAAACATACCCAAGGAAAACTCTCTGCTTGCTGTTTCCCACTCCTTATGAAGTGCTTAAAGATTTCTGGTACAAAATGACAACATTTCTGTTAAAACTTTACATATAGGCAGTTGCCGAGTTAACTTTAACTGCAGAGAAGAAGAGAACTGAAGAGCCAAAAGTGGCATGATGAGGAATAGAAGTGGCAATAATTTTGCCAATTTGATCCCATTCTCCAGGAGGTGGAAAAAGCCGCAGCTTTTATTCTGGGGCTTCCTGTTTAAGGCCTGCATTGTACATGACAGAGTCATCAGGCATAAAGTTACTACCTCTCAGGAATGAGGTTTTCCAACACTGACCAGGAATGCACAGAGCTACCACCTGAACAGAAAACACAGATTTTAAGAAATCCTTAATTGAAATAGTTTTTAAATATGGTAACATTATTTGCTTTATTATAAGGTTAGTACTGTTTACAAGGCCTCTTACAGCTTCCCAAGAAAATTGTCTATTGAGTAGCAAGTCCATGTCTCTTCTTCCAGTTGATGTGAGCTTCATATCCATCCATTTCATGGTTATCTCCATGAATTTTACCAAGCCAATCTAATTATCTGCATTGTTAATGAGTTGTCTTCTGGCAGATATGAAGAATAATAATACATAGTACCACTAAACTGGCTTTTGTCTGCGGAATGTAATATTTTTTGAGGTAATTTCAAAGAATATACATAAGATTCTGGACAAATAATGAAAACATAGTTGCATATTGCATTTCTTAGGCTTGCCATCCCCCTCAAGTCAATCATGATTTAGATATGAATTTGAGTTGAGCTTTGTGATTTCTTGAGGATCAAAGTATCACCTACTTGCAGAAAACCAATAATTTTAGCCTTATTTTTCTATATGACAGACCTTCTGAATGACTTTGTTTCTCTAATCATGTTGAGAAAGCTTCTATTCACATCTGAGAATCCAGAGACTGCATTTGAAGGTTTTTTTGATGTATGCATTTTTTTAAGCATCCTATGTGGTTTCTTGTTCTTATCTTTTTAAATAGATCCCTCTTGATATATCTGGAAACTTATGCACTTGTGCATACACAATATTTGCAAAAGTATTTTTTCAAGTAATGGCATCATAGTCACACGAATTTTAAAACCTTAATATTGTGACTATGCCTAGAACTCAGAAGTTGAGTTCTTCACAATAGCAGGCAATAAACACACAACAGGGGTTATAAACTCTTTTTGTGCCTTTAATAACAAGATATCTCAGTCATTTGTGTTGTTCCATAACCCCTACCCTGGTTTTACTATAGGACTTCCGCATTCATAATTTGAAAAAAAATAAGTTAGCAGGAATTTAGATTAGACTGACACATGAAGTGAAAGTCACTCTCTTCTGATTGAGCATGACAGTGTTAGCTTTCTTTGCTTCTCGAAGTATCAGGCGCAACTAGGATTCTGGGATTGTTCTTTTAGGAAAGTCAAGAAATATTCTAGAGTTATCATTTAGCCTTTCTTCAAGGAGCCAAAGTTCCAGAAGAAAATATTTTCATGCCAGAGTCTCCATATTGCTGCTTTTTAATCTATTTAAACAGTGAAAATTTGTTTTAGATCTCAGCCCTATGAAGGCATAAGCATCCAACTTTGAACTTGTGAACAGTATCATTAGGTTCAGACGAAGTAATTTTCATGCATTCCTTTCTGACAGCCACTGTGATATTAATAAATGTTCCTGCATGTAGACTTAGAAAGAAGACATCAAAGAACTTGCACAACTCAGTATGAATAGGCACAGTATTTTTGGCAACCATGTAGCCAGTATTCATTTCCAAAGCAGTAAAAATATAGGTATGAATGTGTTTAAAATTCTTGGCTTTGTAAAGTGTCTCTACATCCAAGTGCAGCCCCCAAATTAATCAATTTTCTGAAATCAAAAGTGTTTTTTTTAATTTAAACAAAATGAAATTTGAGATTATCTCACTATCAATAGCAAAATTTTTAAGTACACCTGGAAATTGATTTCATCTAGCTAGTTTAGCAAATTAAAGGACTACTTCTGTGATATCTACCTTTTTCTATCTATTTATAAAATATCATCTGAGACTATGAAGTGTAGTTTGACAGGAAATGGTATTATGCTGACTATCCTGGTGCTCCTAAAGCAATTAAAGCAGAAAGGAGTGTATTTGCTGTGTGAGTGCAGCTGGTAGGTTTAGTTTTACATTCCATTATTTCTGCAGCAGTTGTAGAAAATCATCACTCTGCGATGCACAGTGATGCAAAACTACTGTGTTTAAGGGAATAATTTTAATTCGTACTGAAATCTATTAATTGCTTTCAAATTGGTAATCTAGTAATCAGTAGAGTGAAATCCTATATGGTTCATTGTAATTTCAAATCTCCTGTATGAAGCTGGATTGTTCTCATCTAGAAGACAGGAAGTTTTAGGGCCAGCCAAATGAATCAGTTTATACATAGATAAATCAGATATTATGTGCTATAATTTATCCATTTAACACAAGAATTTTGGCATGATGCTTACATCTAAGGTAAGGAAATTAGATTCAACACTGAAAATACACAATGTCTTTCTTGGGTTTTTTTGAATGTACTTACACACACATTTAAAACTAATCCCATTGGCATTTTTATTTTGTTTTTTTTTTATCCTTATTGGGATAATAAGTCTGAAAAATGTTGAAATTAATTAGGTTTTCAGAATGGGAACATTATGATGAAAGAGCAAAGGGTAAATTCAGGGAAAATTTTTTCTTCATGTGCTCTTCCCATTTTCCCACATGTGTAGGATTCAGTAAACAATTTCCATTTATGAACCCCATTCTTGTTATGCTGTTTTACACTTCGAGGAAATGCTAACTGCTAACCATAATGTATGAGATAAGGTAAGTCTGAAACAAACTCAGAAATTCTAGGAAACAAATATTTAATGAGAGTTTCTCATTAAGCTTAGGAGTTATTTAAAAAAAATCTAGCATTTCATCAGTTGAGAAAAAAGCTAAGAATTAGCATTGTCTTTACAGTTAGAAATTATCACAGCTTCCCTTGCTTAAAGAATATATGTTGTCTTCCCACACTACATTCTGAATTGTACCTTGTTAGTATGAATTGAATTCTGATATTCTCAAACAATTTTTTTTTATAGACTGATGGGGGGGCAGAGCTAGCATCTTGTTTCAGCACTATGCAATAGATCACTGATTTCAAATCAGTATAAATCGAGGGAGCTCCATTTAGGATTGTCAGTATTTAAACCTGTAAGGCAATTCAGCCCCACATAGCTGCTCTCTCAATCCCCCCAGTGCAGTGGGGGAGAGATTAGCAAGGGTAAAGTGAGAAAATTTGTGTATCGAGATATAGGCAGTTTGACAGGTAAAGCAAAAGCAACACATGCAAGCAAAGAAATATTAAGGAATTTGTATATTTCTTCCAATTGGCAGGCAGAGGTTTAACCATTTCCAGGAAAGAACAACTTCTTTATATATAATGGTTATTTAGGAAGACAAATGCCAAAACTCCCTTCTTCCTCCCCCCATATTTTATTACTGAGCACAATGCCATATTTTGTGGCAGCTTTCCTGTTTGTGTCACCTTCCAACCTCCTGTGCACCCCAAGTCCACTTCCCGTCAGGGAAACATTAAAAACCAAAAAGGCTTTGACGCTGTGTGAGCACTGTTCAGCAACAGAGAAAACATCCCTGTGTTTTCAAGACTGGTTTGCTCACAATTCCAAAAAATATCCCAGACCGAAAACAGTGCAGAATTCAGCGATTTGTGGTATATTCCTTTGCTGAAGGTACTGCAGTCCTCTGCAAGGGCTCACAATTCAGTGATTATATAATTGTAATGCTTGGAGCTGAGGGACGTGGTTTATTGGAGGACTTGGCAGTGCTAGGTTAGCACTTAGACTCAGAGATCTTTTCCAACTTAAAGGATTCTATGATTCTATGACTCCAGGATTTTAGTTTTTTTTTAATTGTCTGGTTTTTTACACAACATCTATGACACCAATTAATGTAAATCTCTGTCTACAGGATTTTCAGGCAGGCAGCTGATTGGTTCGTAATAAACTATATTAGGAAGACCTACAAGTAACTGTGGATGGAAAACTGCATGCAGCACAGCACTTTTTTTCCTAGAGCTATGTGTGTATAAGCAGAAATATTTTAAACTCATCCCCAAATGCTGATAGAGAAGATGGTAAATGATTAAAGACCTTAGTGCAGAAAACAGAAGCAAATAGTTCTATTTTTCCTTGATGAATACTGAAAAAAATGCTGGCAAGTGTTATGTAAAGTTGACAGTGTTTAATAATGACCACAGGTGTCTGAAAAAGAGAGCAATAATTTTAATTAGAGGAATTTGGAGGCTATTTATCTGCTACAAATTTTCCTTTTTTACATGAAACACAGTTAGGGTTGCCTTATTTCTAAAATAAGTGGAAAATATGTGTATGTGGATTGTTGTGCACACAGATATATATTCACATATGTAATTACATCTGTCAGTAAACCAAATAGCTTTGGCTTAATGTTAATATATCTATGGAACTTGTCTCTGACTCATATTTTAATGTGGATTGATATCTTCTAAATTTGAAATCTTCTCTTTCTCTCTTTTTGTTATTTTGGTTTGTTGTTGTTGTTATTTTTTTCCTTTGAAATACCTATTTAATATATAGAAAGTATGTGACTGGCTGAAAATCAGATTTCTATAATTTTACTGTTTCCCATATTAAATTCTGAAGAAAACAGATGGGTTCCCTGATTGGAAAAAATATTAAATTTTTGAAATTTGAGAATTTTCTCCACTAATCATGAAATTGTAAGGGAATTTTCCATTTGCTATTTAGTTTATTCTTACGATAAGAAAGTGTAAGAGGACTACTTTGCCTTGTTTCTGGTATATAAAAATTGTAGGTCTCTGTACTTTACTTATGGTTAGCTGATGCCAGGTAACTTCATTCTGATCTGTTTCCCATTCTCTGGTCTCACACACCAGGAGGGATGAACCCAGGCTATTTAGGCCCTACTAGAGATGTGTATACAAGCATATTAACTTACTTTTGATGTATAAACTATAAGAGTGTTAGGGGAACTTTCAGAAACATTTTTAATTAGCAAATGACCTAAATGTTCATACATTAGCAACATGTCCACATAGCTCAGCAGAAATAAAAGTGTATATGTCTGTATAAGATAAAATAGACATGCACATCCAGTGTAAGTCAAACTCACGTATTTAATATCTATTGAGTGTTGGAAAATAAGTGGAAATAGACACCACAAATGTCATGGCCTGTAGATTTTTCTATATCAAATGAAAAAAATCATAACTCCAGTTCATGTGTTCCCCACTGTATGCTGGAGACTGTAACAAAAAGTAAAAATACATTTTTATAAAAATACTTACACAAACCTCACAATAGTACCTCACAGTCTCAGATGAATTTGTCTTCCAGTATTACTGTGAAGCGGGGAAGTCAATTTATCTTCTTTTCACAGACAGGGACCTGAGGCACAGAGAGGCTAAAGCCCAGATTCAGACAATTTGAATGCCAGCTAAATCTCAAAGTCTTGTGTTTCAAATTGGCTAGGTGCCTCTGGCACAGTGTCCAAGGTCATATAGGATGTCTCTGGCAAAACTGAAAACTGAATCTAATTTTCTCTCATCCCAAAGTAGGACTCTAAATCACAAGACAATTGTATTTTAGTGATGTGTTTGTATCACATAGAATCGAGGAGTAGCCTCCACCTGTCTGGCTTACGTCTGTTCCTCAGAATTACTTTCACATCTTCAAAGGTCCCAAATATGCAGGAATAGTTTAGCTCAGGAATTTTTAAGTTGAAAAATTCAACCAAAATACATTCCGTATCTGTGCAGTGAATTGATTTTAACTAACAGAATACACTGACATTTGCATTCCAATTACATGGAAAACCATGCTGTTTGCACTATATTTGCATTTTCCAAATGCTCCGCTCTATAGCATGCAGTTGATCAATCTGAAGGAACTATTAAATAAAATCTTCCAAGAAGGGAAAATCTAAATATTTGAAGCAAACAATTCATATCCATATTCTTCTTCAAATAAAAAAATACCGTGTCTGTATACAACTTGAATATTTTAGTTCCCACAGCAGCAGATTTTGGGGCAGAGAAATCAAAATGCCAGACTGCAGGTTAGCCAATAACATGAGAAAAATGACAATGGTTTTTGGTTTTAATCAGAATAGACTTGCTTGATTAGCCCCCCTGAAACCCATGCTGCTCATTCCTTAAAGTAAGACAAGTAAATTCAAGAGGAAACATTGATATTCACACATAGAAAAGAATATAAAGTAAACAGCAGATAAGCAGGGAATTTGAAATCTTTAATGCATATATGCTGTGATTGCATAAAATTTACTTCCAAATTAAATTTTTAAATTTCACATAAGTTCATTTTCCTGGAGTTTCAGCTGCACATGAAAGATATGTTTTCAAGTAGCCATGCTTTGTCTAAACTCACTAATAGATGTATGTAAGAATGAACAACAAGTGTTTGGTTGTGGGACCATTAATANAGGGAAAATCTAAATATTTGAAGCAAACAATTCATATCCATATTCTTCTTCAAATAAAAAAATACCGTGTCTGTATACAACTTGAATATTTTAGTTCCCACAGCAGCAGATTTTGGGGCAGAGAAATCAAAATGCCAGACTGCAGGTTAGCCAATAACATGAGAAAAATGACAATGGTTTTTGGTTTTAATCAGAACAGACTTGCTTGATTAGCCCCCCTGAAACTCATGCTGCTCATTCCTTAAAGTAAGACAAGTAAATTCAAGAAGAGACATTGATATTCACATATAGAAAAGAATATAAAGTAAACAGCAGATAAGCAGGGAATTTGAAATCTTTAATGCATATATGCTGTGATTACATAAAATTTACTTCCAAATTAAATTTTTAAATTTCACATAGGTTCATTTTCCTGGAGTTTCAGCTGCACATGAAGGATATGTTTTCAAGTAGCTATACTTTGCCTAAACTCACTAACAGATATATGTAAGAATGAACATTAAGTGCTTGGTTGTGGGACCATTAATGGCAATGACATTATGGGGAATTTCCATTACTGTAACTCAGAAATGGATCCAAGTACTTCATTCAGATGGTGTGAAACCAGTCTGACCCCAACACAAAACAGTAATACAAATGCTGTCTCTTGGAGCAGGTCTAGGGAAAATTGGTTTTGGGGTCCACTTCTCTCCATAATAGTTTTCTACTCAATTGGCAGTCCCCTGTACTATGCTCCTCAACATCTCTGCCCTCTTAAAAGCCTAGCTAATGCTCAGAACCTCAACATTTGATTCCAAGAGACAAGTACTTAAGCAAAGTGTTAGAGGACCCAGTGTGGAGGTTTACAAGCCCACTCCATATTTAATTATGAACTCACAGTTCTTGGAAATACCCTTGTCAGAGATGATGATCTCATATATATATATATGTATAGTATTGCTGAATTTCACTGGTGGCTTTTCAAGCAGTTGATCTTACTCGTTCCACTTACCAGAATTCATGGTGGCTAGGAACTTTTATCTCACTTTATTTTCATCTGTAATTTAGTAATGGTTTAGGTTGTTAAAGATGTCACCAGCAAATTATCCCTGCCTTGAGTCTCTTTCAGAGAATCTCAGTCTGTGTGATACTGGCTGCCTGTGGTTTATTCTCATGCAAGCAAACATATGTTTCTCAAAAATGTTATGCTCTGCTAACAAATATAGCATGTATTTCCAAACAAGAAGCAGAAGCACATTTTTAAACCATTCCACAACCCAGTTTTGTTTATCATTAACAGCCACAGCTCAGGCAATGTGTGTGATGACATTGTAAGAAGCGACAACTTAGCAGTCAGGCAAGGCAGAGGACTACTGTCTAGCCAAGACGAATTTCACTTGCAGTTCACTGCCCCAGAGTGAAGCAGACAGCACAGTAAAGCCTTTTCTTAATTCTGTCTCCTAGCTCAACCCAAATCCTCCAGGGTACCTAGCATCCCACAGTCTTAACTATAGCTCCCACAAATTCCTTTTGCTCAGCTGAACATGGATGCCTCACCTCTGGAATTGACTTACATAAAGAGAAGAGAACTAGGTTAGCAGCTTATTGACTTAACTTTGGAGCCTATTCAGGTATAAGTAATTGTCTTCACTTTGAATCTTAAGTTGATTCATACTCAGAAACATTTTGAAATATTTTTAAAATTTCCTGCATCATTCAAGGGACAGAAAGCAGAACCACCTGAGTTCTATTTTGCATGCTCCCAAACTTAGAATCTTGTCTTACACTGTGCTTCTGATGACCATTTTAGACAAAGTTGATTATTCTGTATATCCATGTGAATAAAGGAGCAAATGTCTGCTTGTACACTGAAGCAGGGAATGCTACTGTGAGTATCAGCTTAAATTCAAAAGCCAGATATGAAGATGTCAGTAAAGAGAAAAGGTGGATGATATTTTAATGCATACAGTTAAAACCCACATATAATATGTGTTTATCTTTTTTCTTTTTACCTTTGGATATCAGAATAAGAGGCCTCTTTCTGTTGCATCCTCTTGATCTTCACAGAGATTTACTATTGTCAACAATTAAAATTCCTTTTCCTATAGTCTTTACAATAAAATACAGGTGAACTGATTCTTTTTATCTCAAGGAAAGACTAGATTTACTTGATAGGTAGCTTTATATTTCATTTAAGAATTGTAAAAAAAAAAAGATTTATTAATTTAATAATAGTTTTAATATTTTATATAATTTCATTTTATTATAGCCCCCTTATGCCTACATGAGAAACTCTTATGGGAGACCCAGCCCTCCATCCCGTCCGTTCCCCCATAGCCTAGCTGACAATCTAATTTTTCTCACTATTTTTGAACAAGCTTTCTTTTTCTTTTTTTTTTCCTTTTTTAAATTGTTTTGTCACCTTGCATAGAATTTCTGTTTTGAACTCAAAAGAGCTTCCTCATCTCACTTTTATTGAAACCTAGAATTTCTATCCCAAAACTTTCATTTTAACTAAATGGTGAGTTGGATGAAATACTTTTGCACAAAGCTCTCACTAACTCTATGTCTCATCCTAGTTACAGTTTATATTCCTTAAACATGTGAAGGGCATTAGAAAGTATTTGGATCTTCACATTTTATAATTTCCATATGATGCCACTGATTTTCAGGAATGCAAAACGTTATATGAGTAAGAAAACCAAAAACTCTGTAAGAGAAAATATTCTGCAACATTTTAGGGCCATTTGAAGATTATTTTCCAGTTTTTCATGGATTAATTTCTGTAATATAATAGCTAATAGCTAGTGTATATATTACAATATAATGCATAATACATAAATACTAATAAAATGGAACATGGTGGAATGGAACATATTTGACTCCCAGCCAGTACCTGTTTGTCAGACTTGTGGGAGCAATGGTGTCTTCATTATCAGGAAAAAGGGCCTCACCACTGTTCTGGGAGGTTTGATGTGTCCCCTGACTTAAAGTAAAATGCAAATGTAACTCTGAGATCATTCTCTCTCCTCTCAAGATCTAGGTGATAGGGATGACTTTTCTTCAATTCTTTTTATGCCCCGACATGAGATTTCTATTCTGTGTAACTGTAGAAGCTCTTATGCGTAGCAGACAATGATGATTAGCTGATAAAAACTAAAATCTTTTAAATCTTGCTCCTTGTAAGTGGGACTATGAATAATAAAATATGATGCAGTTCTTTAATTAATAATGGCAACTTTTTCACACAAGAGCACAGCTCAAAATTTAATGTAGCACAAACCTGTGCAACTAGAAGCTAGAGTAGGACTAAAAATCTTATGTTCAATTCATTTAATTAAAGAGTTTGTCCAAAGAAAATTTCTACATCTTATAAACAATCACTACTTACATTCACAAGCAAAGCATTCTTTAACTTTTTTAAAGTTAGCATATAGTTCAGCTCCCATTTGTACTGCACTTATATGGACTAAATACAGCTGGAAATACCACTGTAAGAATTAAACAATTTACTGAGTAATTGTTTCCTGAGGTGCCACGTGTTTCACAGGAACATTTTGCTTTTCAAAACTTGCAGCAGAGCACTTGTTCTTCTCACAACCATGTAGCATCATCCAAAAGCTCCAGATCATGCAAACAGAAGAAATAAAAAGAAGTTTGGCTATGGTGATACAAGTTAGTTCTTTGACTTCTCAGGAGAGAAAATTAACTTATATGCAGCTGCAGTCTACTGCAGCTAGCAGAGTTACCTTATTTAAAGTTGCTGTGCTGCTCTGTCTGATGTACTTCTGTTTGTGATGCAGCCACAGCTAATGGCATCATTATTTCAGTTCAGATTCAGAGGGAAAATATCTTATGCCTTACAGCTCTTGCCATTTGAGTTCCTTGTTTATAGAGGATGGCAATGCATGGAAATTGCTAGTTGCTATAATGATTGTCAGATGTATTCTGTGTTATCCCTTTATATTTTCTGAGTTATATTGCCCTCTTTCTTGCTGTACTCTTTCCACTTCAACAGTTGAAATGTGATGTGAATTTTGAGAGGCACCTCAGATAAGGAAATATCAAGTTTACATAATTTGACCCCTGGCTGTTGCTCTTTTTCTATTTTAAGTATTTAGTTTAGGGGCAGCTATATACACCTTTGGGAACCTGAAAGTTAAATGGTAGAGACATAAATAAAATAAAATACAACCAATGTGACAGCATTATAAAGTTGAGTACTTGGTAGATTCAAAGTTCCTTTCCTAGGTTTTAGAAAGATGGACAGCTTACAACGGAAAATTTGCATCTTTGAAGAACTTTGATAATGGAGTCAGACATCAATGACAGCGTGTTAATGAACTATGCTTTAAACCTTAATAGGTGACAACTCAATTCAAAGAGAAAAAAAACCCTGAAGTCATTCTTTCTATTTTTATTACTGTGTGCAATGACTGCTTATAATGTTGAACAAATGAACATTCAACTCCATTTTTAGTTATTAACCACATTTATTAAGAACCATTAACTTAGACTGATGGAATTTTATTTCAAGAACATGACAGTGCAGATAACTTGATTTGTCTTTTCCTTTTTTTAGCAGACTTTTTATAGATTTTCTTTTTTCAACTCACCCTCATACCTATTGAATCCTCTTGGAAATTCATAGTGACAATGGTTTAAACTAATGTGAAAAGAGTTTCAGAAGAATTCCTTTGACCAAGTTAAGAGATAAAGTTGTAGTATTTTCAGTGAATTTCAAAGCTACTTGACACATAGGCAATATGAAAGAATGTCTTTATTGCTGTGGTGGGTTGACCTTGGTTAAGGGGACAAACTCCCATCCAGCTACTCACTCATTCAGGATGGGGTAGAAACCATAATGGAAAAGCTCTTGGGTTGAGAAAAGGAAAAAGAGTCAAAATTAATTTATTTTATTACCAGTTAAAATAGATTTGGCTAGTGAGAAACCAAGATTAAAAAAACAAAAAAAAAAAACCCAAACCAAAACAAATCCCAAAAAATCAATACCTTTCTCCTTGTCTTTTCCCAGCCTCACTGAAGTAAGGAGGGCTACCAGAACTGCCGTCTTGGTCTTACGGTGGGCAGAACTTCACCTGTTTAAGATATGGATTGACAGAGTCCCTTGGAAGTCAGTGGTGAAGGAAAAATGAGTCCAGGAAGGCTGGATGTGCTTTAAGAAGGACACCTTACCAATACAGGAGAAACCTGTCCCCCTGCGGTGAAACACAAACTGGTGGGGAAAGAGACCAGCCTGGTTTAACCAAGAACTTAGGTTGGAACCAAGGGGAAAAAATGAGAGTGTATCACCTTGGAAGGAGTGAAGGCAGCTTGGGTGGACTGCAGGTATTTTGTGAGGTTGTATAGGGAGGAAAATTAGAAGGATCAAAGCCAAACTGGAAGTTATTTTGGCCACTGCATTCAAAGAAAACAAGAAAAGTTTATATAAATACATTGACAGCAAAAGCAGGGCTAAGGAGAGTCTCCACCCTTTGCTGGATGCAGAGTGAAGCTTAGTGTCAGGGAATGAGAAAAAAGCTGAGGTGCCTTCTTTGTCTCAGTCTTTAAGGGCCAACACCAGTTGTCTTTAAGACACCAAATTCCCAGAGCTGGAAGTTGGGATGTGGAGCTGAGTAAAGCCCCCATGGTGCAGAAGGAATGACCTTTTATGCCAATTAGACGCCCACAAGCCTGTGGCCCCAGTTGGGATGCACGTGAGAGTAGTGAGGGAGCTGATGAAAGAGCTTGCCAATCTACTTTCAGCCATTTGCCAGCAGTCCTGGTTAACTGGACAAGTCCCAGCAAGGCATTTCAGAATAAAGATATAAGGCCCCAATCCTCAGTAATAACAGCTATACTCATCTTCCCTTGCTTCCTTCAGCAGAATTGCTCTTGACCAACCCCATCAAAGAAGAGGATGGCCAGGCTTACCAGGCCTGAACACGCAGATTTATATTCCTGTGATAAAATCTTTCAGTGGTATTAATACAGTAAGCTACTTGGGTTGTTCATGAACTTGTTTTAGATGACACTATCAGTTTCTTCACTAATTCTACATGATAGAACTCTTGGCCAGCATTTTTGGTTCGTCGCATGTGAACAGCAAAAGCAGAGCAGAAACCAATCCTTTGTTATTTAGAATCGATTTTCTGTTCATTAGTTATACAAATTTAAGGCCACTCCAATTTTGCTTAGCTGCTGGCCCCAGCCTGGGGTTGTGGAACAAATGAGACAAGAAACAGGAGTAACTCAGGTGATCTAGGTTAATGGCTGAAGTTCTGCATGACTGTTTTCTTGCCCATGATGCATGATACAGAGAAGAGGCAGTGGAATAGGAAGTGAAGTCACCTGGAACAAAGAACATCCCCCCAATAAACTTTTATTTATTTTTATTTATTTATTTTACAACAAATAGTTATTCCACTTCTTAGATAATCAGGAAGCCACTATGGAAAAATAAGATAATTACCACCCAGCACCACTGTGGTTTTGTTGATGTTTGACTAAGTACAGAGGATGCAAAAAGGAAAGAGTGCTAAGGAACTCTGGAAGAGAAGTAGGTTGTTGTGTGCATAAGAAAGGCAGATAGTGGTCAGACAGATGATTTTGCTGTGTCAGGGAGCTTTTGAGCAAGATCTGGACTGTTCAATATCTTTAACTTCTTAGATGCTTCTGAGGAGTACAGTCTGAATGAGATATACTGTGTATTTATGTCCTACATAGAGCACTTAAAATGAAAAAATAAAACCATTAGCATAATTATTTTTGAAATGATTTTTGGTATCTGTAAAATTAAGTTGTCATTAATAATTATGATGAAGTAATTAATAAGAACAGAGCATTCAGTAAAATTTTATAATTGCAAAGTTACAACAAAAACTGAACTTTTTCATTCATAACAGAAATTTTTACATAGTCAAAGAAGAGGCATTTAGTCAAAGTTGTCTTTTTCCTTTATTAGCTTTACAATCAACCATCTCACCTGTTCTTCCTATGGGGGCCAAAATTTTCTTGATTTTTCTATCCTAATTTTCAAGTACAATTTATTTCATTCATACAATTTCTAAGAAAAAGTATTTTTTTTTCAAGTTTTTATTTTCAACAAGTAAAAATTATTTTCAACAGTTTGAAGAACATATAGAAACCCACACCTATAATATTCAGTTCATGATCGGAACACATCCTCAAATGGATTGAAATGCATAGAAAAACATACCTCAAAACTTCCTGATGTCACACAGAATACAGCTTGCATATATGGGCTTTCTTAAATCAGAGTTGAAATGCACTTCTGTTACATATGAAAACATCCAAAAGTTAGTAAAGACATTTTTCCTCCACAAAGTATGTTATAAAATATCTTCCCTTTTTGGATATTGGTCTGTAAGATACTCCTGAAAAAGTAGATTTATAAAGAATAGAAATTAATTTTCCCCAATCTACAGGCTATACAAATGACTCATTATGAATTACTTTGCTATTGATGCTTTTATTGTCTTTGATTTTCCAACTGATCTATTGCAAAATGTCTTGTGTCATTTTGTTCCTCCATCACATTATGTTAGGAGTCAGCGTAATAGAACACGTCTGATTTAACTGAGAACTTCAAAAAGATAATGTATGTAAAAAACGTGGTTAAAGACACTGTGGTTTGGTTTAGAAAACTATTCAGTCAGTGGCTTCATGCAAACTTTTATTTTCAATCCACATAACAACTCCATGGTCAATGATAATAATTTTGCATGCATTGTTCAGATTGTAGGCGCATGATTTTCCTAAGATGGAAAAGGAAAATCTGGAGAATTGAATTTCTGTACTAAAATTTGTATCACTTTTTCTACTACCACATACATTATATTTATTCTTTGATACAAAACATCTTACATATAGACAAACAGGGAAGAAATAATGTTTCAGCCACATATAACTATTACTCTTAAGAAATGATTAATTATACGATTCAGATATTTATCATATGTTTTGTTCATAACTGGTTTGAATTGGGAAAGAATCCTACTGACATAAATATTTTTCCCAATAACTTCATAGAGATAGAATATCTTCTAAAACCATTGTACCAGAGTTTTGTAGCCGAGGGATGAACGCATTTAAAAACTATATATCAGAACTGCATAGACATTTGTGTCATTTCAGCAGTTGCAAACACCGTGACAAAGTTAATTTTTTATGTACTTTATAATACATGACCAGATCCTCATTGTTGAATCCCTTGTCAGAAATCAGATCTGTCCTCAGAAGCAGAGGCAAAACTGATGACACCTAAAAGTCTCATTAGCTGCTGAAGCCGAGTATTCAGTGCCATTGACATTTGTAACTCCCAGTTCTCCTGCTTTTTAGCCTTGTAGCTGTCTAAAGACCTCAACAGTTTAAGGACATAACAATTTTATTTAAAAGTACATTTAAGTCTACTGCTTAGATGAAATTGTCCTGACACCCACGTTTTGAACCTAAATGCATTTGTTGTAGTGTGTTTCAATGTTGCTGACAGACACAGTGAAAACTCTTCTATGGCCAGGTTGTACTTGTACCACCTGACAGGATACACTGATTTTCTATGGGTTGCTATTATGTTTTCCAAGATTTTTGCCTCACAGGCCACAAGCATTCTTCATGCCTAATTTATAGACTAACATAAAAAATTCCATATCTCAGGATTCCCAATCCTCCCTGAGAATTTAGGGTCACACTTACAAAGTATTTAGGCTTTATCATTTCGAGCATTGTAGCATTGTTTCCAGGAAGGGAATTTGTGAGCCTGAACTAGTTGCTTTCCTTTCCTAAGCAAAAAAATTCACAATCTAGAAATCCTCATTTCCTAGGACTGAAGAGTTTGTGCCTGGCAATGCCTAGGCCAGCTGAGAGTGCCTCACAGATTGTCTTTACCTTTTGCCTCCATGAAAAAGTGGTGCATGAATCTGAGATTTCAGTCGCAGCTGCGTTTCTGGGTGGATATGCTTGTTGTGGGCTGAGCAAGGAGCTGGCCATGTTGCTTCCCTTTGCGATCACCTCCAAATCAGAGGTATGTTAAATTCCTTTCTCACAAGGAGGGTGTTCAGACCTTTATTTCTTTACCTTCCAGGATGGAACATGGGGCCATGCTGCGGTGCTCGTTCCAAGCTATAGATCTGTCAGTGGCTATGGCAATTTTCTGGGACAGAAAAAGCAGTGAATTTTTGTGATGAGGAAGATGTGTCCATGTCTTCTTTATTCTTGTCAAGATCTCAAGGCAGTGTGAAGCTACTGTAAAAAGCAAAGTATTTCCTCTTATATCAATCAGTTAATCTAAGCCTGGGCTGTAGGCATTTAGGGTTGTTCAGCATCTAACTACGACGGGGACTTTTTTAACACAATATAGATATTTAAATTGCACCAAAGTTAAATGCTTTAAGCCTTTCCAGTTACAAACACTTCAATTCTATTACTAGCACTTTTCTCCAGCACTAGGGAAAACTGTCAGTATTTGAATTTTTCCCGCTTCCAAAACCAACAAACTCAGTCAAAGTGGCATACAGAGAATGTATCACATAGTGTCCTGGCCTGTGATAACCTCCAAGCCACATCAAAAATTATCTGGAAAAATACCTGACATAGAACAACCCCAAGCCTGGGACTGTGGTGTAAATTTAACAGTGTCATCAATCCAAGTCTGAATGCGCAGGTATGCTCTTAGGTGTCAGTGAATCTGGCCCCTGATTCACTGCTTGCTATGGGCATTGTCCTTGTAAATCTGAGATATTCTTTAGAGCCAGAAGCAAACAAGATAGAAGAGGAACAAAAAAGTGACACCAGAGCAAAATGAGAGTACAGGATAAATCAGAGCTCCTGAGTCTCCAGCAGTGATCTGAAACAAGTGGTAAACTCTTTCTGACTGGCTGTCTGTGCCTGAGTGAAATTACCATGATTACACAGCAACTTGAGGTAAATCATTGGGATTTTTGTGCACACAACAACTTGGAAGTTAATAACACACCACATGACTGTGAAGTTATATTCCTTTAAAATGTCGAACCTATTTTAGTTTGTGATGGAAGAAGTATTATATACTGGTTATAAATTATACCTTATTATCTGAGTGGGACAACGTGGTAAGAGACTAAAATAATAATGGTTATTTCTTCAATGCCTTTAAATACGGGGCTGTCTAAAATTGGTGCTTCAAAGTGTGAGCAAATTTAAATATTATTTTACTTTAGACAAATAGAGTGCATAAAAGTAGGAATATATATATGGATCTGCATTAATATAGAGATCATAGTGATCATATTATTTATGTTAATGACAAAGCTAAAAATTACTTTAGCAGTTGAAAAGGACTGTATTAAGAGCTTTGTATATTACTCACAGTACGTGGAATTGTGAGAAACAAATTAATGCCCTGTAGCAAAGCCTTGTGTATACACGAAAGACATTCACTAATTTCTCCATTTAAAGACTTATTTTTCCTTGCAATAAATCTGGAAATATGTTGTAGCATTGCAAGAAAGGTGGTAGTAAAAGCATTTTCAAATAATCTATTTCTTCTACAGAAGGATATCCTAGCTAAAGAAGAAAAATAAAAACAAAATGCAAATGGATGTTGAAAAGTAGTTTGGAATGAACAGAAGATAATTTACTTTAGTTAAAGTACCTTGGCTAAGGTGAAAAAAATAATGAGGGGATCAATTACTGTCAAGTAACTTGACCATTGTAAAGCCTGTGAAATCCAATGTTGATTTTTAACCTCACACCATTTAAATCAATTTATTCTTCTAAATGCTAACACGGGGCCTGACCTTCCCAGTGACTTCAGTAAATTTCAAACACTATAAAATGAATTTACAAGTTTCCATTTGATTGATTCTTTGACATCTTTATGTTTAAGTATATTGGTGTCACTCATCCAGTAATATTGCGGTGAGAGGAGAGGCTGTAGAGAATAAATAAAGTTTCCTGAGCTCTGAAAAGGTGACTTACTGCTAATCAAGCCATGCTTGGTCTAGTTCCTGTTATTTTTTTCTGCTACCAATGGTCATAATATAGTGAGAATAGATGGGGAACAGTTAGCATCCCACACATTTCTTAGGTCTGAGTCTAATACATTGGTAAAATTATTTCTGGGTTTGCTTCAGCAGAAAACAGGTAGAAAATGTTCTGTGTAAATAAAATCAAGGAAACATCCTCACAAGGTAAAAATCTAACTAACTGTTTGTTTTCCTTGTCTTGCTTTGAGGAATGTATTTGGCAGATATAACAGATTTTGTCCTCAGAGACATTTGAAAAAATTCTTCTTGGCTGCTTTTCATAACCAAGCCTCAAAAAATGGATTTTAATATTAAATAAATAACCTATTTAACATTATGGCATTCCAGTTTAAAAAAACCAATTAGTAAACACATCTCTTTGGCTTACAACACCTGAACCAATACCATATGAAAGAATTTTCTTAAATGCCTTTCCAGAGTACTGTCATTACAGACTCTAACAAAATTTTGGGACAACAAATTGAAAGTCTCATAGGGCTTTAATTGTGGTTAAACATTGGAATGCATTGCCCGGAGAGGTGATGAAATTTCCATCCTTGGAAGTCTTTACTAGAAATGACCTTGAGCAACTTGATCTAATAACATCTGTTTTGAGCAAGAAGAAGGATTAAATGATCTCTGAAGGTTCTTTTCTATTTAAATTAGAGATTATTTTATGATTCTGGCATAACCTCAAAGGTCTAGAATATGAGAGCAAAGTATGAAATATTAGAAGTTTTGCAGGACAATGGAGGGATATTGAGAGGGAACCACATGGCTGGAAAGTCAGAGGAAGTCTTAGGAAGACTGCATGTCATGTTATGCTATTCAAGGCAGTCCCCAGAAAGCCAAATAATAATTTTAAAAAAGCCTTATGGGCTGTGATTTAGTTAAACAGTAATTTAGTTTATTTTATTCTAGTTATGCAGGTATTATTCTTCTACAACATTTAATCTTTGAAGGAGACTTTTTTCTGTTTTATTGTAAATGGTAGTTGTGGATTAACATTGAAGTATTTATTAGTTACAACTTACACAAACAAAAATTTTTTGGCATAGATTCCTGAACATAGTGCTGGTATTAGTCTCATTGATATATGGCTTATAATTTCTTTATGTCCTTATTTACTAGAAGTTATTTAACTTACATATAACAGAATAAAAAGATATTGTTATGTGGTACTCAGTAGAAGAATTTCTTAAAATGGTCATTTATTATCCTGTAATGGCTCACTGAAAGTTATCACTGGAAGAATATGAAGAATATCAATATAAAGAGTGTTCAAGAACACAATCTTAGATTTCATCATCTATTCAGGATACTGCATTGAAAGTTGCCTTTAGTATTCCTACAATATTATTCCATTTGGAAATGTGCATGTTTTTCTAATATACCCTTTTTTGCATTTCATCCTAATATGTTTCTTTTATTAAGTAACAGAATGTCTTACCAGAAGTAAATGACGGATTAAGATCACCCCCCCCACTCCCATCACATCTTTGTCCTTCTCTGCCTTACAAATTTTTTAAGATTTAGTTGCTTTGGTGGATGGATGTCACACCATACACTGTTACACTTGCCATACTGCTAGTATTTAATAATGAAATAATGCTGAGTAAGAAATAGTTTAATGAACAGACTTAAAAATGTGAAAAATGTTTACTTAAAATGAGAAAGGCTTCTTTGAGCTGGTTAATCCAAAGTCATGGCTTTGGTGAGTTGGTATTTTAGCAATCGGCATCACAGTGATGAGCAATTCAGAGAAAGAATTCTGATGATGTATGAGAACTGGTGGGATTCCTAAACCAAATGCTATTCCTAGTTTCTGTACCTCCTGCTAATCATACAATCATAGTGATGCCTTAGGTTTTAACTTTTATATTTTTTCAAATCCTGTACTGCTAGTGTAACTCTGAAGTTTCCTGTAGCTTGTTAAGTGCTAATGTTTGTTAAGTTCTCTATGCTCAGACAGACATAACAAAGCCTCTCCAGCTCACTCTCCAAGGGCACCCAGACCGTCCTAGGCCCAAGAGCTGTAAACCTTCATCTTGGGGAGTGGGGGGCAAGCTTGGGGAAATTCCATCATTGTCTGGGTTCTGGTTGGTGAATTTATGGTGATATAAAATCATGAAGAACTCATGACCTGTTGTCCATTTTGGGATCCACTGAGGCAGGAGCCTCTGGAGCCCAAAGTGTACCTCTGACGGCCTTTCAAATAAATACCTCCTTTACTTCTTTATTCCTGTCAAGTCTCTCTTTCTAGGTAGCCATTTAAGGCATCAATAGAATGCCCCGAGTTGTAAGGCACCTTTAAGATCAGCTAGTTCTAACCCCCCTGCCATGGGCAGAGACACCTTTCACTAGACCAGTTTGCTCAGAGCCACATCTGATCTGGCCTTGAACACTTCCAGGGCTGGGGCATTCACAACTTCCCTGCGTAACCTTTTACAGTGCTCCACCACCCTCACAGCAAAAATTTCTTCCCAATCTCTAATCTAAACCTACTGTTTTTCTCAAGCCATTCCCCCTTGTCCTGTCACTACATGCCCTTGTAAATAGTCTCTCTCCGTCTTTTTCTAGGCTCATTTCAGGTACTGGAAGCCCACAATTAAGTCACTCCAAAGCCTTCTCTTCTCCAGGCTGGACAACCCCAACTCTCTCAGCCTTGCCACATGGGAGAGATGCTCTATCCCTCCAGTCATTTTGGTGTCCTCCTCTGGACTCACCCCAACAGATCAATGTCCTTCCTGTGCTGGGGACCCCAGAGCTGGATGCAGTACTCAAGGTAGGTATCACCAGAGCAGTGTGGAGGAGCAGAATGATTTTGACTATTGTGTGACTATTGATTTGCCCCAAACCTTGTCTCTTGCCAAGTTAATCAGCAATCTTCTACACTAGTTACAATGTATCTTATTCTAGCCCCCAGATACCAAAGCATGCCCAAGCATAATGATTTTAACCGTTTCATTATATAACATCACTCACTAAGCTGCTCCTGATGGATTGGAAAGAGATAGCTTTCTGAAGCCTTAAAACCAAAACCTAATAAATAGAATTACTTTCACTTCTTAAAACCAACCCGTCTTTTCTATGCTTTCTAGGTAACCAAAACGACTGATTAATTGTAAGGAAGGAATTTTGGTCTTTCTCACATTAACAGTTCCAACTTTCTAATAAAGTATTGAAGTAAGAAAACACTTTTCTTGCTTCTCTTTTCCTTCAGAATCTTCTCATAAACACAGAAGGAAGCTGTCCCTGTTCCAAGTGCCAGATAGTGCAAAAGGAACAAGGTCCAATTTCTTGACCAGCGTATCAATTCTATTGAAATTCCTAGAGGAATTGTAAGGAAAACTGAGCCTACAGGTTTGTAAGAAAAAATAGCGTCTTCCAGGGAGCAAGATCAATTGTTCTTCCCATTGGCTAAAGGTTTCTACAGTGGATTCAGTAATTTCACAGAAATTTTTGACAGAGGAAGATTCCTGGATCTGAGTTGTGGCCCCCTGGAATTACTGAACATAGCAATACACTTTCAAGCAGCATATCTTCAGGAACTTTCCTGGCAAGACAACTTTTAACCTTCCTCAGTGCAGGCCTTATGCATTTCTATCACAGGTTTTCCATCTCTAATGAAGCTGAATATTGGGAAAACTGACCTGTGAAACACTGAATTATACAGTGTTTGTGGCATTATAGAATGGTTATTTTTCTAAAAAGTAGGAGGATGTTGAGGTAATAATCTGTTCAACTCTATTAAGCTTTTATTTTCCTGTACCTTAACTTACCAAAGACTTTGTTGCTAAAAATATAGCTAATGCCAATCACCATGATTTCATGGAAAAGAGATCTTTTTTAAAAAATGTGTTACATTTTTAAAATCAAAATGATATGACCACTTAATAAGGGCTGCTAGGATCATAGTGAATTCTTCAATTATTTTTCACATGGGCTTGATTTGAGACCTTGCATTGTAAGTAATGAAGAAACTACATATCAAACAGAAAAATTACTCTGAGAGACCTTATAAAGTAAGTGGCTAGACATTCTCTAGTGGGACATATTTCTGGCAGATCTTCCTTGGTTTGATTCAGTTTAAAATCTGTATCAACAGTCTTGTCAAGCCACAAAAATAAAACAAAGGCTAGAAGACAAGTCTCACAAATTAAAAAGTTCAATGTATTAAAAAGGAAATTCAATTTATTAACGGTCTATTAACAGTGTTTGAAAGAGGAAACTGAGATATGACTTGACTGATAGTTACATATATATTCACAATTAGAAGAAAGAGCTGAGAGGAGCTTTTTAACCTTGAAGGGAACCAATAATAAGATTCAATGAATGAGTACAGAAGTTATTTCAACATTGGAAGTAAATGCTCTGGGGTAATTAAAGATTAGAACATTTAGTATGAAAAAATATGCAAGCCATTTGCATAAGGGGTGTGACAAGATGATCACAGTGGCACATTATGGCATTGAATCCTGCACAGGTGTAGATTTTCTGATGAAACACAACATAAAAGTTTGTATTGTCAGAATATATTGCAAGTGGCATATTGTTTATTGTATATAAATCTACGATGAATTTCTTAATAGCCATATTTATTTGAGATTGAAGAAAGACAGTTACATAATGTCCTAGGGTTGACTACACATACCAAATATCCTATCTGTAATACTTACAAATATTTGTTAAATGTTCTCCCTCCACTTCCTTTTAGGTGCTCTGTACCAATAGTGCCAACATTTCTGTGCTTCAGGTTACATAATATTTTCTGACTTTATTTCTGAGATTATTATCTTTGCTACCTGATATGGTTTGTATTGTAATGGCTGTCAAAGAGGGGGGCATACCACAATTCTTTCCTAAACAGGAAGTGAAATGCCTGATGCAAACCATGGATATAACCTTGTCCACCATTCCTAAAAGTGGCACTTTTAGGCCACTGCCTTCAAAGCATCAACTGAAGTGTCATAGTCACTCCATTCTGCCTTCCTCTTTCTCAAGAGGGTTTGTTATCCGGTTAAATCTCCTAGCATGTGTGTACATGTTTTAGATGGAATAGCATGTGAGAGACAGACTTTCCTGAAACTCTCCCCAGAACATGTTCTGGTGGACAAGCTATTTTTTAATTTGTGGCCTTTCCATTAACTAGCATTGATCCCAGAGGAGAATATATTATTTGAGCAGATCATCTCCTGATCACACACATATTTTTGTCCTTTTTCTGATCCTCTCCATAATCAAGGCACCTCTCCTGTGTATGCCCTTTGAACTCCTTTGAAGTCTGACTGGCTTGGCTCTAATTTAATGGATGTCATCTGCCAGAATTTCTTTGGGTTTTCATTTGTTTTTGAAAACTTATGAGGTTTCTGATACATTTAGAATATGCAACAGAAAGCAAACGGCATTTCCAAAACTGATGGACACCCCTACACATACTGCATGCAATGACATAGGATGCATTCTAGCTCAGTGCTGGGCATCCTCTACACTTTGAAGGATTTCTTGCCTTTTTTATTTGTCAAAAGCCAAAACCAAACAACACTGCAGAATTTTTTTCTGCAGCTGTAATCCACTTACAAGAGAAGCCAAAATAATTCCCTAAAAAATATCTCTTGAAAAAAATTAAAAACAAAACAAAAGAAACTCCTCAGTTTATAAACTTGCAAATGAAAACACAGAGACATACTTGGATTCTCAGGAGAATGGTAATTGTCAGTAGAAATTTCATATCAGGATTTTTAACTAGGGATTTTTTATGAAGATACTGCTCTGCACTTTGCTGATAATTTCTTACCTACTTACATTGCACCGAATATGCAAAAACATAGGGACAAACTGCTGTTTCAGTAAATATAATTGATGTGTATGAAAAGGATGTTTCTGCAACCACAGTATTTGAGTGATTCCTTTGGAGGCTGCCAGAGAAGGAGCTGAAAGTTGGAAATTTTCTGTAAGGGCACTGGGACTGGTATGTCAGATTCATGAGCTTTGCAGAAAAGACAGTACTGCAAAGAGATGTTCATTTGGCTCTGAATTTACAATGACAAAAAAGCATTAAGACAGACAGCCTTGTATAAAGAACTGTTTTCACAGTGGCAGTGTTATTTTTTTTTAAGATGGTAACCCTTTCTTTGGGAATAAAAACATTAATTATTGATGTATTTCTGTTTCCTGAGTGTTTCCTAACTACTGGAAGGGCAGTTTTCCTTCTCATATATTCTAAACCCTTGCCCTGCATCGACACATTGCGATGTGTTGTTGGTTTTACAAAAGCACAGGATTTGCAAAGGAAATTTGGCAGGAAGCATTACATTTGGGAGAGCAGAGCATCTCTGTACTTATTGATCAGAAAGCAATCTGCCTTTCTCCACATCCTCCCTGAACTGCTGCAAGTCTGACTGCCTTGTGCTGGCTTTTATGACTGGACCCTTGGACGCACACCACAGGTCCCTCCATACCACTGCACTAGGCTGATACCACCGTTTGTCACAGAGCAGAAATGAGTGTAGCCAGAGCTAGGAGGAGGTAGGTAGGGAATGGACATGAGGCAGCAGCACTCCTTGAGTCACAATTACAACCTGTGCAATGCAGATCCTGTTCAAGAGCTGATGTGACTTTGAGTGTGTAACCGTGAAACCACAGAGGAAGGTTCTGTGGTGAGCTGGAAACATCCACGAAAACCACATGAACATCTGTGATTTAACACTAAAAACATTTTTCAAGACAAATTATGTTTCCTGCAGAACTGTAAACCCTTATTTACACAAATAAGAATAGAGTACCCTTGGAATATCATATGCAAATATTTTATTAACATGGAACTCAGTGTAGTTGTCTCCTGTATATAATATTGCAGTTCAACTGCATGTTTAGTACTCTCAGAGGGTTTGATTATGCAGGAGGACAGGTATTTTCTCATCCTGATTCTTTTTAATAGGAGTTAAGAGTACTTAGAACTTTCTACAACCAAGTAATTTAGAAACACTCAGAATCCCCTAATATTGGTTTACTGTGTATGGCATTCATTCTTATGGGCATAGATTGAGTATTCTAAAATGCACTGACTCTCTTCCCAGTGTTTACGAGATACACCAGGAAGATAGGGAGAGACTATATTTTTAGATAAAAATTGTAATAACACAGAAATAAATAGATAAAAATTCCTTTAATAAATGTAGGTTGGAAATTAAAAGAAAGTCCTCAAACCATGGAGAGCATGGTGCAATTAAGTATGATCTGATGTAATGAAAGAATAACACATTTTTTGATGAAAATTTTGTCTTTATAAAGCTTATTATAATCTATAGGTGCTTACAACGACTAGAATTTAAGTCAGTGACCCAGAAACCTCCTTGTCTGAGTTCTTTTCGCTCTCAGAGAAATTTCTAAAACGCTCTCAAGAGAAAAGTAGTGTTACTGTGTTTCAAGTGATGCCGCTTATGTCAATGAAGAACAATCAATTTTCATTACAAGAAAATTTTGAATAATTACATCTTTACTCAAATCCGTATTCCATTTATTTTGTTCTTTCTGGTTTATGCAGTCTACAAAAATTCAGTTATAAATACTTGTGATGTTTCAGCTCATGCTTAAAGGCATATGAAATGCTGAAGATCATAATTTCCTTGTCTTTGTATGATTAGGTTTTTTCCTAATTTTGTTGACTTAATATGCCTTATCACAGACAAACAATATGTATTTAATATATTTAGATCAGTTATTCAAAATAGACTCCATTTTAATAAAATAAAATGAAAGCAGTGAATATTTCATACCCTGGCAATCATAAATGAAGCATTTTGCTATCAATTTTTGTTACTAAATACTGAAAGTGTGATTAAATGCAGTGTAAGCTAGGTGACCTCCTTATGTGGAGTAATTTGTCTTTAGGTGTACTAAAGCAACTATTTCTTTTGGTTTCTACTGTTCTACTTTCTTCTTTTCATGTTTTGTTTCAGAAGGAATGTGATAGCAAAAAAAATGCATAACATCAAAAAAAATCTATAGTAAAAGAAGTCCCAAGTGTAGGATGTAGTTATAGAGCAAAATCAAAAATAGCTGCCAGCAGTGTGAGAAAAGGGTCTTTATCTGTCTACCAGTAACATTCTGGCTGCAGCCTTCCCTTAGGCTGCGTAGGAGTCTTGAACCTTGGTGTTCAGTGTAAAGATGCGTAGTTTTTATTAGAAACTGTTCTCATTAGATCTAGTTCATTGTATAAAACAGTCAGTCATGGGTCTGGAAAACACCAGGCGTTATTAAAAAGTGTGCAGATTTTTCTTTTGAATTAGATGTAGCAGAGATTTCCTCTTGTGTCCACTACATGAATATTTTAAAACTACTGGCTGTTTTGGGATGGAGTATTTTGTTTTTTCCCATGAAAATTTAAAGTAAAAAAAAATTGCTGCATAGTTAGCATGGAATGAATATCAAATCTGGATATCTTGAAACATCAGCTGTAGAAGTCTCAATGTCTGAATGAAACAATATCTTCAAGGGAACTACTCTGCAAAGTATCCAGAATAATTTTTCAGAAGCTTAGGTAATGTAACGCAGATTTGTACATACATAAAACACAAATTTAAAATAGCAGCAGGTTTAAAACTCCATTTAATTGATTGTCCATTACCATGGTGGAAAATTTCTCTTTAGAAAACTGACTGCAAAAGATCAAAGTTAAATGAGAATAATGACAGGCACCAGGACATTTAACAATATTTTAGGCATGGACAATTTCTCAGGCCATCTTCTTAAATTTCTCTTTAAAAAGCTGCGCTGATTAACAGGGAGATGACAGAAGAAATTACTAATGGACAAAAAAGTGACTCTGTTCACTTTAAGCTCTTATCTTTAAAAATGGAATTGTTCATAATGGTTAGGAATGAAAACAAAAAAATTTAAGGTTCCTAGGAAATTGGAAAACTGATAAAATTGGTAAAGTATTACAAAACTACTGAGAATATAAAGAAAATAGTTTTGAAGATAATTTTTCTAAAATAAATTATAAAATTAGAGGAATATTTGAAGCAAAATACAGTCATCTCCGAAGTAGAAAAGAAAAATATTTACTATGAATAATCTGAAATTTTAACTATTTCAAATATAGAAATTTAACATGTGGATGCTGAGAAATCCGTCTTTTTTATTGAAAATTATTTTTTTCAGGAAGTTCTCCCATCATAAATCATAGCAATGTCTGAGGTTGCCTTGAGGCTACCATAGAAAGAAGGAAATTTTGATGAGGGAGACATACACATGATCCTTTTATAGTATGGAAGCTTTTTTGAGGAGAGCGTTTTACTTCCCTGAATTACGAACTTAGGATATTACTTTTGATTAAGACAGAAAAGAATAATTTTCAAATCCACTGTTTTTCCTGATCAAGGAGCCTATTTCTTTTGCCACAGGCTTACAGGGACTCAACATAAGTTGCAGGACTTGAAGATCTTGCAAGAGGACATGGCTAAATGACTCAGCTCCCACTTCTAGGTATTGCTACGTAGGAAGGAGGCCTAAAGCTCTCTTTGGATGACTAATATTCAGTAATCCTTTCAGCATGATACCACCACAAATACTGACAGTCTAAAAGACCGAAACAGGACTTAATATTGAGACATAGCGTTGAAGAATTACAAAAACATTTCTTTCCTGGCAGCTTGGTTTCTGATGCCTGACAAGGAACTACTGAAACTAAAGATCTACTGAATGAATTTGTTGATTTTAACTCATAGAATTCCTCATATCTGGTTTAATAAAGAGATTATGCTTTTTCTTGTTGTCTGGGATGGTAACAGCTGCTCATTTTCTTCCAATCATGACAGCCAAGAGAAAAGTCTAAGAGTCTTTCTATCATTTCTTTTGGGAAAGTCTGTAGTTTTAATGCACCATTCCTCTATTTATGATTCAGAGAATGCAAAAATTGGAGTATATGAATTTTAAAATGTTATTTAAAAGAATAATGGACAAATAAAATACTGGCATTTACACAGTCATTTGGCTAACAGTAGTTTTGTTTAAAATTATTTTCTTTGATCCCTGGAACAGTGCTTACTTACAGCATATGAGTCAAAAGAAACATATTCTTGCTTGCACATACCAATAAAACACATAATAAAGGTTTGACCATCATGTTTATTATTCCCACAGTTTTAAATTGTGACTCTATCTTCCTTGGACTCAGAAGAGAACTGAA
Source organism: Vireo altiloquus (assembly GCA_013396875.1). Classification (NCBI taxonomy): domain Eukaryota; kingdom Metazoa; phylum Chordata; class Aves; order Passeriformes; family Vireonidae; genus Vireo; species Vireo altiloquus. Next base: position 343,768 of record VZRF01008106.1, on the reverse strand, counting down.
ATACTTTTGATTTATCTCTAACAGCAGTGAGAAACTCAAACTCAGCTGCACATTTTATATGATTTTCATTTATTTTCCTTGAATTTCATGTCTTCCATTTCTTTAGTTTTGAGAATAACCTGGTTTTCCATCTGCCTTTTACCTCTCTTATTCATATATTTTTAAGCAGGTTTAATTTAAAATGCATGAAGGAATGTATCTCCCCAGAATTTTGACTCAATTTTGCAACTTACCATCAGCTGAAGTAATCTTTTGTGACCTGTGACCATCTTTTTTTTTGGTCTTTTGTAACTACTTGGTGATTTAGTTGCAGTTCTATGTAAGCAGTGACAACCAGCTTGTTCAGAATGGCATTTCTCCACTAGGCTGCCACGAATTTATGGGAAAGTGAAACATGGATCTCCTGCACTTTAGCATATGTGTTTCTTGTGAGCTGGCACATGGAAAAATGTTCTGAAGTGATCCAACATAGTCAGAATAATTTCCTGTTTGATTCAATTTTTCTGTGGCTTTAGCTGAAATAATTTCTATTACCAATTTGCATCTCTGGTTTTACAAAGAGAAATTCTTGCCCACATTCTTTCAATTTCCTGCTTTAAATTTCTGTCCCATGGTGTACCTTTCAGAAGTTGAAGAAATAATCAATTTTGGGTAAGAGTATAATCTACTGTAAGTAGCAGCAAATTTTTCTTTTCTGACCTAGACCATGAGTCATATATGAAATTCTTGTTCTTGTGTAACCTCCCCTCTCTCTGCCTCAGAGCAGGTACTGAATTGCCTTACATTGAGGCTTGAGTCATCCCCATGTGCCCTCTATGGACCTGCTTCTGTGGGCAGATGTAACAAATGCAGCACTTCAGGCTTCCGAGATTTCTGTCTGATCCCATATAAACAATTTAGCTAACTGTCATACACAGCTTATCTTTGGTTTAGCATGTGGGAAACCTTTTTTGACTGTCGTGTTTGGAGACCTGGCAAAAAGCTAGAGCCAGAACTGTTCCTTCTAGTTGCACTCATAAAACTGGTCAGTGCATTTCTGCATTTCCTGGAGCTTTCTGTCAAAGCTGTAAAGCTGTTCCTGGTGATGATTGTGCCCCCTGTTCCACAGATCTTTCTGTGTTGTAGTAAAGTCATACTGTACACTACTTACCCCAAATGACATTGCCAAGTAGTCTTGACTTCACTCCGTACCACTGAATTCTTGATAGCGTTTGGTTTTGTTGCTCAGTATACTCAACAACGGCTTCCTTGCAGTGTGCTTTAAGGCTTTTTTTCAGCCTGCTTGTGCCTGAAGGCAAGGCTAGGAGCATTATTTCCAGGATATAGGCATTGACCTTTTCTTTGTGGATGCGTTTCCCGCCTGCACATATACAAGTTCTAAGGCAAAGGCAAGGATCATCAGGCTGTGTGCTTGTGCAGTTTGAAATACTAATAGAGAGCACTATTCAACCTAATTCTGGCTTCACTGCAGTCTTGTCATACTTAAGGACCTGGCTCCTAACCTGTAATTTTTTCATTCTCTAAAAAATTAATGCTTTGTTCTGACTTTTCCTCTCTGCATAATTCTTTCCTACCTATCAAAAATATTTTCTCCCCACGATAGGAAGCTGTTGTACCTTGGGCTGATAATCTTACAAATTATTTCCGCTAAGTTAAAAATACCATGAAGGAAAAAAAATCATGCCTTTTTTTTGTTATGCTTATTCAGTTTTCTTTGAATATTTCAAGGGTATGGCATGGGAATTCCAATGTATGATGCCTATTAAAAGATATGTCAGAGGCTGGCAAGGGGCAGGATGGTCCTTTGTACAAACATACAAAAACACAATCAGTGATTTATTTCTTAGGTAAATCAAGTAATACATTCTTAACGTTGATAATGCTCCCAATATTTTGATGTTCTTGAGCTGGTATTCAGAATCCTTTTCAGTTTTTCTTACCACAACTGAAGTACCAACCTTATGTGACAGATGCAATGGCCAGACAGCTATAAATGCACTAATGGCAATTTTCAAGCAGGAATACAGGAAGTCCATTCTTAACCTCAGTTTTTCTTGTACATGTCCATTTCTTTGAATAACACGTTATGCATGCATTTTCAATGATTTATACTTTCCCAAGAAAGCAAATATTTTTATTAACTTGACTGAACACACAATTATCTTCAAAAACTCCTTTGTTAAAATGTAATTAGTTTCTTAAAGACTACTATATATTTTGTGGGTATCTATAAAAGATTGAACTGAAGACTTCATGAGTTCATTAATTTGTGAACCTATCTGATCAGTTTTCATCATGTAAGAGTCACTGGTAGGTTCTATTTATATCATGGAAGCCTGAATCTGAATTTTTCAGAATGTGAGAGATCGCTGACAAACTTAATTCCACTCACCTTTGTCATCCCTGTATTATGCAAATTAGGCACCTCTGGAAGACAAGCACAGCTTTGCTCTTAATTCTGGTACCAAATTTTGTGCTGCCTTTTGATAATCTGGTTTTAATACTTGCTTTAAGGCTTTTTATTCCAATTTTATTAGTTGTCTACTTATTCTCTGCTTCATCACTGAGAGCAAGCCTCTAGCATTTTCTCTTGGCATATGCAATATATAGTGGTGACAATGTTGTTTCTAAAGTATTACAGGCTTGCGTTACAGGTGACATTTATTCAACATGTCATCCCTTCTTTTTCCTTTTTCTGTAAGTTGCACCAGGAATGGTATTAACCCTTTGGGTTTTCAGATTTCTGAGAGAGGACATCACAACCCCTACACAAAATGTGTTATTGCTTTCATATAGCAATTTACATACACATATCCACCTCCCCTTATTCCCAGATGCCATATTAAAGTTTCTCTTCTTAGCAAGATAAATAAACTTGGCTTTTCCCTCTCTTTTTTGAATTCTTTCTAGCTCAAGTGCTTTGTAAAATTTGGGAAGGGAACAGATTCAATTTGCAGCTAGGATTAGAATGAGAATTGGTCTACAGCTGTCTCTTGTGACACGTCCCTGCTGGCAGAAGAACTGATACCTCTGTACTCTTTCTCCGAAGAGTGCAGACAAAAGAAGTTGGCCCTTGCCTACACCTATCTCTTCCCAAGAACAAAGAAGTATGTAGCTATTCAAAAAGTGTGAAAAAATTTAAGCCAAGAAAAGGGCAGTTGCTGCCCCAAAATTTCGGTGCACCCTGAGAACCATCTTAAGTTCTTCGGTCTCACTTCTGCCACACTGTTTTTCAAGAAGGCTTTGGTTAGTTCTTTATAGCAAAACGACACCAAATATAGAAAAATATTATGCTTTTCTTCTGAAACAACAACATGTGTTTAGCACCTTTGTCTATCTCCATCTTCATTTTGAAAGAAGAGAACAACCCTTCCCCCTGGCTGCTGGATGTCAGGACGGAATCAGCTCTCATAAACCACACATCCTTTCTCCTTGAAACCTGCCCAGGGAAATGGTAGTAGCTGGTATCAAGATGTATTTTCACTGCTACTTTGAGCAGCGTTTTTGTAGTTGGAGATGTAAGGGGTCTGTGTCGTGCATGTACTGCAGCAGATATTTATTAAGAGCACTGTAGTGTTTTAAATACCTCACCTCCTTTTCAGGGTGCCAGCACTGGTTGTCATGGAAACAGAGCTGAGAACCAGAAACTGGCAGCTGAAATTGCCTCATCTGCTAGTGACTGTGTCCATGTCTAGTCCTGCTTCCATGGAAACACAAGTCAGAGCAGCAAATGCAAGGTGGTGGTTTCCAAAAGCTGCCTTAAAAATAACCCTGAGCTTGTTGTTATTTTGTTTGTCCTCATCTCTCCACCAACCCTGCTTAAGTAGAGCTCTTGAAGTCTGCAATATTTTCAAGTTTAACAGATAAAAGGAAAACAAAAGCATAAAAATAAAAATGTATCTGTTCTCTTTGATTTCCTTTACTGGCATAATAAGCCTTTGGGAGTCAGACCAGTTAACAAACCTTGGCCTGCATAGCTACATTAGCAACTGACTGTCAGGAGTATCTTTGATTAATTAGGTGCCCTTTCTTATAATTATTTTTTATAATGAGCATGTTAGAAGCTGAGGCATGGTTTAGCTGGTTAACTGGGCCTCATTAATTCTCTATTAGTACTGAGCCATTACTTCTCACAAAAAAAAATCAGATTTGGGTAACATTTTTAGTTTTCAAAACAACTATCTTCAAAAAAAGCCCAAATAATTTTCTATGGATTTCATATACTTTTTTCCCCTGAAAAATCAGAATCTCTCCTCTTTACAAATTTCTAGGATTTTCATCTGGCTCTAGCTCTTCTGCTTTGCAGTAGACTTGGTGTACTTAGAAGTCGAGAGGCTGATAGTGGCTTTCTGAGAAAAGATGCTTGGTTTTGGAAAGGTTGAATGGGTTGCCACATGTTTAGTTCTGTTACCCAGTTGGCATTTTCCAGGTGTAATGCTTTGTTTCAGACAGATGAGGGGCCGTTTTTTATCTTCCATTGTTCCAGAAAATCTTGTATTTGTTGTGATTCTTGATGGCTGAAGAAAGAATGGCAAAATGTTAGATTGTACTTGAATGGAATAACTTTGTCAGCATTGCTTTGAGGACATCAATAACTTGTAAGATATAAAATGCTCCAGAATTCAGGTGCTGCATCAGATTAATTTGCCATTAATCCTGAGAAAATTTGTGTCTCAGTAGTTCTTGCTGAAAAAAGAATAGTCTTTGTTTAAAAAATTCCAGTTTAGATATTGAATAATTAGCTGTGTATCAGAGCTTAAGATTTTTTTAGTAGGATCCGTTCTTTGCATGGTAGGAAAGTCATCACATCCTGAAGCCTGCATGTCAAATAATAAACACAAAACCCAGTATGAAATGTCCAGTCATTTTATTCTAAGGCTTTCTGTGAAAAGTCACTACCTAAAACTTCTTAGAGAAATATGTTCTACCACTGATTCACTCTTTGACTTAATACCTGTCTCTGTATCTTGCAGGTCTCAGATGAATTCCTGAATGTTTTGAAGCAGAGAATATAGAAAACTCTTTGCTTTTGGATTCCTCTGGGTCTTCCTGACCCACCAGAGAAGAGCTAGCATAGTTCTGCTTTGGGTTTAGAGCTGGGCAGGATGACCTCAAATATGTAGTCGATCAGATGGATGTTAACTGTATGTTCACTAAATTCTGTGCTTCCCACCACTGATTAATTTCCTCCCTCTTTTTTCTTTTTAACTGAGACAGATTTTGCTATTTTTGTGAAGCTCTGAAAATGTAGCTGTGGCCCCATAGGCTGTAAAAAACTTTTTTTCTCTATTTGATATGCTTCTTGTTCCACATCAAGAGTTTTATTTCATCTGGTCATTAAAATTACCGAGGGCTGCCATATCTCCATTCTTCTATTTTTTTCAGAAGACTTGCATCATATTTTTATTTTATTTATTAAATTCTTAGAAGAAATGTCAAAAGTGGGTTTGTGCCATAAACAGCTAAATATTATCCAGAACATGAAATGTTTGTGCAGTGTAGAATAACTCTCTCAATATTAATATCATCTTTGTAACATACTAGATTCAGAGCTGATATGTAACTGTTGTTGCAATATCTACCAGTCTTTGACATTTTTCATCGAATTTATTTTACTCACTATTTCAAAATTCCCTTCTTTCTATTTCTATTAATGTAAATTAGCTGTTTTATAATTATTACCTTTTCTTTCAGTATGCTTAATCCACATCTACTTATAACTTTATTATTTTAACCTCTTTTCATAATCAAAAAGATTTTATTGCAGGTAATATCTCATTCTTTTGTGTGTGTGTGTGTTCAGTAGTCTTCACTTTTTAACTCACTACAATGTGGAGTATGAGACTTTTGCAGGGACAATATAAATCCATATAGAACTTTAATAGGAAAGCTACGATGAAAATGTGTATGTGTCTACTTTTCTGTTATTGCTCTCCTTCTTGTACTTCCCTAAAATTCAGTATTTCTCCATCCTTTGTCACATGCTGTGATCTTTCTCAGGCATCTGAGGGATCCCTTTTATGCTGAATGTTATATATATAAGACTCATGAAAACAACATTTCTTGGATACAGTCTCTCAGTTTTGTGCCACCACATGTAACACTTGGGCAAAGTCTTCAATGTTTTTAAGGTGCATTTGAACTCAGATTTGAAAGTATGTATCTTTATTGAACAGATCATCCTGAGTGCAGTCAGAAGACGCATAAAGGACAACCAGGAGATCAGGCCTGGCCAGCACAGGTTTATGGAGGTCCTGCCTGACCAACCTGATCTCCTTTTATGACCAGGTGACCCATCCAGTGGATGAGAAAGGCTGTGGATGTTTCTGCTTCAACTGCAGCAAAGCCTTTGACACTGTCTCCCACAGCATTCTCTTTGAAAAGCTGGCAACCCATGGCTTGGACAGGTGCAATTTTTGCTGGTTTAAAAACTGGCTGGATGGCTGGGCCCAGAGAGTGGTGATGAAGGGTGTCCATCCAGTTGGCAGGCAGTCATTAGTGGTGTTTCCCAGGGGTCAATATTGGGGTCAGTCCTTCTTTTATGTCTTTACAGATGACCTGGATGCAGGGATCAAGTGTGCCCTCTGTAAATTTGTGGATGACACTAAGTTGGGTGGGAGTGTTGTTCTGCTGGAGGGCAGGAAGGCTCTGCAGAGGGATCTGGACAGGCTGGATCGATGGGCCAGGACCAGCAGTGTGAGGTTCAACAAGGCCTAGTGCCAGGTCCAGCACTTGGGTCACAACAGCCCCCTGCAGTGCTATAAGGCTGGGGCAGAGTGGCTGGAAAGCTACCCAGCAGAAAAGGACCTGGGGGTGCTGGTCAACAGCAGCTGAACATGAGCCAGGGTGTGTCCAGGTGGCCAAGAGGGCCAATGGCATCCTGGCCTGTACCAGCAATAGTGTGACCAGCAGAACCAAGGCAGGGATTGTCCCCCTGAACTCAGCACTGGTGAGGTCACACCACAAATCCTGTGTTCAGTTCTGGGCCCCTCCCTACAAGAAGGGCATTGAGGAGCTGGAGTGAGTCCAGAGAAGGGCAGTGGAGCTGGTGAAGGATCTGGAGCATAGGTCCTGCGAGGAGTGTCTGAGGGAGTTGGGGGTGTTTAGCCTGTAGAAAAAAAGGCTCAGGGGAGAACTTATCACTCTCTACAACTGCCTGTAAGGAGGTTGTAAAAAGGTGGGGATTGGCCTCTTCTCATCCAACAACAGGATGAGAGGTTCACGTTGAACATCAGGAAGAGTTTCCTCAAGGAAAGGATTGTTAGGCACTGAAATGGGCTTTCCAGGTAGGAGGTGGAGTCACCATCCCTGGTGGTATTCAAGAAATGACTGTATGTGGCACTTGGTGCCATGGTCTAGTTGACAAGGTGGTGATCGGACAAAAGTCAGACTCAGTCTTAGAGATCTTTTCCAACCTAAATAATTATGTGATTCTGTATTGAGGAGACATGAAAAACAGTTGGAAAATGCATCAGAACTATGTGTTCACAAGATATTAGATGTTTGCTCTAACTGAAAAGGAGGCTGCTCACGGATTTCAGATGAACTGTGTCCGAGAAACTGAAGATTGGGTGTGTACTGACATTACCAATAAAAGGGACCTTTCCTAGATTGAGGTGTTGGAGCTCCTGGAAAGTGCTGAGTTAAATATTAGATCACTGATTTGTAAAGAAAATTAGATAATGCACAGGACAGATCTTAATTAAAAAGTTAGGTAGGAAATGAGATCAGAAAACATATCAACCTGCTGCTTTCTTTTGTGTGTCTCCTTATACTGCCTCTTTTTCTTCAAGCTGTAATTTCTTAGAAACGCCTCCCAAACTCATCATTTTATGAGATGCTTAGAGCAGAAGTCATAGAATCATAGACTGGCAGTCCTCTTCACAAGTCCTCTTCTGTGCTCAGGCAACAAATGGTGCTGTTCTATTGAAATTGTTCACCCAGAAAGCTTTCAAATACAGTGATACTTGAGGTCACTGTTTTCTTTCTTTAAGGAAGACATAGAATCAGGTCCTTATATAGATGACTCATTTCTTGAAGCACCTGGGAAACAATAAGAAAATTTGTAGCTCAACCTCTGTTCTAGGTTTTTTAAGAATGAGTAAATCAGTGCATTTCTCATACTCTGAGAAACTTCCTGTCTCACAGACAATCCTGGGATAGAGTATAAATACAATGATAGGTGTGAAAGGATTTGAAAGAAAGGCAGTTTGGTTAACAGTGCATGTACCAGTTTAAATCTCCCTTATGTTGGTTACCTTAGTTAAAGTACCTGTGTGCACATCAAAGTGGTGACCAAATCAGTCTGTCTGACTAAGAGAAGCTTAGATTTTTGACAGATTCCCAATCATATAGGAATTTTTTACATACTGCCATAGTAAATCCAAAATACTTCTAGATTTAAAGAAAGAAATAGGGAATACTCTTCCTATAGGAAACTGATGACACTCTTGATTCCAATTTCATAAAAACAGTAGTAGTTTTTCCCTTATGGATACATAGAGTGTGTCAGTTGTGTGATCTTGACATTTTTCATCTGTGTTTTTCATTCTATTGAAATGAAGATGCACCTTTTTTAAGATAAACGCTGAGAAACTAACAGGCCTGACAGAATCTGGTTCAACATTTCAATATGATTGTTATTAAGTTGGTTGAAAACTCTTTTTGAAAGAAAAATAGAATCATATCACTTTGAAATTTTCAATCTGAATATGGAAATAAGTAATCAAGCCATCTGCATGTATTGGAAGCCTCTTTCCAAATCTCCCTGTTGAATTTTTTTTCTCTATTCAGACTTTGATATTGCTGATTTTTCAGACTGCACATCTTTGCAGTTGAAGATGCTTCTTCCAAACCCAGAACATCACCAAAGGAATTTCTTGCCTTTTATTACTTAATTATGTTGAAATTAATATAGAGAAACTGGATATTGCATGAATGATATTAACAATCAGAGTAGGATGCTATTAGGGAAGTTTCTCAGTGCTAGTTATCCTGCTCCAAACCATCTGGAGGCATCTGAATATGTCATTGGAATAATTAAGAAATATCAGGAACAAAATGGTTTAAAATGAATTTTAATGACAAAACTAATTTGGGGACCATTCCCATAACACACTACAGTTGCTGTATGTTACTAATGTGTCACAAGTGACAACTTGTCCAGGATAAATGGCATATTTTGCAAATTCATCTCTCAGCAATATCTTTCTGGATTTTTATTTTTAATTCTAGAAAATGTGGGGGTCTTTTGCGATTAGGGTGTCTGAAGAGCCTGACAGATTCGCTTTCAACAGTAGCCCTTTCATATTTTTAAAACAAAAATTCTCTTACACTGGGGAATGGAGTGGTCTCAGTATTTCTTTAATTAATTTTGACACTTAGTAAATACAAGCTGAAAAATCATAGAATCATAGAACAGTTTTGATTGGAAGGGATGTTTAAAGGTCATCGACTCCAATCTCCCTACAATGATCAGGAATATCTTCAACTAGAACCAGTGTCTCAGAGCACTGTCCAACCTGACCTTGAACACTTCCAGGGAGGGAAAATGTTTTACCACCTCTTTGGGCAACCTGCTCCAGTGTCTCACTACCCTCAGTGCAAAACAATTTCATTCTCATATATTACCTAAATCAAATGTCTTTAGTTAAAAACCATTACCCCGTGTCGTATCACAATATGTTCTGCTGAAGAGTCCCTCTCCTGTTTTTTTATAGGACCTGTTTATCTACTAAAAAGCTGCTCTAAGGTCTCACAGAAGCCCTCTCTTCCCCAGGCTGAACAGCCCCAACTCCCACAGCCTATCCTCACTGGAAGGGTGCTCTGAACCTCTGAGCATCTTCATGACCCTTCTCTGTCTCTCACTCCAACAGGTCCACGTTTTCTTTCCTTTTTAAAGTCATCTGCCTTTTTAATGGGAGCTATTTGGTCCTTTCTGGCATGTGTTCCTCTACATGTAGCCAGTGATACCTCTGTTATGGGCTCTTCTAAACCATTCCTGGTGCCAGCTAGTTGAAGAACATGCTTTCAAAGAATGCAGCGTGGATGCAGTATGATTTGACCAGTCAGCAGTAACCAAGTAAGTGATAATTAACAAAGCTGATGTTTTCTTCAGGAGGAAATTAATATGCATAATGAAAGCTGAGCGGTTAACCTTCATTAGCTGTGGATATACATAGAAGTCTTGATGATGTTTTAAGCATTTAAATATAGCTGGTGCCTGTTAGATAAAAATAATAATAGGTTCTGTATGTTTCCTTCTTATTCTTTGCACAAAAAACCCCTCTATTATAATGATTAGCTTGGCCAAGTGCATTAAAATGTCATAGCAGAACTAGGCATCATTTTGTTTTTCTTGGATGTGAGATCAAAGAGTATTTTGCATGGAAAAACCTATCTGTACATCTGATAGCAACTCAGTGCAGAGCATTATGCCATCCATCTGACTGGAACAACCTTGATTCTTTGCTCATGACAAAATTATAGCCCAAAGAGATGGTTCTCTCAGAAAGAATATATGTGATCATAATGTCTCAGGGATTATTAAAACCCTCTGCACTTCATGGGAATTTTGCAAGTTTCTGCAAGTAGTGTAGCCAGGGCCTTACTAGAGCAAATTTTTTACTGACTTTGTCTCAGCATATCCATTGCCACTGGAAATAGCAACCTAATATAAGGCAGAGGTATCATGCTTAAGGCAGGTTATTTTTTATTGTGTTTGAGATTCTTTGTATTTACATGTCGAAAGAACAAACCTTAGAGTACTTAAATCTATTGCCATCTTGTGTGTTTGTTTCTATACCAAAAGCTAGTAACACTGGAACCTTACTGTAAAGTGAAGCAGAGCTGCCCAGGTTCGATCTATTTAAGCAAGAAATTCAAGCTCCTATGCTATTGGGAAGTTACCTCAGACATGTTTCTCTTCCAATGGTTGCATATGTGCCCTGCACCTGTAAAATATATGTAAAGTGAGTCCACTGGAGAACACTATGTTTAGATGATTTATACAACGAAATTGAAAAATAAATGCACAGCAGCATATTATGTAATATGTGAAAAGCAATTTTATACTTTTGTTTATGATTTACTAGTTATTTATTAAGGCAAATCATGCAGGGATTTTACAGAGAAAACATGTACTCCCTAATCTTACTGTGACTTGAAATCTGACTGTGTCTTGAAAGCTACGTTTAAGATCAACATATTCATCTTTTTGACTCTTATATGGAACTGCTTAAATAGATAGCTTTTGACCTTCTCTTACAATCTCAACGAACTATTTAGAAATGTGTCATTGATATAAACTTTGATCATCTTAAAATTATTCAGTTGCCATCAAATTCAGTTTGTGTTAACGTTCAGTGATAATTTGCATTTCGGGAAAATATGACTGTGTTAATTAATAGTTTTCTGTTTATTTAATAATGATCAACCTTTAAAACATGTGGGTTTTTGAAATGTCATCTTTTATTCTTGCATCTCAGATCTACCTACCAAACATATTTCTCCTTTTAAATCACAAGACAAGCACAGCATATATCTATGCAAAAAATACACTATCACTATGAGGAGAGCTGAAATTTAAGAAATGCTTGTCATAAAGGACTTTATATTCTGGAAAGAAGAAATTAAAACAATTTTTTCAACAGAAACTGAAACTTCTGTTTGTTTGTTTCATATATCAGTCAACTAGGGCATAAGAATTTGCAATGCTGTTCTGTAATCTCATCAAATTTAATATTTGAAGTCTGTGAGACTTCTTATATGCTCATCAGAAAAGGCCAATATAAAATATAAAAAAACCCTTGCTTACCACCCACCCATGATCTTTTCTTCAAATTCCATTGCAATATCTCTGCTTTTATGAAATATGGATAATCTAGCAGTTATGAAGCAAATTAAACTTTCAAAATTAAGCTATTTTATACAGCTACCTCCTCCAAAATACAACATTAAAAAGAACAGAAACTCCTTCTTTAAATAACAAGCCCTTAAGTGGTGTGCAGTGCCCTTTGTTGTTACTGAAATTTGGGTAAGGGGAGTCGGAATTATATTCAGATGCTGAAAAGGACCATGACAGTGATATGAGAAATGAAGAAACTATTCTTCATTTCTAAAGAGTTATAAGATTTCTACATGGAGAAAACTAATATTCTGTTGAATTTTTCAACCTGTAGAGATTCCAGGGATAAGCCCACACAGAAGAGCTGAACACTTACCCCCATAGGCTCTGAAACATGTATGTGTTCAATGGGGCTGCATGAAAGTGCAGGTTATTAGATCTGATATGGTGCTGTGAAAATGGGACACACAGCTTCTAGAACCGACCTTGCCAGTGCCCACATTGCTTTCTGGGAACCTTGCTACCCACACAGTCAGTTTCAGGGTTTATTATACCCACAGCAGCCACAGGGGTACATGTACCCTAAAATCCAAGTTTGATTGACCTTGTGCAAAACAATTAAAGCTGGCATTTGCTCTAACGAGATGAGGAAAACAAATGTTATAGTTACAGCATTAAGAATTTAAGTTTTCTGTGAGGTTTGATGGGTGCCAGGTAAGATGTAGGATTACTTACTTCCACCATATTTTATTTCTGAGCAATATGACACTTTTTGACTGAAGAATATAGAAACCTGAATGGAAAAAAGGCTATTTTAATGATGGCTAACAATATTTTATAAAAAGTTTTTAAAAAATGCAACAAAAATCACCCAAAAAGGCAAAAGTAGGTACTGTATAATTTATAGATGTATTTAAAAAAATGCATTTTCTTGAAGAAAGTTTCTACTCCTCAGACATATCTTTGTTGACACAGCAAACACTAGGTTATTTCATTTAAAGGTAGAGATTGCCTCAGAGAATTATCAGATCAGATATACTGGTGAGCAAGTAGCCATGATTCAGTCTTTACAAACATGATGCTGTTTACGCAGTATTCAGTCTGGATAGGTTATGGTAAAATGAGAATGCATTTAACCAGGTAATAAAACACCCTTTCTTTTCATTTATTTTGTTTGCTTTTAATGGAAAAGAAAGCAACTACCCCTTAATTTTACTGTACTAAGAAACTTGCGTTGATGGTCTTGAGAGAATTCCATGTAGAAGATATATACTACCATAAAAATGTTAATTTATCCCTCAAAAAAACCAAAAGATTTCTGTTCCTTTTCATTTTTCAAATTATTAATTCTTTACAGCAATTTCTACATATGGTTCATGAGAGGGATTACTGTCCCAGAGCTAGGTTGAAAGCATTTATTTTGACTACTCAAATAACTATTTTATTTACTTCTGTGCCTTTGATTGGATAAATCTCAAAAACAAGAGTAATTTTCAGTAATGGAAATATAACCTAATTTTTTTAATAAACCAAGATGTCCTTAATCAATTTTTCCATGAATATTTTCTTTCCAATTACCACAGTAGGGTGTCTTTTGTAGGTAAAAATAAGCTCATTTAAAAATACTTATAGATGTCCTGCCAACCTATTCCCATTAAAAACCCCCCAGACCAGTTGATTGTGAACCATTCAAATGTAGAATATCTCATGTGACTTTAAGGAAACAGACATCCTGGGAGTGGGATAGATGCTGTTCTTTTCTGCTTAAACAAGACTTCTGTCCATGAATGATCTATTCATCATGTAGTGCTCCTGGATACTCCTTAGCTTTCTGCTACTTATTGTTTTTTACTACTGTTTAGTTCTCTTCATAGCAGCTCATATGGTGCTGTGTTTTAGGCTTTTGACCAAGGCAGTGCTATAACCACTGATGTCCTAGGTTCTGCTGAACAGTGTTTGCACAGCACCCAGGCACTTGCTCTGTTTCCCCTGTCCCAGCAGAGGTGGTGAGGGAAGTGACCAAGTGACTGCATGATGTTTGTCTGCCCACCGGTGTTGACCTACAACATCAGTGTTTTCCTCAGAGACATTTTCTCATCTTGGATGAACAGCCTGCGCTCCATTTCCGATGACATTGTCTAGAATAAGTGTTCTCAGACATACATAGGGTGTTGCTGATCAGGTCTTCCTGTGACAAGTCAGATTCAGTGCACTTGCACGGTGTCAGAGTAGCACTGTGTGTGTATGTTTGTGTGTGTGTGTGTGTGTGTGTGTTTGTGTATCCACCTAAGTTTTCAACAAGAACTGGCTTATAGGCATTGTTACTTGCCAACAACAGGGCAACCTTCCAGCAAAATTTTGCCTAGAAATGTAACTTAAAAAGCACATATTCTTATCTGCCGGAGCATCCTCTTCCCTGTGCTCAAGCAGCAATGACAAGTTCTTTTAGTGATTTTATTTTTCATAGTGCTAATTCATATATTTTCCTTTGGGAAAGGCATGGTCACACTGCACCTATGAGACAAAATATCCTCAGAGGCTCTTTTAAACCAGGTTCAAACAGAGGTATGACTAATACAGCATCATCACCATCAGAGACTTCTGCAATATATGTTTTCTGGGGAAGCAAAAAAAATTAAAAAAGGGGAGAGAGAATGGAAGGAGGGCAATCTCACCCTACCAAAACCAGACAAAATTAAACTAAAATCCACTAGAAAATTTGGAAAAGCTGGAAGAACCTGTGAAACCCGTAAGGAACTCATTCTCCTCTAATTAGTCTGGGGAGCATTTGGGATGAAACTGTGGAAATTATCTAATTAAGCTCAAACAGAAAAGCATTCTGTAACTTATTATTGCATAATAATAGTTTCTCCTGTAAAAGACTTTGAGAATGATAATTCTTTAGGATATATTCCCAGAGATTCAGAGTTGCCTGGGAAACTAGCTGCCATGTGTCATTTTTCTCTTTTCTGAGCAAATGTTGAGTCACATGGATTTTCCATGTGTCAGGTTTTGTTGCTGACTTTTATAAAAGCAGAATGTATCTGTTCAGCAGCACTGGATGCTACAGGCCTTTGCAGTCAGCTTTGCATCTGTGGGACTTGCTCTCTTTCAATTTGTATTTGGCACTGCTTGCATAAATATTCAGAATTAAATCTTACATAAACAGTTAGGACTACAGACTACAGAGTTTTTCATTAGTGTTTTGATGATTGCTTTCTATTCTCGATTGATTTGTTTTGTTATCTGTGATATCTGTACCAGTACCTCATAAAAATCTATGCAAGCACTGACTGCTAAGAAGGTAGAAACCCACAAATTCAAGAAGCTGCTACTCAATATTGAAATGCAAAAAAAAAATATTTTCAGACTTCCCTTTTCTTGGCCTATTGGCCATTTGAGTGCTGAACATTGAATTTCATTTTGTGTATTATCTATATTTGAAAAAAATGTTACTTCTTCACAGAAAAAGCCAAATTAAAGTTTCTACACATTTCTCTTAATTGATTTGCAGGCAAGTCAGGCAGCTACTGTGAAAATTTCACTTTTCTGACTGTTACAGAATCACAGAATGGGTCAGGTTGGAAGGGGATATATTGTGTCATCTGGTCCAACCTCCCTTCTCAGGGTCATCCTGGAACACATTGCACTGGGTTGTGTCCAGATGGTTCTTGAATATCTCCAATGAGGGAGACTATGTGTCATCTGTGGGCAATCTGTTCCTGTGCTCAGTCATCTGCACAGCAAAGAAGTTCTTCCTCAAATTCAGATGGAACTTCCTGTGCACCAGTGCCTTCTGTCCTATTGGCACCACTGAGATGAGCCTGGATCCATCCTCTTGTCACCTTCCCTTCAGATGCTTACAGACACTGATGAGGTCCCATCTCAGGCATCTCTTCTCAAGGCTGAAGGCTTGAGAGGCCCAGGTGCCTCAGCCTTTCCATGTAAAAATGCTTCAGTACCTCAATCATCTCTGTCACTCTCCACTGGACCTACTCCAGGAGCTCCATGTCTCTCTTGTCCTGAGGAGCCCAGAGCTGGACACAGCACTCCAGATGTGCCTCACCAGGGCTGAGCAGAGGGGCAGGATCACCTCCCTCAACCTGGTAATGCTCTTCCTGATGCACCCCAGGATCCCATTGGCCTTCTTGGCCACAAGAACACTGCTGGCTCATGGACAGCTTGTTGGCCACCAGGACCCCCAGGTCCTTCTCCACAGAGCTGCTCCCCAGCAGGTTGACCCCCAACCTGTGCTGGTGCCTGGGGTTATTCCTCCCCAGGTGCAGGACCCTGCACTTGCCCTTGTTGAATTTCAGGCAGTTCTTCTCTGCCCATCTCTCCAGCCTGCTGAGGCCCTTCTGAAGGACTGCACAGCTCTCTGGAGTATTGGCTGCTCCTCCCAGCTTTGTGTCATCAGTGAACTCTCTAGGAGGCATCTGCCCCTTCATCCAAGTCACTGATGGAGAAGTTAAACAATTCTGTGCCCAGTACTGGCTCTTGGGGGACCCCACTGGAGACAGGTCTTCAACAAGAGCCTGTGCCACTGATTACAACCCTCTGGGATCTGCCATGCAGCCAGTCCTCAATTCACCTCTCTGTCCACTCATCCAGTCCTCGCTTCCTGACTTTGCTCACGAGGATGTTGTGAGACAGTGTTGAAGGCCTTGCTGAAGCTGAGGTAGACAATATCCACTGCCCACCTCTCATCCATCCAGGCAGTTGTTTCACTGTAGAAGGCCATCGCGTTGCTAAAGCATGACTTAGCTTTAGTGAATCCATAATGACTATTCCTGATCACCTTCTTGTTACCCATGTGGATAGAGATGGCCTTCAGTATTCCAGGAATCGAGGTGAGGCTGACTGGACGTTAGTTCCCTGGAGCCTCCCTCTTGCCCTTTTTGAAGACTGAGGTGACATTTGCTTTCTTCCAGTTCTCAGACCTGTCTCTGGATCTCCACAACCTTTCAAGATGGCTATGAGCAGCCTATCTGTGGTGTCTGCCAGGGGTCTCTCAGCACTCATGGATGCATCTTGCCAGGGCCCCTTGGACTTGTGAATGTCCAGCTTGCCTGTGTATTCTCTAACCCAATCCTCCTTGACCAAGAGATTTCCTTTGATTCTGGATTGCCTGCCTGAAAACAAGAGAGCAGTAACTTGCCAGCTCATGGCTTTTCACCGGCTCAGCAGAAGGTTTTGTGTGTGTACCTCATGCCAGTACAATAGGTTTCAACAAATGCCAGGAAGAGCTTGCATGGTTATCTGGGCATCAAATGATGTGTAAGATTTTTTGGGTTGGAGCAGACATCTACACAGCAACAGCACATATCTGGTGAGGTATTGGTATCCTATATTTGTACTTGGAATCTAAGCGGGATACTGCAAGGCATCTAATGACTTATTATGTCTATTCTTAGATATCTGAATCATCCTCTAGATATTTAAGCTTCTAGACAACTTGTAATGATATACAACTGGATATCTAGTATTAGGATTCTACCTACAACAACAGCAACTGTGCTTATAACAGAAATCTTCTTACCCTTTGAAAACACCTTCTAAAAAAAACCCCTCCAACCATCCAAGGAATTTATATCAAGGCACACAAAATTGCATTGATTGCATTGTGTATTTTTCTTCCTTTCAAGAAACAACATTAGCTAAGTCATAGTCCACATCCAAAGCAAAAGCAACATCATTTCTCCAGAGCGTGTTTGAAGGTGGTTCACTTTGAAAAATCGTAACTAACAAAAGTAACTTGTATTTAAAAAAGAAATTAATGAAGAAATCTATTTGCATAAGTAGCAATGTAATTGTGACTTATGTTAAAATAGAAACAAACAAACAAACAAACCCTTTCATTCTCTTAATATCACTGTTTCCACTCCTCTTATAACAGTGGTAAAACAATAATGTGATATTTATTACTGCTGCTAATAGCCATTTCTGTGGCTATTATTGTTATCACATTCTACCTCTTACCTGAATAAACTTACAAACATCACCAGTAAGGAATGCAGTGCTACTGCAGGGCCTCAGTTACAGCTGTACGGCAACTTTTACAAATGATGATTTACCATTTAGTCAGTATGGTGAAAGGCTAATAATCATGTCTTGTGCAGAAAAGTTTCACTAAAAAGTGTTTTAAACATAACTGAACAATTATCCTCTCTTCATGGTAAGCCTCTGTTCACTTTCCCTGATAATGTAATCTATTAAGGGAAAATCTAAATTCTTAAATTTATGCTACACTTAAAGCTTAGAAATAAGTGAAAAAGTAAGCAATATCTTTGAGAACTAGTCCTCTCTTCCAAATCCTTGGGTGCCAGGCTGTAAACTGGGGTGAAATTTCAGAAATGGACTGTAGCCTCTCAGAAAGAATGCTCGTTATAAAAAACAAGTATTTAGGTACAGTGGCATTAACATTCTAGTATAAATGCAGTGCACTATCAATGTTATTGCACTCTATTTGCAAGTGGAAATACTGAGTTTACATTCTCACCTTGTGTTATATCCCTGAAGTCTTAAGACACAAGTCAGCAATACATTTTGCTTTCTCACTCAGGGACTTAAATGTGAGCTGAAATACCTTGTTCACTTGCCTAAATAAAATATTCAAATGTATTGAAAATCAAGTTCAGATTTTACAATCTTTGTCACGACTGTGAACATTTGTAGAAATAGAATTTCACTCTTGGCTAGCTATTGTTAGCTACAGACGCCAAGAGCAGCTTTCCTGCGGCTGTCACTTAGATGCCTGATATACATACACAGAGACTTTTCAAGCCAGATGAACAAATTCTTGGCAGCCAGAAAATCTTTTGATTTTATTGTTTCTTTCAGGTGATCTGTGGTGGTTACCCGACTCTAGGCAGTATATCTAACTTCGAATTCTCTAACTAGAATTATCATTAGGTAGAGTAGTATAGAAATGTAGTTGTTTAAGGCATTTTTTGTTTTGGTGTTTTGGGGTTTTTTAATTTAACAAGACTTACACTTTCTTATGAGTTCTTCAGCATCTATTTTAAGATGGAATGACTCATGCTCTGGAGTTCCCATTTTCTCACCCAGAGAATCTGGGTGTCAGTTCAGAATAAACACTTCCAGATTGCTGCAAATAGGTGAGATGAGTTCAGCCTGTCGTAATTGAATGCACGCAGCAAAGTAGAGCCATGAAACTGTGCAACAATGAGGTCTTACAAAGCTGTCTGATGTTTCCTACCAAATGCTGTTACAGTCAGGTACATAAACCATACCTAAATTATGTCAATATTTTCTTTTGACTTGAGAAACAAAAGCCTGTGGTATTGTTATGCCAGTAACTTCAAGCTGTGTCTAACTTGCCCCCATCTAAATTACCTCTTATGGCTCCATATTAGAAGCATGTGTGAGCACATGCTTTTAAATAGATGGCAGATGAAGAACATATATGACACTTTCCCCTAGCTTCTGCGTATTCCCAGCTCAGAGGATTTTCTGAGTCTGAAGCAGTATGTTTCCCTAGTAGCATTTACTAGGTCTCCCATCAAATTCTTTGTCCAGTCTACTCTGAACATATGTAAACCTTTTGCCTCCAAAATTCCCCTGGCAAACCATCTCATAGATCTTGCTCATTCTGAGCCTGACCTCTGTTGACCTCATGTGGTGGTCCTACTTCTTGTATGAGAAGAAATGGTGAGCAGTAAATCCCTACCCACAGTCTCTACATCAAGCATGAGTTTTGTCTTTTCCTTCAAAGTAATTTCTTAGTCCTTCTAAGAAAATTATTCCATATCATGATTGTTGGTCTTCTGTGAATCTTTGCCAGTTTTTCTGTGCCATTTTTGAGGAGACAAGAACTGCGCACATTAACTGGGAGTGCGCATGAATTGTGATTTTGTACAGTGGCATAATTATGATCTTTTTTATTTCTTTATTAATTTCCTCATAAAGTCAAATATATGATTCATTTTTCCACTCCTAGCAAGCACCAAGTTGATATTTTCATCTGTCGCAAACACAAAGGCTTACTCCAATGGCAACAGACAGCATAGACCCTATAATTTAATGTGTGAAGTTAGGTTTGTTTTACCCTACATACAAAAAGAACAAACTCTCTTTTAAAATTTCATCTGCAATTTTATTAGTCAGTCATTTTTTTCAGAACAGGCTGCATTTCTTCACAGTCAGCCCTCATACTTACTGCCTTATGTAAAGATCCTACTAGAGAGCGATGCCTCTTCCCAAATTAAGATGCAAATGAGACCACATGCCAAATCAATAATACAAATTTTATTTAACAGTAAATGTGTGGTAGATAGAGAGAAATAGAAAGAAGGCTGAGGAGAGAGAGAGACAGAGAAAGAAATCAAGCAGTAGATAGTCACCACCCTTGGATCCATCAGTGTCCCACTGGTCTTTCTGCAGCCTGGGCTTCTTGGTAGTAGCAGTACAGATTCCTGAGGTAATTCAAAACTTTTCACTATACATTCTTGCAAACAAAGGAATTAATGCTCATTGTCTTATTTTATTAGTTAAATTATTCCCTCACTTCTGTTGCTAATTAGTCCCATGCTCAGTCTTTCTCTTCTTTTGAGTCAGTGCATTTCTGGAGTAGGTGAGTTGTGATCTTCCCCTTGACAGAATTACCTTTTACTCAGTCTGAGCTGATTTCAGTGAAGTTGCTATGTTGGATTTCCTTGTCCATTTTCAGTGATGTATTCTTCTCCCCAAGCTTTGTTTACCTCTCCCTTGGTCTGAGATAACAGCTGGACAATAGTACCACCTTTATCTCATCTCAAGTTCCCGCTGTGGTGCCTCAATTTACAGTCCAAGTTCCAGGTATCCACGGAGGTGTATTCCGGGGAGAGGCTTTGGTGGTCGCAGATTCCATCTGTCCCATAACTTGGGATGATCTTTGTTTCACCAGTGATATGCATATGAGCACTTCCTTCTTTACACAGTTTGCCACAGCAGGAATTCTTGTGCGGATGTGTTACCCAGGATGTGCTAACCAGATCTTCCTCTACCAGGCCTGGATTCAGCTCCATCCTGCCACTCCATCCTGTGCTCATCTCATGGCAAAGTCATTCTGTGGTAACAGTGCTTGAGACAGGAAATTGTGCTCTCTAAGTCCTCACACCTTGACCTATGAATTCCTTTACTGTATGCAAACATGGTCATGTCACTTCTTGTTACCTTTTCCACGTACAAGTCCCAGCCATTGTGGAAAACCATTGGGAACTTTCCTGTATGTAACATGTTAATTATTTTTTAAACCTTTTTTCCTAATTTTAACCGTTTATTTACCAATGCTGGGACCTGCCTTTTCTGTTTGCTCTCTCCACAAGAGCTTTGCTCATAACCTTATGAAAAGCCTTTTGAAAATACAAGTAGTACATACCAAGTATATTATCCTTACCCACAAGGGTTTTTACCTCTTCAGAGAATTGGAAAGCTTTGTAATAATGGACTTCCCTTTGTGGAAATCACATGGGTTCTTCTCCAGTAGCTTCCATTTATTCTGGTCTCAGTGTTAACACTTTGTTTCCTGTAGGCTTACAGGACTGGACTTCCCTAGGTTCCTCAGAAATGTTTCTTTTCAAAGATTGTCACAATATTTGCCACTCTCAAATCTTCAGATGCCAAGAGTAGATGAGATACATGGTAGATCTATAGTTGTACTATTTAATCCTTGAGTGCTGTTTAGACTTGTGGGTAAATACTATGCAGCATTGTTCCTTTGCTAGTTTTATTCTGCTTCTATTTACTGTGATCATCTTCCACTTATAGCATTGTTTCAGTTGATACTTCATTAATCAGGTTGATCCTTCATTAATACCAAAGTACAACATGGGAATCTCCCCAGGTTCTCCTAGTCTGAACACTAATAGAAAAAACTATTTATCTCCTCCAAAGTGCTGTTCTCCCTGAATATATCATCCCTATTGTGCATGTGTCTAAAGACTATTTCAGAGCCTTTTTCTTCTTGCTGATTTTGACAGTTTAGTTTGGATTACAGATTATGTTAGATTCTGTACTTCACCAAGCAAAAAGCCACCACAAGTTGTCAATCATGGAAATTGGATTTAATTTGAAATATGCAATCTGACCGTTATTGATTACTATAATGCAAAGCACAATC
Organism: Vireo altiloquus; assembly: GCA_013396875.1. Taxonomy (NCBI): domain Eukaryota; kingdom Metazoa; phylum Chordata; class Aves; order Passeriformes; family Vireonidae; genus Vireo; species Vireo altiloquus. The sequence continues at coordinate 321,803 of VZRF01008106.1, read as the reverse complement.
CCTTCAGTAAGAAAACAAAAATCCTCTTTGAAAGAAAATGGAAGAACTACCTAATTAGTAAATATTAGCAAATTAGCAATATTTGAATAATTATTAGCAAATATTTGAAGAAGTATTGTTTTGATCATGTGTTGTATAAGTAACTCACTGAACAGTACAGCCTTTTCTTTAAGTTAATTTTCAATAGGACAGGCTGTTCAGTCTTAAAACATTCTGATGCCTTTGACAAGAGAGAGGAAAACATTTTTTTGTACCAAGGAAAAAGAAAAAGGAGAAAAGTAAAGAAACACAGTGAATTTTACTAATCATTAAAAGAAATAATGTTTGTCTTCTAAACTCAACACAAAGTGTTTTTCAGTATCACCCTTGTTCAACCATGCATTGTATTTGGCAAGATATTTGTCAATTCACATTCAGAGCACACATCTTGTGTGTGGAAGATATAGTCCTATGATGAATTATGAATCCATCTCTTTCCTTCAGGGTTTGTTTCTTGAATACTTTTTTCTTGCTTTTAAATATTTATTGTAAATGGACTTGCAGAAAAGTGTAGAAATGTCGGCTATAATCTACTCTTTGTATGCTGGGGAAGCCCTAGAATGCAAGTCATCTTTCATATGCCTCTTGCATCCTTTCTGTTTGCCTTTGGAGTGCCTTAGAGCTGACTGAGGAATTTTCTCACACTCCCAATCATTTCATGTCAACACGGTGTGCCGTTTTGCATCCCTGTCATTTCATACGGCTGCTAAATAATGGATTGGCATAAGCTGGCGGCTTTGGGGATAGGAATGCTAGGACCAGTGCCAGAATTAGCTCTGGTCCATAATCAAATAATGTGTTATCAGCTACTCCACTTGGGAAGATATAGCTGTCACCTCAAAGTATTTTCTGTAAGAACTTCCCTAATGTCTTTAAGTTCATCTTTTCCCTCCTGCTGTGTTTTAAACTTAGTTGGCTGCTAAGTACCACACTACAACTTGGTCACTCCCTTCCCCAGCTGGATGGGGGAAGAGAATTGGAGAAAGCTCATGGACTGAGATAAAAAGTTTAACAACTGAAATAAAATTAAAAAAAATATTATAATAACAATAGCAACAACAGCAAAATCAACATGTAATTAAAAGGTAAATAAGACAGAGAAATAAACCCAAGAAAGGCAAGGGATGCAAAAGAAAGGAATTGATCATCACCAGCCTGCAAATGCCTAGTCAGACCCTTGGAGGCATGCTCCCCACCAATGCTCCCTGCGTGCATTTTGTCACATGGTATGGAACATTCCTTTGGTGAGCCAAAACCAGAACACCTCAAGAAGTAGAAATTATGTAAGTTGATGTTTTGGCCCCAGAAAAAAGTTGGGGGAAAAGCAGCAGATAGAAAAGAATAAGCAACATTGTTCAGTGTCCGGATTTAATTCTTTCCAGACTTTTAAGGCATTGCCTGTGTTGGAGCAGATGAGGTTGTCTGACAGTGTACAATAGGCAAGCTGACTGACATTTCTGGATCTCTGAATCTGTATAGTTGCTCTGACTTTGGCATAGAAGTTGTGCAGGCTTTCACTCAAGCAACTATTACAGTTTTAGTAAGTGTTTTGTCTATGCCTCTAGGTACAGAGTACAGAAATCCTTCTGAATAATCTGTACCTCTAATCCCTCTTCTGTCTCTTATATAAGGCACATTCAAGATGTCACTTTTCTCTCAGAGTAGACAGAGAAAGAATGGTTTCCAAATTCACACCATTGTTTCATTTTTCTGCTGATGCACAGCAGAATGGCTTATTGTCGGCTTGGTGCCTAAAATCACGTTAATTGCTCATTTGCATGACCCAATTCAGATAAACTTTTGGCTGTATTATCAGTGAAGACCGGAGAAATGAGGAGCATCTGTCAATGCACATACCTCACACAGCAGAGAGGGCTTTCCCTGATCTCTGCAAGCGCCATATGGTGCATGCACTATTGATCAGCAATATGGAGAAATCTGATGTGGCCTGCAGGAGTTACTGGCCGAAGAAAAACACAACCAGCATGGAGATTTGCCCCCTAATTTTTACTCTCATCTTTCCAAATAAAACTATACCTTGAGGTCTACAATCTGCAGAATGCACGGGCAGCTGAGTGCGCTACTTGTCAGCTTCTTTGTGCATGAGGCTTATATCCCTGGATTCCTAAGTCAGCTACCCACCAGCTGACTTACCACAATATAGTTTTTAACCTGGAGATGTATGTGAGATGATGACAAAAACATTAATGCAGGTGTTTGAAAAACAAAAATTGTCCCTCCCTTAAAAAGAAAAAAAAAAGTACTGCAAACTGAAAAATACTATTTTACATCTTTTAAGACCTTTATTGCACAAAGGTATTCATAAGCCCGCATAGATCATGACATGTAACAACTGAGTTTTGTAGAGGAAGTACAAATCAATTTAAGAAACAAAAAAAAATTAGCAAAATACTTATGGAAAACATATGGATTTTTTATTTTACATGGCTGTGCATCATGCTACATTCTGTGTCTGCCAAGAAAACTCCCAAATGCAGTGAAGGAGACAAATATAGTAATTTCATAGAATCACAAAATGTGCTGAGATGGAATGGACTCACAAGGATCAGCGGGTCCAACTCCCTGCCCTGCTCAGGATATCCCCAAGAGTCAAATTCAGCCTTTCAGAAAGGGTCTGAGAGATTCCCAGTAAAGAAGTATACTGTGATGTTCCTCTCACATTGCAGTAAAAAGGATTTAAAGCTAAATAAAAGATGGAAATAAAAGATGGATACTTTCAAATTGGAACAGTCAAGAATTTAAAATGAGACATTTTAGAGGAACCAAAACGTGAGGAAGGAAGCTCCAAGCACAAGCTCAGCTGTCTACAGGCCCCAAAAACCCTGATAACTAATTATATTTTATTCTGCAATATAAATTTCACAATGTCTACTGAGTAGTTAGGTGAAAGAATGAAATTAATTTTTCTGCAAAATGAAAGTTTGCATCCCTGGCAAAAGACTAGTATTTTAGGAAAATTATTAGAACCATTTTCTAGCTTTGCCTTAGCATCTTAGTTGATTTTGTTAACTATATAAATGGAAGGAGGTAGACTGTTTGTGGAAGAATTCTACAGGCCCCATACTAAAATACTCCTGCAAAATTTATGAATCGAGGTCTGTTTTTTCAAAACACTAACAGGTTCAAACCTTTCCCTTTTTCACAGACCCCAAAGGATGCTTCCACATGGGCTCTCAAAGGAAGCATCATCAGTATTTTTTGTTTAGCTCCTGTTCAAATGTGTCTGTCTGTGTACACACAGGTTTCCTCAAAATAGTCTGCTTACTGCAGTGGTGAAAGAGACCAAGGCTCCTAATGATGAGCTTGTGCTACTCCTGTATCTGAATAATTATCTTCAAAAGGGAATGGGGACCTTCTGTTCCTGCCTGATGCCCAAATGATGTAGAGGACTCCAGTCATGGTCTGGAAACTGGCCATCGTGACTCCAATCACTTTCCTCAATCATACTAATTTCAGAAAAACAATTAGGACTTTCTGGTAGCTTCATCTATGCTATATATACTATACTATGTTTGGAACCCTGTTTGTTAGTCAGAAATAAAGTCACAGCTCACTAGCACTCCCCAAGCACGCACTCCTAGAAGAGACTAGCAAATCACATTTCCATGGCAACAGTTTCCAGAGGCTCTGCTTCAAACAAAGGTAAAATGTCTCAAACACAGTTCATGGTATTGAATAAGTGAAGTCACTTGCTGTTGCAAGCTACATGTCTGCAGAACTTAACTGTTTTTCCAATTCAAAGAGTGAGGACAATTATTAGAAATATGCCCAAGGCTGTCGTGTGGCTGGAGAAAGCAGAGAGCTGAGGAGGATCACATCACCTTTCCTTACACTGGAGAGTTTTACCCACTTCAGGGATTCAAGGCCTATTCTGTACCACCTGTATGAGCTCAGAAGGGAACACATTTAATGCAGTAAGAGAGAAGTTTAAGCAAATAAAACCAGTGACACTACACCTAGCAAGTCTGCCCTCACCCCCTTTCTGCAGCACTCATTTAAAAGTCTTCCATATTTTAGTCTAGCTCCCTCTTCACACCCACACTCTCTTTTTGGTTTCTGTGATCAAGTCTGATATTGTCTTTCCCTGCCTTAGCAAATACCCTCACTACAGAATTCCTGAATGAAATATCAAAACTCTCAATCAGTAATTGGTGGCTTTAAATTGGCACTTTCAGGTACTCCCTTCACTAATCCCTAATGCCTCCCATGTCTTTGCTTGCGTATTTAAATTCCAAGCCCCACAGGAGAAAATCCTACTCTATAGCTGAAATATACCTGATAAAGTGGGATCTTAATACTGTATCAGTACTCAGTCGTAAACACATTTGCAATGTATCTTTTGCCTCCTCACAAATAGAAGGATTGACAATACTGTCAGTTCTTCCACCCTCTACCTCCACCTGCTTTTGAAGGTGGAAAATGGATAAGGCAATGTAAAAACCTCACAGATACCAGGGACAGAGAAGAAAAACCATGACCACAGCGCTCCTCAGCAGACTTAAATTAAAAAATGTGCCATTTAGGAATACATCTAATCTCCTTTTTGAACAATAGGAAACGTTGATGAATCTACTACCTATCTCTGTAAGTTAGTTCCATGATTAATTAACCTCACTTCTAGGAACTCTATCTTAATTTCAAGATTGAAAATGACACACTTTATCTTCTAGTCACTAGATCTTGTTATGCCTTTATTATTAGCAAGAATTAAATACGTTTTGGTACTGCATCTCTTCTATGTATAGGAAACCCCATAAACAGTAAAACCGGAAACTGCTTATCACAGTTGTTCAAGCACTGTTGCAAAGCAAACAAATAGTAATTTTCTGACACATAAATAATTCTTAGATCAAATATTTCAATTTTTATATCTCTATCTCTTTTCCTTTTAAAATTTTTTTTCTAATGAAAGAGAAGGCCAAAAATGTTGATTAGATCATTTGTTCTGATTTTTCATAGGATATTAAATTTCATGGAGATCCCCTTATGGATAAGAAATGACTCTACTTACAGAGAACTCTACCAGTCCTTAGGTGACCTAACTGTGATTTGGCAGGGAACAGGAATGACTAAGATGTCACTGACTTAATTCCTGCAATGATAAAGAGCTGCTTTGATAATTCTGGCAGAGGAACTATGTCCTATTCAATAGGTGAATGGATAGGAAAAAAACTCAGCCTACCTTCTGCAGGAAAATGCAAGCCTGAATGTGACAGCTCTTAAACCCTCAACGATGTGGGCAAAACACATACCTGGCCTTAGTGTTCCCCGTATCACCAGCAGCTGTGGCTAAATTGTTTTTGATGCTCAATAGAAATAAAAACCCTAAAGGAACACCAACATGTATGATCAGCAGTGCCTAGGGAAAAGAATTCTACTTAATTATTGAAATTGATCAGCTGAGATCCTGAGAGATGAGGTTCATTTGCAGTGAATACCCTGATCAGGAGACTCAAGATTCATTACTGTATGGATAATAATACAGGTAATTTTCTTCTTTCTGTGACAAAGGAGGAAAAAAACTGAACAGAAAATTTCCAAAACTCACAAATTCTGAGGTTTGATGCCATCTCCATGTGTTTATCCAGCTCAAACCACATGCATAGGGGCACTGAAATTTCTTTTTGAAACTGTGTTGAAACAGAACTTTTTTACTAATACCATACTTCACTTTAAAAGCAATCACTTTAAGGTGAAGAGTTCTTTCCCTATCCCCATAGTAATTGCCATCACTGCCAAGAAACTTCACCTGTTTTTAAAACTGCACTTACTTAACTTCGCTCTCTAGCCATTTTTTTTTTTTAAAATTTTATGCATTTGTAGATAAGACTGAACAGGCTTTTTGTAATCTGTGTCTCTACCATGTTTAAGTGCCTTGCAAAGAACAAAGATCAAGTAATGTCCCAACCTTCTCTTTTAATGTGATTTTTTTATTTAATTTTTTTCCTCCTCCTGGCTTGTTAACTTTTCTTGTCTTTTTTTTCTCCTCTATCTGTGTTTGAAATAGGCATACAAGTATATTTTACTAATGGTATGTAAAGTGAGGATCTGCCTGTTCTGTTATCCTCTTCTATACCGATTCATCACAGAAATATTTTTGTGATTACAGAACTTGTCTTCTGCTAGTCATAAGTGTTGATATCAAGTTTTCTTCAGATCTTTGCTTTCAAAGTCAGAATTTGCCTCCTGCTGATATCATTTTTATCACTGAAGCTCTGAACTATTACCTCGCCTCTGAATGTATGAAAACACTTTTTAGTGAATTGAGACCATTTAGCAAGGTAATTTAGATTGTTTTATAATAATCTTTTGCCTTTGGCTTTATAAAAAATCAGCCTTTGAAATATGCAAGCTTAATAGAAAATGCTAAAATTACCACCTAATTCCTCATATAAAATACAGTCTACTTAAGAGTGCATGCTGTGTGGCTCTCTGGCAAATCTAAGTTGGAGAAACCTAAGTGCTATATCAGCATGCACATCTTTATAATTTAATCATGTAATGTCATTCAAATGAAGAAAACTATTGTATTGGGCATGGCCCTACTTCCATAAAACTTTTCTGTAGCTTTTTACCTACTTCTTCTTTGTTTATACAATTTGAGTAATTATTTTTTCACTCTTAGATGACTTCTTTTTGTGTCATTTTTTATTTCCATTTTAGCCTTTCTGCCCTTTAGTATTTTTCCAAAGTTTGCCAAACATTTACACAATTATTGGTGTTGCTAGTGCAACAAATTTATTTAATGTTAAGATTTGGAAGAACTGTGAGCTCAATAATTTGAAATATGTTTATTTTTAACATACTTTCCCTCACTTTCTCCTTTGTTAAAACTGGTAAATTCTGTCCTTATCAATGAACTGGGTGTGTCTTCCTACATTCTTCTAAATATGGACAATTACTTCTCAAACCTTTATACCTAGTCGCTTTTTGCAATTTATTTCATCAGCATTTAGCTGTAGCTCTCTACCTAATTTCAATATTCATGTTTTAGATTGCTTAGAGCCTTCACCCTATTCATTACTTAACATGTTGTATCTTTTAGCTTCCCTTACTACTACTTCTTATAATTATTTTATTATTATCATTATTGTTATTATTATTATTTTCATATAAGCTTTGGACCACTACTCAGCATAAGTTCCTATTTGTGTTTTCCGAGTCCATGAACAAGCTCTACTCTTTATTTGAACTTTTCTACCCTAAACTGATGTTTCCATTCAGTTATGTTTATTTTAAGCTTTAAAAAAACATCTTTTTCTTCTTTTTCCTTTTCCCTTTTCCAAAGTATTCTTGGAAAGTAATACGAGCTAAAGAATGACTGTTAATATCTTAGCAACTCTTGATGTCCTAAAGTGCAATTCAGCATTGAAGGAGGGATTCAATCAAAACTACATTTGAGCTGGTGTCCAAGTTCTTGTGGTAGTCAAATGATACATAAGCAAAACAGTTAGGAGAGCAAGGAGAGCTATTCACGTAACTTAGAGAAGAATTCAGGTGCTCAGACACCATTTTAGATATCTTACATTGTCCACTTTGGTCTGTTATGGCTGATCTGGGATGGAATTATTTTTCTACAGGTCATATATCATGTGTCACAAATGCCATCCCTATGCAAACCTTTTGATGTATTATAGGGAGTTTCAAGTGTTACCTGTGCCTAAGCAGCTGAATCCTGTTCCCGAGGGGTTGCTCAGCTGAATAGCTCCTACACTCCATGCTGTCAAGGTCTAGGGTTAACAACTCATTTGCAAACAAGATCTCACCATCAGTGACACTATATCTAGGAAACTATTTTATGTATTAATTTATTATATTTAAAAATGCTGAGAAAGATTTACGCTGGCTGGATAAGATATTGTGCAGCATTTCTTTGTTATGAATCCTAATAAACATTTTTTATAATTTGTGTGTGATTCAAAGAAATGTCTAAGTTAGTATTTTTCTCTGGTGAGAAACCACAGATATTTTAAATATTAACTATTAATAGTTAATCAATAATTAATAGTAAATTAATTATTAATAACTATTAATATAGTAACTATTTTAACTGTTGCAACTCCTATTCATGAATAGCTGAGCTCCAGCAACTCTCAATTTTTAGATTTTTTTTTTGTTTTCTTTCTTTCTAGAACTAGTCTTCCATTTCCCAGACAACCTTAACAAACACATCCAATGAAATGCAAAATGCTGACCTGTTTGATACTATATTTTGCTAAAATTGAGTCTCTTACACCTATTAAACACAATCATCTTTAAATGCTATCCTAAATGCCCTTACACTTGTTAGGTATCAAAATTAAACACTGTTTCAATTGCCATAATGTATCTTTCAAATAATATTTCCACTGAAAAAGGAGATACTTCCTGTCATACAGTGATGATAATTAGGTAGCAGGAGTTTGCTTTGTGAGTTTTGCTCTGTGGAATGAATAATCCTAAACAGTACATAGTCTTTTTTCCTGTTTCTGCAATAAGATTTTCTTTGATCAGTGGCATTTTCTGGGTTTGATTTTTATTGTTGACTGTTTTCTGTTGTCAGAGCCTTTTGGTTGTTGTCCTGATCTCAGCTGACATAGATTTTATTTTTTTATTAGTAGCCAGAACAGGGTTGTGTTTTGGATTTAATAAGAGAATAATGATGATGACACTGATGTTTTCATTTTTGCTAAGTAGTGCTTAGTCTAAGTAAAGGATGTTTTAGTGAGCCTGCCAGTGAGCAGGTGCACAAAAAGCCATTGGTAGCATGGCCAGGACAGCTGACCCAAACAGACCAAAGGGATATTCCATAACACAGAACATCACACTCAGTATATAAATTGAAAGAGATTGGCTGGAAGATGCCAATCACTTCTCAGGGAGAGGCTGGACATCAATCAGCAGGTGGTGAGAAACTGCATTGCTGTTGAGCAACTGTAACAACTCTTTCTTTTTATTTAATTTATTCTTAAATTATTTTTATCACAAACCATGGGTTTTACCATTTTTTCAATTCTTTTCCCCATCCCACCAGGCAGCAGTGAGCAAGTGGCTGTTTGGTCCTTAGTTGCCAGCTGTTGTGGTTTAACCCCAGTCGTTTTCAGTATCCAGGATCAAAAATGAAAAAAAATTTCTGGAGAGTTCTAGTATAGACAGGCTTCATCTATTTAATTATTGTAATATTTACAAATTGGAAAACTAAATACAGTAAAATTGCTTATATGGACTATGGGAGAACAGTGTTCTGATGTGCAAAGGTCCCTAACTCACTGATGCCAATGCAGCTGTTTAAAAATAAATTAAGCATATCAGTTCTTCGCCATTTATTTTTCCATATTCACTGAATAATTGGAAGGAAACTTTCTCTCCCCCTTTTTATGTCTCCCTTGAGCGTGGAAAAGTTTGAAAAAACATTTTTATGGGATAGTTGAGGAAGTTCTTGTTACAGAGCTACATGTTTTGCAACATCAGCAGTAAAGTAGGCTAGCAGGAAACAACAGATGTTCATGACAACATGGGAATGGAAAAGCAGGATCTAGTACTCTAAAAAAACCTCCTTATATACAACATTTTGAGTTGAGGAAAGATAATCCTAAGGGCTGTTTTTCTCAAGTAACATCAAATGTTTTTCCAGCATCCCTCTACAGTTTGGTTCTATTTTCATGCACAGTATATCTTAGCACAGAATGTCTTACTGAAATTTAAATGAAGAAGACATGCTTTCTTGTGGCCGTAAATAGAAACAGCAAAATGAACACACAGATAGCTAGACAGAGAGTTAGACAGATAGGTAAGTCAGTAGAGAACATAGTTCTGCTCAGTGCCTGTGACTGATAACCATCTGAAACATTACTGGAATCCAGGGGACTCGTTATTCTCCTGTGCAAGCCATTTGGATGGCAAGCTGCACTAACTCACAAGACCCCAGCTTCCAAATGAAGTCTGGAGGGCACAGGTTCCTCTTCAACACAGCTTATATATGTCATTGTGTGAAGAAAAACATCTCTAGCTCTTGGAGACATGTCGTACCTACTTAAATATTTCTTACATGTTTCTGAGATGGTCTCCTTGGAAACTGGAGTTTCAGCTTGTCTGCTATCCTTTTTGTCCTGGCTAAGGTACAAGAAATCATTAGCAAGTTGAGATGCCAGTAGCTCTGACAGCTTCACATCATTAGTATACTACCAAGTGTGAAGTAGAAAAAATGTATACCATTTTCTGCTTGTTCTCCCATTTGTCTTGCTGGAGAAATGAGTTGGTGAAAGTAGGAATATCAGTCCTTTGAATTTGTTACCACTCACATACAGGAAAAGAGGTATGTACATAAATACAGAATTGAAGAGGCTGGTCTTACATGTTAGATGATGAAAATACAGTAATGAGGAATTTTTATAACTGTTACATCTCAGACTAATTTATTGATTAACTGAAACTTTCAGAAAGTTTTGCATTTCAGTAAATTATGATACCTGCATGTTCATCAACACAATTAACATACCATAAATACAGTCTTGTATATTAGGTAGGTTGTGTTCAGAACAGTAGAAAGGGTACCAAAAGAGCAACTTTCATAATGCTCTAATTGTTAACATCCATGGATGGATTAGAAGAGTGAAGCAGCAAACCGGCTTTGTGTTTTTGCTGAGTTGCCTTGCCACCATGTTTTCCGCAAATGCTCTAAAATTTAGAGCAAATAGTTACACAATAATAGCAGAAAGCATCATTTTCATTATGTCCAATTTAGTTTTGAAAATGAGGAGATGAACACACCCTATTGAATCCCATTTCTTTTCCTAAACCAGCCATTTATTCTCACTGAATTAACAATAAACACTTTACTCTCTTTAGTACAGAAATTGGAGACAACTGAATTTAAAAGTGTTTCTGTGAAGGTGATATATTGCACTTAACAATACTGACCTTCTGGGTGTTTACAAACTTTGCAACATTTCATTTGTTACCATATTTTGGACAGTATTTTAAACTTTTATGTCATACAGTCTTTCCTCACAGCAGTCGAGTGTAATTGCACTGGGCACCAAACCATAATGCTCTGTCCTGGTTTCTGCTAGGATAGAGTTAATTTCTGCAGAGTAGCTGTCACAGTGCTGTGTTTTTGGACTCAGAATGAGAATGGTTTTGATAACACACTGGTGCTTTGGGTTTTTGCTAAGTCATTTTTATTCTAAGTTGAGGACTTTTTCTCTTCTCACATACTCTGCCGGTGGACAGGTACACAAAAGAAACTGGGAGGGATCAGAGCTGGGACAGCCAAAGGGATATTCCACACCATAGAATATAAAATAGAAGGAGTTACCTGTAAGAGGAGCCGATCTGGGTTTGAGAAGAGGGTCAATGGGTGGTGACCAATGGTTTTGTGCATCACTTGATTTTTCCACTTATTAAATATTATTATCATTTACCATTAATACTGTATTTTTACTTCATTTTTGATTATTAAACTTTTTTTATCTCAACCTGCAAGCTATACTTTGATTCTCCACCCCATTCTATCAGGTTGTGGGGTGGAGAGGAGGGTGGACTGAGCAGCTGTGTAGTGTTTAATTTCCAACTGGGCTTAAACCATGACGTGCTTTTAAACAGTGGGCATAAATATCACCATAAATACCTCCAAGATTTATCTGTGTTCCTATAAATAGGTTTGAAAATGTATATTGTAATTCTTTTAATTGATATCTCTTTATAACCAGGTTACCTGTCTACAGCAACAAGCACGAAACCATGTGGCAGAATGTTCTAACCCATAGCAAGTCTGCAATTGTTCTTTTCTCTAAATTACTCTTCTAACCTCAACACTAAAAATAAATTAAAAGAACTAAAGTACATTAAAATAATTCTAAAATTTGGTAAACTAATGATTATTATTTTGTATGTAAAATATTAAAATTAGAAATAAATATTATGCTTCCCTCTAGCACTGGTCATACTGAGCGTTCATGCATGCAAATAAGTAATGCCTAATCTGCTTAATTTCTGGGAACATAAGACTGATATAGTCAGGATACCACACATCCAGGTACTTACATCCTGGCTAACTCAAATGAGTTCACTGAAAATTGTGATTTGATTCTCAATTTCTTGTAGCTATATGGTTTTGACTCAAGATTTAAAATTTTTAGAATTGATGAAGAATATTGACAACATTCTGAGTGTTTTAAAAGAACGTAGAGGAAATTATGAGAAGCTTAGTTTTAAACCTCTTGGACAGAGAGGCAGTAGCATCATAGAATCCTGAGTTGGAAGAGATCCACAAGGGTTGTTGAAGTCCAGCTCCTGGCTCTGCATAGAACAGCCCCAAGAGTCACACCATGTGCCTAGAGATGGCCAGCTGTGATGAGCTGAAAGATAAAAGGTAAGGTACTGGTAGTTTATTACTGGTGATGACTCAGGAAGATGTGATCCCATCATTCTCCATCCCAAAATGAACAAGTATTTGAGGGGAAGAACCTATGCAGGCTGATTCAGCATAAGATCCCAAAAGTATGTCTTGAAATTGAAGATGAAAGCATGGTTTATAGAAGCTGTGTTGCATGTGATGGTTTTGGATGGGATAGAGTTAACTTTCTTCATAGTACCTGGTATTGAGCTATGTTTTGTTTTTGTTTTTGTTTTTTTTTTTCCTGCCATTAGTGCTGACAACACAGGGATGTTTTTAATTACTTCTGAGAAGTGCTTACACAGATCCAAGACCTTCCCTGCTCCTCACCCTATACCACCAGGAAGGAGACTGAGGGTGGACAAGAAGTTAGGAGGGGACACAGCAAAGGCAGCTAACCCCAGCTGACCAAGGGCTATTCCATACTTCATAGTGTTGTGCTCAACAAGTAGAGCTGGCCAGAAAAGAAGGAGTGGGAGGACATTCCAAGTGTTGGTGTTTGTCTACCCAAGTCATTGTTGCATGTGATGGAGTTTGGCTTTTCCTAGAGATGCCAGCCCAAAGAAGTGGTGAATGAACTCCTTACTTTGCCATGCTTGCATGCATGGCTTTTGCTTCTCCTATTAAACTGTCTTTAACTCAACACGCAAGTTTTCTCACTTTCACCCTTCTGAGTCTCTCCCCCATCCCAGCAGGGTATAGTGAGTGAGCAGCTGTGTGGGTCTTAGTTGACAGCTGGGGTTAAACCACCAAATCGGGTGATCTAGACTAGCTGTTGTAAAACTTGTTTCTTTGGGTGGAGGGGAACAGAAGAAGATACCTAGGCTGGTTACATTTACTTTTGTTGTCACTGCCGTTATTATTATCCCATGGATTTGGAAAGATTGTATTCAAAATGTAAGAGATACAGTAGTCACCCAGCCATAAGAATGACTTGTCCAGTGTGTAGCTGAGAAATCAAAAGAAATGGAATAAAGTCACAATTTATTTGACAGAACAAGTCTTGCGCTGGGATTTATGTGTGCCATGACATGAGTTGTCTGAGACATGTTATTTGGAGAAACAAGCAGCTGTTCTTCCTACTCAATGACCCTGTGCTACCCTGGAATCAAATAATCAAAGGTAATGACAGAAAACAACTTCATAGACCACCATGTATGATGGATAAATATGGATGTCTACATGAAGACATAGCTCAGCTTTTGAATGGTACTGTTCAAGCTGTAAAGATTTTTACTGAATATAGTTCCAAAGGATTTGAAAAGAGACACTGATAAATTATTCACTGTGCTTTTCTATTAAATGCTTGAAAATAGACATCCATGTTCTGTTTTCAACTCATGTAGCAACAGTAACTACAGTGTTCCAGGCATTGCTTTTCAAATAATTCAGTACCCTTAACCACAACAGGCTGCCCTCTTTTTCCCTCTTCACACAGCTTCCGAGACTCTATCAGCTCTATAGCAAAAGTGGAATTTTTCTCATATAAATAAAAATACTTACTGATTTTCATTTGAAATTTTACATATACAGTTCAATACTTCAAGTAGCAGAAGGTTTAAAAGCCATATAAGATACTATATACAGCCATATAAGATACAGTGTTAACTCTTTAGTGTCTTCACTATTATTCTGAGGAATAGACTAAAAAATCATCAGTTTAGTACTATAAATCATCAGCAACACAAAAGTCAATTTTTCATAAGTTAATAACGAAAATAATGGTATTCGGTGTTCTCCAAAAAAAATCCACATCTGTTTGAAAGGCTATTACTGCATGAGATGTCCAAATTTGTATATTTTTAGCTCTGAGATCAATAAGGGAAAGTTCATACTATGAACTCCACAGAATTAATTACAGTAAGATCAGTGACATCTCTGTCATTTCACCCTCCCTAATTATTTTTTAATCATCTGACTTTTAATACAGTCTCCTGAGATATAACTTGTGATGTTTTAATGCTGATCTGTGCTGAATTACATTTGATGCTTTCATTATTGCAATCCTTTCCTTACAGAAAATATTACACCTTAAAAAAAAAAAGCAAAAAAATAAAAAGAGGCAGTGTTGGGTACTGAGTTTCCAAGAAAATGCTCTCTGTTTTTTTGGGAAGTGACAGGATTGAGGAGGTTGAAGGGTGCAGTCATTATTTCAGGACAAACACCAGAAGAGATGAAACTGATTTATGGTCTCTGGCACATGCTGCTGGTACTCATAGCCTCAGATGAGCAATGTACATTTTTTCTTTCACGTTGCTTGCGAGGGGCAATTACACTGGAAACTGGTGGGGCTGTGAGTTTGTGCAGCAAAGCACTGCAGGATGTGTGCTGTGCTGTAGCTGGAGCTGTGTTAGCTCTCTGGGGCGGTCAGCAGGTGCTTCTGCAGCGAATCTCCCAAACGTTCTGCTCACAGCAGAGATGGTTTGTATCGTGGAGTGCTCTCAAGGCGCTGGATTCCTTTAAGATGAATCTAAACATGCCCCAGGAATGTAATGTTCTCCGGCTGCAGTCACTCTGCCTAAGGGACCCAACCAGGGCTAGTCTGAACTAAAATCCATTCAAGATGTGGATGAGGACATGATGTTTGCAGCGTCACCCCTCTGGTCTGTGCATGTCCATCCACCTTGATGTAATTGCGCTGTTCTTCCCTCTCTCACTGCTCTAAAGGTCACTTGCCTAAACAGCTATCATTTCAAAATTAATGGACATATGCCTGCTAGCTGTCCCCCAGAACGGCCTGGAAGCTTCTAAATCTCCTTTTTTTTTGAGGAATTAACCTTGTCTGACCTCCTGCTCCCCCCCAATTATTTTTCTGGGAAATATCGACAAAAATATATCCTTAAAACTTAAGAGAAAAAAATGGTTTGAAGGACAGACGATAGATATGCATATAAAAGCAAGAAATGAATGGCTGTTTTGAAGGTACTGGGCTTGATTCTTCACTGGGTATCATGTTGTGAAGTTATTTGCAGCTATGCAAACAGGTATAAATTGTTACCAAATCCAAATTAGAATGTCTAAATGCAATTTGAACTCACTTGGTAAATGACTCCGTAAAATGCTCAGCAATGGAAAATTAAACAGACTTTATTTTCGTCTGCTATACTATTTCAGACATTCATTATTCTGGAAAATATATGGTTCTTTTTCATAACTGTAAACCACTGAAATATCAAATGAACAAAGAAAGGTGCTTTATACTAAAAATGATCTGGAAAGCATAAGTAAAATCGCACAACTCGAAGAATTTGAATAAGAGAACCTCTATTATTTCTGGTGCTTCAAAAGAGTATTAGACCTGATTGCATTTTTTTTTTCAGTATTTTTTATAATGCCTATCAGTAATTATTACTTCTTTATCAATGTGGGCATATTTCTAACCTATATAAATATGGTTACTTTTCAAATTTGCATAAGCATGTAATTTCACAGTTCAAAGTTCTAGGAGAGCAAACAGGATGCCTATTATACTAATAATACTAATATACTTCAGGCTTCTGAAGTGTTTTCACTTCTTTTTTAGCAATAGATCTTGTACAGCTCTGGAGAATCAGAGCTCAAACTCATTTTGCAAACACTCCAAATACATGTCAGAATTTTTTATTTTTGAAACCATTTCTGGAAAACTTTTAGAAATCAATTATTATTTCCAGCCTGTAAGTTATATCTTAAATGCTAGGAAAAGGAATTTGAACTTATGATTCCTTCTTGAACCTCTTGAGACAGAGTTGCAAGAGCTTGTACCCTCAGCTATCAACAGTTCCATGAAAGAACTTTACTGTAGAACTCCATTTATTTTGCACAAATACTCCCAGAATTCATTCTGCAAGTTAATCCATGTCATTTTCAGGTAAAGAGCTCTACATATTCTTTTGTGATATGGAATTTTTTTCTGAGTTTTATAGTGAAATTCTTGACAAAACATGTTAAAAGAAAGACAAAAACAAAACCCATAAAAAACCTAACATAAAAGATAATTTCCTCTTTCAATATCTAGGGTCCTTGTTTGTCTGAATCAGCTAATATATTTATTATCTTATATGTGGAAAACTATTCAGATGTGTCTAAGGGATAACATTTGAAGTCTGTTTTATTTCGCTTTTCTTTATTCAACAACAATGTGGATAGTGAACTAATTCCCGCTCTGTTTTTGGAAGGTCTTCTTTTCAAAAAACAAATTAGTCCAAACTCCAAACAAATACCTGAGATGTCAATTCTTGCAGGTCACACACAAGAAAAAGGGCTCAAGGAGTCTATAGACCTCTCCGGCTTCCACTTCAAGCCCCCAGAGAAGAGACCAAAGGCATGGCTGTGCAGAAAGGTACAGTCAAAATTCCCAAAGGATGTGAAATAGGAATTTTGGGACATTCAATCTTAACTGCAAGGTTTTCTTACCAATATGAACTCTCAAAGTTGTAGCTTTTCACTTTTGAAGTAAGCAGGAGAGAAAATTGGCCAGTATTTTACATACATGTGTGTTGGGTTTGCACAGCAAGGTTTGGGGAGCTACAGGGGTGGCTTCTGTGAGAAACTTCCAGAAGCTTCCCCCATGTCTGGCAGATCCAATGCCAGCCAGCTCCAAGGTGGACTCACCACTGGCCAAAGCCAAGCCCACCAGTGATGGTGGGAGCATTTCTGGGATAATGTATTTAACAAGGGGAAAAAAACCCTGTGCAATGGCAACTGCCACCAGGAGAGTGGAATTGGGCTGAGAGAAGCAGCTCTGCAGACACCAAGGTGAAGTATAGAAGGAGTGGAAAGAGGCACTCTGGGCGCCAGAGCAGAGATTCATTCCTCAGCAGCCCCTGGTGCAGCCCATGGTGAGGCAGCTGTGCCCCTGTGGGCTCATGGGGAGAGGAGCCCACGCTGGAGAAGGTTTGCTGGCAGAACTTGTGACCCCGTGGGGGACACTGGAGCAGTCCATGAAGACCTGCAGCCCATGGGAAGGACTCACATTAGAGAAGTTCGTGGAGGACTGTGTTCTGCAGGAAGGACCCCATGCCGGAGCAGAGGAAGGGTGTGAGGAATCCTTTCCTGAGGAAGAAGGAGCAGCAGATACAACATGGGATAAACTGATCACAATTCTTATTCTCCATCTCATGAGACACTGGAAGGTAGAAAATTTATGGGCAAAGTTAAGCCTAGGAAGAAAGGAGGGGTGGGGGAAAGATATTTTAAAATTCAGCTTTTAATTCTCATTACTCTACTCTGATTTGGCTGGAAATAAATGAAATTACTTTCCCCAAATAGAGTCTGTTTAGCTTGTGACATTAATTGCTGAGTGATCTCTCCCTGTGCTTATCTTGACTCATGAATCTTTTGTTATATTTTCTTTCCCCTGTCCTAGGCAGTGACAGACCAGCTTTAGTGGGTACCTGGTGGCCAGCCAGGGTCGATGCATCACAATGGGATTTAAACCTTCAGAGCTGACTATAATCAAACATTGTCATCTGGTCTGACATCAAATTTCATAAAATTTCAGTGCATCTTATTAGAGAGGCACTTTCAGCAGGTTATCTGGTGTGCCTGTTCAAATGCAAGCCAGGAAAGTCAGGCACAGCAGGTCTGGCAGAGGGAAGCCACTAGCGTGCCCTACTTCAGGCATGCTGCTTTGCAGCTGAGTGCTACTTACCACTCACCTCACATTTGCTGCGATAGGCTCCATCTTAAAGCAGCTTTAGCCTTGGCCTAACCAGGCCAGTCTGTTACACTAGGTCCACTGAGGTGGTTTTCTGAGGAGATTTCAGCTTTTGTTAGCTGGTGGGATTCACCAGCCAAGACTAGCATATATCACACTCCTCAGGAACGACATGATAAGGAACAGATGAAGCACTCCCACCAAGGACAAATTTGTAAACATTCAGGATGTAAGAAAAGCTAGAAAGAAAGACAAAGGAAGCCAGCCCATTATTGTGGCATTCTTGTCATCATTCCCTGCAGCATTTTACTCTTCCTGCATTGTGCAAGCACCTAAACTCTCCCTGTTTGCTGTGTGCTAAAATATGAACAAAATTCTGGGTGCATACCATTGATTTTTGAGCTTGCAGTGAAGTTTTTAAAGCAAAGCAAGCTTCCGAGTGTATTATGTTAGATGACAATTTTCTGTAAGTCTGCTCATTACATATTGTTCCAGAGTAGCACAGGAATGGTTTAATGAACTATTGATCTCTCTCTTTGTCCTAATTATATTCCACTGGATGTTTGAACATACCCAGACTTTACTAGCAAGCATTTGTAACAGTTGTTAACTAACCTATGAAGTTGCTAATAGAGAGCTGAACTTCTTCAGACTGTCTCTAGAATGCAGAGAATTAATTTAAAATTAGACTTAGAAGTCTAAATGAAAATACAGAGGTAATATTTTCATTGCCTCTGCGGTGCCACCTCGGCCATCTAACAATCTAGCAGCAACTTCTGTGCATATGTCCCTAAAAACTGTACAAAATTTAGTTACCCATGACAAGAAATAAGAGTTTTCAGATTTGTAGACATCATGCTGACAGAAGATGGAGAGATTTTTTTTGGGAAGAACTAGGCATTAAAAAAACACATGTTACCAGATTGCCCCTAACTAGATGAAAGAGTATGATCTTTATCACTGAGGACCACAGGCTGTGGCAGATCACAAATTTCCTGGATCATTCCCTTTGTTTTTTTCCCTTTGTCACTCAGCCTATCTGATATATGGTGTCCTTCTCTATGGTGTGCTCTGGCTGCTCAACTCCCATTTAAAAATTTACAAAAGCCAAACATTTTAAATGGTTTTTGCCTGGTGCAACTTAATAATTATCCAAAATATTGCTTCCTAGCTTCTAACAGAGGTTCTCAGTACCTCCAAAGTAGATTCCTGGGGTACAACCAGCTAACTTCAGGAACACCCACTCAATCTATGTGTCCTGCATATGGAGTTACCTGCACAGGATGAGAGGGACTCTTTTCCAGTCCATTTCCATGCAGCTGACTATCTGGTTCCTTCACTTCAGCTGACATCCCTGGGATTGCCAAGGAAAGGTAGGGGCATCCCTGCACCAGTGTGGTCCCATCTGTATGACCCACACTGTATAAGCTGTATAGCAGTGCAAATAAATGGGAACAGTTTTGTACAGTAAAATAACTTATGCTGGAAAACTGACATTCACAGTATATGTGCATCATATATTTTTTTCTGTTTTGTTTTATTTTGTTTTGTTGGGTAGTTTTAGCTTGGCTCCAAGGACTGAATGTCAATTTGCAGTCAGAGTGCATTGGGTAAGCTCCTGGAGCACATCTGCTATACAGATTTTACAGAGAAGAATCCAGTTCGGGCACCCTGAGGCAGCTTGACACCATGAGCTAAAGCACAGTAAGTGGGATCAGATGGGACACTTGTTTCAAAAGCTTACTAAACATTGATCCAAACTGGAATGTGTGTAGATCTGACCTCTGAAATCTAAAAGTGTGGCAACAAAGAGCTATGCTTGTTGCAGGATCCTGGAAGATCACAAGATTAAGACAAAACAGGAATCTGGTAGGAGGGAATAGTTTCAAGCTGCTTTGGTTAGACCTGGTAGGTCTATTTTTAAAGACAGGCTTTCCAGGAATAATATGGTTTTATTCTCTTGCTAGCCTTAATCCAACCCCACACATAATCTCCATGCAGGTACCTCCTCTATCAAAGAATTAAACACAAATTCTATACCTTGAGCTGCTCTCCCTACACATATGCCAGTCACTTTATTCAGGAATAGAAATGTACATAATATAGTCGCTCTCATAATTGTCTACTCTTACTGCAGTTCCTATGGCTCTGCAGAATGCAACCTATAGTATCTTGAACCTAAACCAGATTTTAAACCCTGGCATCACTGTACACCAGTTACCTAATTTGATGTCAAACCAAATATTATCCAACATAACCCTGTAGTAAGCAGGTTGTGTTCTCTGACTGTAAGCTTTTCTCTACATGGCAATAAATCAAAGTATTAAGTCTGTGATGAAATTGTAATATTTTAATCTCTGAACCAGTGTGTGATATATGTATAAAATGTACTGAGTTCCTTAGAAACTATTCTGTAGCATTTTTACTCAAAACTCAAAAAAACCCCTCTTTTAGTATTTTCTTATTTTGTAACACTTAAAAAAACACTGACATTAATTCAAAAATCAAATACAGCTAATTTAGTAATCACATCCACTTCTCCCCTTAAAGACTCCCTGTGGATCACTAAATGAAGCAGTTTCTTCATCTGAAAGACTGCATTTTTGTATCTCTTAAATAATTGTGTTCTCATTGCGGAGATCTGAAGACTCCTGCCACAGTCAGAGAGGAATGCATGAGCACCCAGTCATACAAATTGTGGAGCCCATTCAGTGGGCTAAATTTGGACAGACTTCAGTTTTTACAAAAAGACGATTTCAGATCATCCTGCCTCTAAGCAGAGGAAAATTTCTAACTTTCACCTTATATATTTGTGAGTGGCTACAAATATTTTTCCGATTCAGAACTGATTTGCAAAACACAGATATATTTAATAAATGTCTACCATTGAGTATGGAATAATTATCTATTAAAATCTAACTTCAAATAAAATTTTGTACTTCATACTCTTTGGTAAACTGAGCTGGAAACTTCAGAGAAAGAAAGTGAATACTTTTGTTATGCACTATTGAAATGCACAGACAAGATCCAGCACTGGCAATTATTAAAAAAAAATCAAATTGTAACCTAGAAGGAAAGGCTGATTCTGAACCTACTCTGGGGCCCTAAGTACATAGGGTGTATATTATCTCTCAAAATCTAGTAGAGAATTTTTGACACAACATGAGCACTTTCCCCTTGGCAGTGCATGCCTCTACATTCAGTGCTAATCACTTGCTATATTCATCACTACATGCAGGCACCATCATGTGCTTATATTGCTGGGGAGAGTAATTAAAAGCAATGGCATTTTGCTTGTGATTTGTTGGAGAGTTTTTTGCATGTTATCTTTGCTGGCTTCTTCTATTAGTTGCTACTGTCTTCCAGTGAACATGTAATTTCCCCATAAGGGCAATATTAGACAAGTGAAATGATTTATAAGGACTGTTTGAACCTTTGTGTACAGCCACAAACACAAATCAAGATAAATGTGGTCTGTGAGAGTAAGAAAGCATGTAATGCTTAGTGAAAGTAAGTGTTCAGACATTTCATGATAAACACAGCAGAATCACTAGAGGAAATTGTAACTAACAATAATCTGCTGCTGCTGCTTATTTATCTCTTTTTTTTTAATTGGTATTTCCTTCGGGCAAAAATGAGTCAGATGATGATGAAAACATTTGCCTTGGCATCTCCTCTTAAAGCCCACAGCCTAAATGTCAGAGCAGTTATAAAAACAAATCAAAGATTCATATCTCTAGCAATGCCTAGCATCTGTTGTTTTGTTACAACTTTTCACTTAGTATATGCAATTAGAAGAAAATAATGTGCTGCCCTGGATTTTCCCAGTATGATTACAGTACTAAAAAAATCATATACCCACAATTTATTGCATGTTGTTGATCAAAATAATTTTTTCTGGTGTTAATTTATTACTTGATATATGCATGTACATATGTATACATAAGGAAGTACAAACTATTATTGAGTATATTTATATTATTATTATAGCTAGCACAATAAGCTAAGTGATATTTTCATCAGTCTTGTATCTGCATTACACTAGATGAAATATAAGCATGATCGAAAACAGCGTATTTGTACATTTATGGTATTTGTGGTTAATAGTGTTATTTACCTAAACAAAATTAAGAATAAATGTGTTTGCAGAATCCATGCCTTCATAAAATACTAATGTGCCAGAAGAAGAGGATATGCACATTTTGCTCATGCTCACACATGCTCAAATATGCACATTTTGGACATTCATATACACAATTTTCTTAAATAATTGTGTATAAATACAGTATCAAGAAATCTATATGTCTCTCAGGCTGTGACAAATCATATACATCTTACTGTTAGCAGTATCATCAAGTTTTCTCCAAGTCTGTAAATAAATACAGAATTATTTGGGGATTTCACAACCTAATGATAATCCTATCACCTCCACTTCTGTTAATGTAAAGTATTATTCAGTTGCTGCTGTTTAAATTGACAGTTGGCCAGTTCACTAGGTGGCAGAACTCAGAGATCTGTGGATAAAAATACTGTATTTGAGAATGTTAATTGATGCAATAACTCCAATAATGATTGTTGAAAAACCGTTAAGGGTAACATTCTGCTTTCATTTCCCCAGGTGTTAGACAAGAGATATCACACTGACTCCAGTAAATGTGATTCATGTTTACTGATTTCTTGTAGTAATCAGGATTGAATTGGCTCTTTATCTACGCAATTATCTATGTCTCTGTCTCTCAGTCCCCACCACTCTTGCTGCATAGGTAGACAGATACAAGTGCACAAACTAAATATTTAAAGAAACATCTGAAATTAATCTGTAAATACTGTAATACTAAAAAATGTAAAATGAATGGCTGTACTTTCTTAGGAAGGATTTTATCTGACAGTATTAATTTTAAAAAGAAGATAAATATTTTGGAAACATCATGGTTAACATGAATATCTGTGTATCTTTCAGGCTTTTTGATTCATATGCAAACTGAAAAAAAATCTCCTTATTTTTAGAGAGGTAGAAGACCTCTCTCTTGTACAAGTGTCATGTTTTAGGAATGGTACTAGTGCTCAGACAAAAAGAAAAAACATGAGTTGCTCCTTCCTCCTCCCACCTCTGGTGAGATGGACAAAAGGCAGAGATCCTGAGTTGAGAGTGAACAATTTACTGGAAACAGCAATGATGCAAGGAACAGTAACAGCAAAAACATAAATAGCAAAAATATAAAAAGAGACGGTGATTTACATAAAAGAGGTACTCAACAACTGACCAACTGTACCCATCACCACTCAGTCCCTGAGACAAAGAAAAAAACTGGCCCCCTGGACTTTCTGTGTGCCACTGCCACCTTTTCTTCCCAAGCACGAACCATTTCCTTCATGGAAGTGAGAATCCTTTACTTCTGCCGCCCGGCTGTGATGTGCATGATATAGAAAAACAACCTCTGTGCACCCACCTGGAATCAACCCTGTCAGCTTGCAACAGGATATAGGGGAAGACACAGATCTGCTGAGCACCATGAAGGAAAATACTGGATTAAATTAGAGTACTATTTCATTTTATGAGTGATAGCTCTAATCAAATCTCAGCCTCCACGGTTGTCACATTTTGGATCATGACCTGGAGCAGTTTGCAAGAGCACAAACTACATGTTGTTTGGATACGAAAAACCAAAAGCAGCACTTAGATCCTTCAGGTCTATCATCCACAGAAGCCTGCCAGAGCTACCATACGGTGAGGTGAAACTGCTGAAACACCTGTGGAGGGAGTGGATATCAAGTCCTTAGTGCCAACCTTCCCACTTTTCTTCCCCTATGGCACAATACTCCTTGTCAGTGTTGATTTAACTCATGAATATAAGCATCCTGCTGAGCATGGAAGTATGGATGGCTAACTTAACAAAACCTAGAGAATTATGAATTTCCATAGAAGATATGTGAGCCGTAGTGTTCTACAAGGTTCCTTGTGTCTGAGCAAACCAGGACTACATGTTGAATATTTTTAATGTATTCTCATCCATGCACAGGCCTGCAAAATAAACAGTGTCAGATGTGCCAGGGGATCCTCAAGAAAATATCCCATTTTTATTGATCACACAGGGTAGATAGGTACTCTGTGACAAAAGGGCACCTGGTTTAGTTATTTGTCCACAAACTGTAAGTTTATTTTACAGTAAATTTGCTCAATCCACTGTGGGGTTCTTTTTAGGATAGTTGCCTGAGTTTAAGGATGTTTATCTGCCCTTTTTTTCCTGGTTTCTGTGGTTCTGTTCAGGAAAAATCTTCCAGGGAGAGAGAGACTATGCCCACAAGAACTCTGCAGTGGGATACTTGTGGTGACAGTGAAGAAACAGGCTGGTGAGAGCATGTGAGGCAGAAGTGGGGTTGTGTCCCATCACAACAACAAAAAACACTTCTCAATAATGCAGATCAGAAGTAAATATTGAGTCTTTGGGCAGAGGTTAGCCTTGACTTGCTACCAAAGCCAGAAAACATAAGAGAGTGAGATAAAAATATGGAGACTGACTTGAGTCATACCCTGTGCAGTAACTGGAAAGGCTGAATGGATTAGCACATCCTTGCTTTGGATCTGTTTCAAAGAAAAAAAACCTAATTGCAAGTTATTGACTCAATTTCTGATAATTTCAAAGAAAGTCATGCCCAAAAGTACACTATTCCCAAGTGGTCAGGTGAGGAGCTATGGTGCTTAGCTGATAGGTTGAAAACTCTGTATTTGAAATGTGCCATGAAAAAACAGCACATGAAATACCTGGAGGAGACTGTGCTCGTACACAGAACTGTTTGGCAGTACACTGCCTGTCCCAGAAACTGATGTATTCATATTAAATGGCATGTCTATGTGCCTCTATGTACATATATGATGCCCTTAAGTATCTTTGCCCATCCCTACTGCCATTTGCTCTCAAAATTAAAAATGCTTGTAACTATGATTTTTAAAAATTGCTTCTCTTAACAAGATGGGAAGAACTGAAAGCAGCTTTAAAATCTTTCATCTAAAGATGCTCTCTGGAGCAATATATTGTTAGCATGTATTGCAGAAAACATCTTCACCAGAGACATAGAGAAATTAAGATGTTGCAGGTGTATTAGGTGGATTAATGACTGAATTCCAGTGGTAGAATGAAATGGCTTCTGCTTACAGAATCTTCAAACAACAAAGTACTCAGAGTCCAAGTGACACTGTATAGTGACTGGCATATATTGTATGTCATCTCTTTCATCATGTATTTTTGAACTAATTAATAAACTAGAACAATTTACTGATATGTAATACTAAATAATTGAAAATATTTACTAAGTAGTGTTAACAAAACTTTGTTTTCTATCCAAGTGCTTAGTTATGTAAGAGAATAGAGAAAAACAAAATCTTTCAAAATGCATAATAATGAGAAATTCATTATTTATATAGTGTCAGTTGGGGGATTTTTTATACTAAATATGCTATTTTCTTTCTGCTTTTGGCAGAGAAGGAAAACAAAGAAGCTCTTACCCATTTATCATTAAACTGAGATTAGATGTTTGCTCTGGGCAATGGCTAAAAACAAACCAATAAACTGGTCAGCTGTGGCCTGCCCCAGCAGATTTTATATGAGCTTACTTTCTGCAAAGAGATAGTGCAAGTAACCTGATAATGATGATAAGAAGAAAAGAAGCTTCCAGAGAAACCAGAGGGAGGTGTTCAGAGGGCTAGGCATTTTTTTCCAGAGCTTTGTAGATCTGTTTTGGAAAGGACCCATCTCATTGAATTACAGAATATCCTGAGTTGAAAGGGATCCAAAAGGATCACCAAAGTCCTTTCCTGAGGAAAGGTACTGGTATTTCAAGTTTTGCATGAAATAAAAATGAAAGATACACCTCTAAGGATGCATTAGTTGGACTTGGCCACCAAAGGCTTGCAATGATCAGCTGAAAAGCACCCAGATGCACACTGCATGTTCCCAACATGTCTGCTCTGCTTCTCTCACTTGTGCTTGTTCCTTCCCCCTGACCAAGTGATTAGCATTACTTAAATGTGTAGTTGTCTTACTGTTTCTGTTCATAGTCAGTACACGCCTGCCTTGCACACTGATTATAGCTGTTCATTCACAGAATCCCAAAGGTGGCTGCTGAATTTTTTGGTATTAATTGATGTAAATATCTGTCCCCTCAGTATACCTGACATCACCTTTGGTGTTGTGACCTTTACAGACTGGAGAGAAACAATTTACTTAAGGAGGGAATCTTAAGACTTTTAGGATCAGAGTTCTGAGTGGTCTCCATCTATCATATCAAATGTGTTTTGGTCCTTGAATACATTTAAGATGCTTCTGTTTGGACTTATTTATCCTACTATATAGGAACGTTCCCAGTAGTATCCAGAAATAATTCAAAATATTCTTCAAATACTCCTGGTAGCTCTTGAATGACTGCAGAGAGCCAGTGCAAAAGCCACATACACTTAGCAAAAGTAGACAAAAAAATCAGCAAATATTGTTAAGACTTTTCTGCAGTTGCTGCAAAAGTCTTCCCCTAATAACCAAAAATGCACTTAGTTTCAGTACCACTTTCACACCTCCATAACCTTGAAAGCAAGTGAATAAGTACAGGAAGTATTTCTTGACATTATTCGAACATTCTTGTTACTTGTGATACACCAATATTAGTGACCTTACATGAAATTTTCACTTGCATTTTCTATATTAACTGAACAGCAACTGTTAGCCCAGTTATTAGTTTGTACTTTTGCATAAAACCTTATCACAAATCTTGTATGAGTTTGCAACAATTATGTCAAGCAAACAAAATATCTGGCTGCCATATTCCCATTTAGTTGGACAGTTGCTGTAGCTCAGCACTGCTGAAGTCCCTGGAAGCTTTTCGAATTAGGGACTGCTGATGGAAGCCAAAGTGCAAATTTTTCCACTGTCATGCTACTCTTCTCAGAGCACATGGAACCCTCCCTTTGCAACAAACAAAGGAGAAAGTAATAAAAAATAAATAGCATTTTCTGAACTTGTGACCCTCTTGGGTAAGGGATTTCCCTGCGTGCTTTTGTACTTGTGTGTGTGTGTGATGTCAACAGCTCCTCAGTGCTGAACGACATTTGATTAATTACAGCAATTAGCAATCACTTTGCATCAATCACTGGATGCTAATGTTGCTATTACCCCAAAGTATAGCAAATGTTAGTAGCCATCAAATTGCATATCTCATGCTACTTAAGTTCTTTTTGGCCGCTATCCAAAATACACTGGTAGTCTTCTGGCAACCAAGATGTGAACGCAGACTGAAACAGAAATTCAGAAATTACCCAATTCAGCTCACCTTTACTCAGAGTGTAATACATCCAAAACTGCACTGAGAATATAATCAGGCCCATTTTCTTCAGGAAACAATTCAAGAAAATAAAGAGAGCAACAACATGACCTGGGAAGAGTTTTTTCCTGAAAAAATTGCCAGCTACATTACCAGCTACATACTTTAAGGATTTGACTTTGGAATTGATAAAGGAACTTGATGTAATATACAGTTTTGCCATGTCCTATGGAATTATCCAACTAAATTACATTAATTAGAGAAATTACAATACACAATGGTATATATTGGAATAAGAGAACTACTAGGTCTGTCTAAATAATTAGAACAGAGCTGTTCAGAACCTTGCATAGTTTCTGCAGTATGTATTTGCATGGCTCCTGTTCATGGGGAGAAGTTCAGACACTAGTAAATAATTTACAACTTGCACCTTGTTCCTCTTGGATAAACCTTAGGAGAAAAATTCATCCAGGAGTATGCCTGATCTAGTTTGAACTGCAAGAAACAGCATCATTGGACTTTATCTTTACAGCAGTGGGACCTTATGTAGATCATATTTATGTTTACTCTGGTAAATTTTCATGAACAACATCTACAGAGAATTTCCCTGATAAACATAAGGTGTGTAATTTATTTTTGAAATGGAGATTTTTTGCTGAATATGTCTGGGCATTCTTTATTTATCTATTTAGTGACATTTTGATGAGAAACTTTTTTCTGACCTATTGAAATTTTCCAATATAATGATCAATATATAAATAGAAAGAGATAAAGCCAATTTCTTTATAGAGTATATTTCCCCTCCTGTCCCTGGAGGTCACTCATAAAGGTTTACCTAAAAGTAGATATTCCCTCTAAGACTTATAGTAAATTATGTTTGGAGGTGAAGCACACAGAATGCTTTGAATTAATTTCAAGTTTTCTCAAGAGAGGGATTTGGAGAAAGGATATGTATCAAGAGCAAAACCAAGGATATTTCAGGACTTAGTTTTGTTCATTCTTATGGTTCCATTGCTATACTAGCAAATGTGAGTTAAACACATAAATAAATACACAGATGAAAAGACATTGAGATTTTATTGTTTACTCTTCCTTGTATGACAGAGTGATTTTTTCAAAATTTCTAGAACGTTTATTTTATGTGAACAGCCTGGCTTTTTGTTTAAAGTGGTAGGTGGAAGCAGGGTACTCCAGAGACAGGTGCTTTGCTCACTACAAACAAGACAAAGTAGGAAGATCAATTCCAATTCAGAAATGGAATAGGGGTCTTATCATACAAGCTGTTGCTTTTTTACTTGCAACTGCCAGAAAGTGGAACTGTTCAAATTATATTGAAAAAAAAATTGTTCAAATTATATTGAAAAATTATATTGAAAAAACCTACACAGAGTTGTAGGAGAAGGTGCACACAAGATAGAGGAATAAGAAATAGAAGGTTTCATTTTTTATAAGGATAAAAAAGAATGCTCATTGAGGATCTGCACTTCCTCTAGCACTGGTAATCCATCCTGAAGATAAAAATGAGAGTACAGAGATGCTGGTGTGCAGAATTCTGGGACTAGCTATTGGCAGAATTGCTCTCTGTATGTCAATCTTGAGCTTGGTTTAAACACTGACAGTCAGAGAGGCAGGGAGGCAACTGAAGAGCTAAAGGCATAATAAATTGTTCCTGGTTTGTGTTAGATAAAATTAATCGCTTTCACAAGAAGGCTTCACTTGAGACTTTTTGAGGATTGGTGCTCAGGAAGGTACAAGCTGTAGCCTTTGGAAATAAAATCTGCACAAAGATCTAATGTTTTGATGCAAGGTGAAGAATTTTTAATGTGCTGAGTACAGAGAAAAGCCAAAGGCAAAAATGGCAGCCTGAAGCCCTGCATCTAACTTTGACTTTGACAGATGTCCCACTAACTATCTTTATCCCAGCCTGAGATGTTTATTGTGATTTCACCAAATTAACACAAAACCCATAAATTTTACTTTCAGTGTTCCAGAGAGGTGCTTAAATGTTGCCATTTGGATGCAATTTTATTTATGCTATGGTTCAATTGTATGAACGTGGGAGTATAAACTTGTGGAAATAAAATGCTCCTTGAAGGGCTGTCTGTGGCAGATACTTTCCCTGTATGCTCTGTATTTCCTGCACTGGTCAGCTGCACTGACACATGCAGGAGAGGCTGTAATTCATTACAGGTGAAAGCTAGCAGCATAATCAGTATGAATTAGCACTAAATAAAAGCAGTAAGAGCTCAGGATCTTAGCCAGCTTCACTCTTGGGATGTGTTACTTCATATCACCAGTGCAAGTCTTTCGTTTTGCCATTCTCAGGCTCCCATTCCCCTTCTCTCTGCTCTTTGTTCACTATGGTAACAACACATCTCATACCTGCAGAAAAAACTGGTCTGCCTATGGCTTCAGCTTCCATTTGGGTGTAAAAATTTGGACTGAGGCCTTAGGTTTTAACTTTTATATTTTTCAAATCCTGTACTGCCTAGTGTGTAACTCTGAAGTTTCCTGTAGCTTTTTAAGTGCTGTTCTCTATGCTAAGACAGACATAACAAAGCCTCTCCAGCTTGCTCTCCAAGGGCACTCAGACTGTCCTAGGCCCAAGAACTGTAAACCATCATCTTAGAGGGGGTTTACAGGGAGAGGGGGGCAAGCTTGGGGAAATTCCATCATTGTCTGGGATCTGGTTGGTGCATTTATGCTGATATAAAAGTGTGAAGAACTCGTGACCTGTCGTCCATTTTGGGATCCACTGAGGCAGGACCCTCTGGAGCCCAGAGTGTACATCTGAAGGCCTTTCAAATAAATACCTCCTTTATTCCTGTCTAGTCTCTGTTCCTAGGTAGTCATTTGAGGCAAAGCAGTAGAACATGGTAGAGCTTTGTGCCCTGACAGAGGTTGTCCCTCTGCTTGGCTTGTGGTCCCCATGGGCTCCACCTGGAAGAACAAGGCTCTCTGGCTGTTCATACATCCTGTGGGTAACACACAGCTAGGAGATACCTTGGGTACCTTTCTCTTCCTGGCCAGCCATGGGATTTGCTGCTCAGGGTCTCAAATGTCAAAATCTAACTTGGATGAGAAATCCTTTCCAAACAATACCACAAAGGACTGCAAAGTTATTCAGGCAGTGGAGAAGTGCCTACAGTTATTCTCTGGTCTTTTACTTACGAAATGCTGCCAGAGGAAACATGGAATAGAGGGTGCTTCCAGCTTAGCTGATAAAAAGAAAGAATTTATAGGAAAAAGTTAGAGACAACAGAAAGTTTTAGATTTATCCAGTTTGTAGGATTTTGCTTTTCAAAATAGGGAAGGAAGGAAGGAAGGAAGGAAGGATGGAAGGAAGGAAGGAAGAAGGAAGGAAGGAAGGAAGGAAGGAAGGAAGGAAGGAAGGAAGGAAGGAAGGAAGGAAAAGGAAGACCATCTGGGTCCTATTCATATTTTTTAAATTTTCTTTAAACATGTTCCTAAGTGAAAAAATTTAGTAAGTGAAAGTATTTTATTAATAAAGATGTTAGAAAAAATAATTATAAAATTTTCTACTCTTTTTGACTTGGTATTGACTAGATTCAGTTTCAAGTGAGAAACTAGTTATTCTTTTTCTGGATTTCCAAAATGATTTAATGGCGAATATTTTTTATTCAGAGTACAATGTGCTTAAATACTCGTTAAAGTAAATTTGAATTTAATAAACACTGATTTTATTCCTACTTTATTTATAGATGCTTATTTATGTTGATTTTATTTAGTTAGATTTATTTCCAAAGTTTTTCACAATTTATGCTTTCTCCATTACTCTCCACTTCTGGTATGTCTGCTTTCTGCCTTTATTGACTGAATTTGAAAAAGAAGTTACCTGAAATGTCAGAATTTCTGAATTTTAGTGAGCCAGAAATATCAGTTGAATTTTGGGCCTGTATTTTTGCCTCCTTATTTTCTGTCTGAATTCATGTAGTGCATAATCAGTTGATTAAGAAGCCCAGTGCCAGCCATTTCACCTGTACATCTTCTACTTGAAAAAAATTAAGGAAAGTGGTAATGCCTGCGAGGTTGTAGTTAAAGATTGTAACTCTCCATAAAGTAGATTCTGAATTTTACATTTTCATTGTTTTTCAAAATATTGATACTGCACGAGACATGGAATGAAGTAAAAAAAACCTGTCAGAAGAAACTGAAAAGATATGGGGTTTTTCAAATAGGAGAATAATAAGGTTTTTGTAATAGGAGAATATCCATGGTAAACATTAACAGCCAGGCAAACCCTAAACTAGCCATGCTTTGCTGGGACTGGTGTTACCCAAAATCCATGCTTCAGCTCCGCTGCAGACACTTAGTGCCAGCCTTCCACCTTTCCTTTTCTGTTTTTTCTTGTATTTTTTTAAGCACAGAAGAAGTTAAGCTTTCAACTGTTGTATAACGTGAGTGTGGACCAAGACATAGACATTCCTTCTGAGAGTTAACAGAGGAAACAGGACTAGCTAAAGGAAGAATATTCATTTGTTTTTGAAGATGTTTTTCTTGAACTATTCTTTCATTACCTTTGACACAAGGAGGAATCACAAATGTATCTGAACAGACGACTGTTGAGGTCCAGCTGTTGTGTATTAGCATTTATCTAAATGACAAAATAGCAGAGTGGATCATGTATGCATGTTCAGTTGTCACAAAAAATATTGCTGTCTATCCAAAGCTTTTTGGAGGCTGGGGTTTTGTGTAAAAAAAAAAAAATACATATTTTGTATATGAAGCTAAGTAGAAATCTTAGATATCTGAGATAACACATAGGTAAACTTTTGCATTTATCAATAATTTCTGAGGTGTAAAAGAAAATTTTCCTTATATTAATTATAAAATTACTTAAACTTTCTCAGTCATTCTTTCCTGGAAAGGTCTGGAAGACTTTTTCGGGTTTTGTGTGATTCTGCTAACATCAAGATGAATGGTATTTCTTCATGGAGCTATGGAGTTGTGCTCAAAAAATCATAAAAATTATTCCTGGAGAAGTAAATAGCCAATGACTGCAATATAGATATCTGCTCTAAGTCCAGAAAAGGTTTTATCTTTTGTATCATAGTATGTGAAAGGGAAGCTTCACAGGAGACTTAAGCATTTTCTGCTGCTAAAATGGTCCTACCGCTAATTTTCTTGTTTTTATGGTGCACAGAATATTGCCCTTCCAAATATCTTGGCAAGTAAGCTGGTCCCTCTAGTCTCTCTGTATTTAATTACTCCTCAGTTCCACACCCAAACCCAGTCTCCATTCTAATCTTTAATTTCCTTGTAGTCACCGTGGGAAAACCAACATATAATTCTTTGAAATCTCTTCTTTCTGAGCATTCTACACTGCACAGTTGACAGACATGAGAGTCCTGATCTACCTCCAGCTTTACCTGACTGACACAGAGATTGGATTTAGCTGGCAGAAAACTGACATAGAGCTGATGTTGCCATCACCTTACCTTCTCAACTTCATATCCTTGGTGCAAGTCACTACTTTTAAGCACTGAAAACAACAAAAAGGATGTATATATGTCATTTATACAACCTAACTTTTCACCTTTTGAAATCTAACTTCTCATCTCTTGAAATTATTTTAAATAGCTTTGTGGTATCATCCACTTTTCTGCCAGAATTTTACACTAGTATTTACATTCTATCTGTCTGTCTGTCAATGTATCTCAGGGCAGTAAAAGTGACGAGCAGAAATCCTCCTGTTTTTATTACGTAACTGTCTTCTTCTGGCAGCTGGCTCCAACCTGCACCTCTGTGAATGTTGCCATGGAGACTCCAATTTAGCAGCAACTGGATTTGAGAATTTCCAGCACAGCAATATGTGACAAAACAAATACAGAAATTAAAGTGGTGCCTGCCCTTCTGATGGCAGTCCGGCAGGTCTGCTAGACCAGGCTGGAAGTGGGGCTGGAGGGGGAAGAATGTTGCTTGCACAAGTGATTAATTAATGCATTACAGTCCTTGTTATTATTCTCTATAATTTTGCTTTTCTCCCCAGCTGTTTTATGAAACAGAACTAATGTTAAATGATAGCTCTTTCTGACTAAATTACTGCAGTAGCATCCAATGCACACAATTTCTACCTTTCCTCAGAAAGTGAGCCCGCTATGTGCTCTGCCCTCAGGATGATGATTCACTAATGCACTACTTTGTACATCTGACTTTAGAGGTATTTATCACCTGATGATGCCCAAAAATATTTGCTTAATTTTAGTTCTGTGCTTCCATGTTGTTCCGAGCCCTTTTCTCACAGAAGACTTTGACAAAATTTATTGACTACAAGGACCCAAGAAAAAAAGGCAGCGAAGAATATCCTACTAACATATTAACACAGGGAGCTAGCACTTATAATTTATTTCTTTTCAAGATTAGGGGTAAACCAGTGCCCTAAGAAATCATATCCTGGTATATCACGAGAAACCTTTGCCTCTGCAGTTCACAAGACTCAGTTTATAGTCATGACTTGTTTGACAATATTCTTTGTGGGATTATTTAAACATCTATTTGAAGAGGTGTATTGTAAATTTTCCGTGTTTTAGTTTTTATTATTTTGCTTTGCAACCTAATATCCTGTGAGTTTTGTTCCATTTGGTAGAATGATTGACAGCTTTGGATTAACAACTGCTATTTTCTTGAACACCGTTAAGAAAAAAAAAAAAAAGACAAGACTGGAATTTAATTTTAAAAAATATAAGCAACAGAAAAGTTGGGGTTTTTCCACTGATATTATTATGCTGGTGTTGATCTTAGTCCAAATTTTTAATGTAGGCCTACCTTCTCTTTGACAGAGTTCTCTTTAAGAAAGAAAGATGGCTTATTTTGCTGACAGAAAGTAACGATGGTGCTACTTTATTACTTGTTTGAAAAAAATATACACTGGTGGAAAATTTATGTTGTGGTCAATCAGTTCTGCACTGTACTTCCAGGGAACAAATGTTCTTTAAATCTTTAATTGAAAATATGGTCAATACGAAAGACCACTGTACAAAGGGAGCTAGGAAGTTAGAGCTTCCTAAGAACAGGTCTTCCCACAACACTGCAGTAGCAGTGGTCACCTGAGCACACAAGTGACACAAAGCCAAACAGGCCCATGCAAAGCACAGATGTCTCACTGCATTCGAGGGGGAATATGTTCCCATAAGAACAACGTTCAGCATAAGAGCAGAGAACAAATGTCTTAGCAACCTACCTCACCAAGATTCATCTTCCATCAGTCCACTGCTCTAAATCAGCAAATGCCCTTTTATTGCAGCAAAATTATTTAGATGTTGGTTCACATTCCCTAGGTAAATGGCAAATAGGTTTGCTCTAGCAGGAATGAAAGGCTCAAGGTATTCAATATTCTGTGCACAGTCAGGCAGGATCTAGAAAGCCGAAATATAAAGGAAAGCAAGGAAGCACTCCTGTGCTGCCTGGAACTTCCTCGATTGCCTTTATCAGCAATACTGTAAAATTTTTTCTTCCATTGCCTACAAGGGTAGCTTCATAGTTTAAGACTTGAGAAACATGAAGTAACTCAGAAATCCATTGACTGATAACTGTGGATAAATTCTTGAGGTTTATTGGCAAACTCTGTATATGACCCCATTGCCATAACTTACTGAAGTTTATAGGTGCAATAAGGCTAGTCCAGAAATTTTAAGGTACAACAGCTGATAATGTATTGGTATATAAGTTATGTTTTGCTACCTGAAATGGAGTGTGGCTTCCTGAAGTCTGTTACCTGAATAGAATTAAGAAAATCTAAGTTTGTGTTACAGCAGAGTCTACCATGCAGTTATTTTTCTAACAACGTGTTTTGCACTTTTTCACCTGCTTGAAAATGTGCTGTTTAAGTGAACAGATATATTAGATTGGGTGATGATATCCATTCAAAACTTCAAGTAGGATTCCTTTGTTTTACCAGTTGGGGGTAATTTAAAGTTTTGTTCTCATTGAAGCTTAGAGAAGCTTAAAACCAGCTATTTGTACCCTGCCATCAGGCCATTAGCAGATACCAGTGATTCTGTTCCATGAGAAGAAAATCTTTCCTGCTGTCTCAACAGAATTGGCTCCCTGCATCTGTGCCACCACACCAGACCATGGTAGAGAGAAACAAATGAGGGAAAGCATATGCCAGACCTCATGGATCTTGGCTTCATGTCATTCCTTCTCAAAGAGTGTAATATCAAGCCAATCTGTAACTTCTGTACCCTTCATTGGCCTCAGCCTTGCATAAAATCTAGGAGATTTAAAATTTCTTTTTATAAAATTTCATGTATATTTCCAACATTCTATATGTTTTTGAGACAAAACAGTCATTAAACATAGTTTTTGTTGAGATAACAGCCAGAAAAGAGTTTATAGTAAAAACATAAGATCCCATATGTTTCACAACACAGGAAAGCACAAATTCCTTCTGCATGTTCTACGAATGTTTGAGGCTGGCAAATCATTGTAATGGAAGTACACAGCTCTTGAATGAAATTACTGCATATATTTAAAACCAAAGAAAACAACTATATTTGCAGACCTTCCTCCTAGCCACTTATCTATTTAGTTCAGTCTGTCCCACTAAGCATTAATATTTAATTCCCTGCTTTTTCCAAGAATATTTTCAAGTCTTCCACCACTAACTTAAAGAGTCTAAATGATCCCTGTCATCAAAAATAAAAAAGTAGTTGAGAGAGGAAAATAATATTGGAGACAACTATATAACCTAAGACAAACAATAGTGTTTTTGAATATGAATAAACTGCTGACAAGGATACTCAGAAACCAAATGAATACTTTCATAATGACATGAACAAACAGATGTGTAGAAAAATGTTAAGAGGGATTCAGATCAACTGACTTTAAAACAGATTACAGGAATATGTAAATAAGTACATGCATTAAGCAATATCAATGTTTACTTAATCATGTGCAGAGCACTTAAATGATAATAATAATTCATAGCTGTTTATAGGTAATCAGAGGAAAACCTAAGTAACACACATCAATTTGATAGCAAAAAGTATGTTTAATGC
The DNA here is from genome assembly GCA_013396875.1 of Vireo altiloquus. Classification (NCBI taxonomy): domain Eukaryota; kingdom Metazoa; phylum Chordata; class Aves; order Passeriformes; family Vireonidae; genus Vireo; species Vireo altiloquus. Next base: position 285,400 of record VZRF01008106.1, on the reverse strand, counting down.
TTTCAGATAATTCAAATCATATGCAGTTGAATGTTACAAATTGGATTACAGATGGTACAAGAATCCTTCAAAGACTTGCAAATTTAAATAAACAGAATATATATGGCACAGCTTTTGGATAACTTGCTATTCTCATTAATGGACATAATCGACAAAATGTTTTTAGAATGCATCTTAATGTTTGGCTATAAACACCATATTTCTTTATCATGTCTATTACAAGGCCAGGATCTATCAAAACTGTGTGGTTCCTGATTGATTGATGGAATTTTTAGGAAAAAGTAACATTTTTTCTACTTAGATTTTAATATTCAAATCAAGAGGTTATGGAGGTTTGGGAAAGTAAACACAGAATGATGGGGGGCAGTGACAGTATATGCAGACTTTGTATATGCAGATTAATCTAATAATATTAGATTGTGTTGCAGTAGTCATGAGATAAGATGGTGTTTCTCTGTTTTGGCTTCTTTCCTCTTCTTTCTCCTTAACCCACTAAGTCTTTCTCAATCCACAATTCTTTAAAAGTATACAACAATCTCTACACACATTTCTTGTTCAAGTCAACAGTAAAGGAAAAAATTTGTATAGAAAAAACTTGTTTTGTTATGTCTTTTCATGAATACCAAAGAAAATCTACTATAATTAAGGAGAAATGTAAGAAAAAATTGCAGAAAATAGTTCTGAATAAATGTATTTAACAGGAGCTTGGTGAAAGAAAGCAAAAAGCAATATCAGCAAAATAAGTACAGGGAATGTGAAGGGTTGGGAGGAAGCAAAAGAAAGAGACAGTAAAAATGAGAACAAAATGGTTTGGGGAAATTGAAAAGAAAACAAAGGCATCAGGAGTATGTTTTCTTGCAGGATCCATGAGTTCAAACATATTATAGATGTAATAAAACCTACAATTATCATATCCTAATTTTAAGACACGCGAGAAAATATGTAATAATGATGAAAAGGAAAATTAATTCAATGAATACTTCAGTATGTTGAAATAAAGTGAGAATTTACGTTTTCATCTGGTAAAGATGATTAACTCAGTCACGTGGCATGCTTCATCAAAGCCAAAATGTTTTCTGGGATGCATGAATGTGTTTGAAGTTCTTAAATGCTGTCTTTGTTTTACATGGTAAATTGAGATTTTTGAAAACTGACAATGTTCGTGGTTTAGGACCTGCACTCCTGCTCCCCTCTGCTGAGAGAGACAAAAGTGTTGAGGTAAGAAAAATTTACTGGAAACAGCCATGAGATATGAAAATGAACAGCAACGATATTAATAACAGAAATATTCCAGATGTATTTGATTTACACACAAAGATTTCTCACCGCTTGATGTGACCTGGCGTGGCCCCAAGACAATGAGCAATGGTTCCTGGACCCCCCATGCCCGTGCTTCCTTCCTGGCTGCTCACCACCCTTGCCCCACAGGAAAGGAACACCCCTCCTTCTAGGAAGTGAGAGAAAGTCCCTTTTCCCTGCCCTGGCCATGATGGAAGATGGTGTGGAATAACACAATGTCTTGGCCATGTCCAGACAGTTCTAGGCTCTGCCCCCTCAAGCCTACTGTGAAAAATTAACCCTGCCCTTGGCCGAAATCAGGACAACAATTTCGGCAAATTTATTTCAATAACTGTTAAAATTTTGTTTGAACCTGCAGAGAGCAGAAAGAAGGGAAGAAGAGAGGAAGGGAAAGACGTGCTCACCACAATTCCTAACAGACTGAAAATTTTCTTCCCATTGCCAACACCGAAAGTGGGCTCGCAGAGTTGGTTATAAGTTGATTATGGTAGCAATATCAGGTGAATTAACTGAGAAGCTGATAAAGAATAATATTAATAAAGGACATTAAAGGACAGAAACATTATATCAACTCCATTCTGCTTAGTGCATTTAACTTACTGCTCCATGATATCTTAATAAAAAAAAAATCACAAGCAAGACCAGCAAAATTCAGGCAAATGGATTAATAATTAGTCAACTGATTTCTCAGAGTGGGGAAACACACTGAACTGACCTAGGAGAGGCTAGTAGTGACAGAAGAACATAAATTTAGCAATGCTGATTAAAAATTTAATGTGATAAAATATACATTTCTGAATTCAGCGTTGTTCAAAGAGATACTAAAATATGAAGACCACTTCTTTTACATTTGTACTTCAAAAAGCTGGAATTGAAAAAATGAAATGGAAATAAGAAATGGTGCATGAAAAAGCCATAAGAACACTTTAAGGGCTAAAGATATTTAGGTTTATGAGTTCTGCCTAATTAGAACACTAAAATTAAGACCATGAGTTGATTTGATCATACCACATACTTAGCTTTGCTAGATAAGGCATTAATCCTTCAGTGTTTAAAGCCAACAACAAAGATGGTTGGGATTTAATGGAACATGATGAAAATGGAATAGCATTATTTTCCTTATGACTGAATATGAATAAACATCGGAACACGTGAGATGGATTTTCTGTCTTTGACTGTCTTCAGCTCAGACTCTTAGCCTTTCTGAACACATCCGCTTTTGCTCTCAGTGAAGGGAAAAACTCTGAAATTTGATGGTCCGTGTTATGAAATGCATTAGACTAGTTCTGATAAACATTTTTGGTCTTAGAATATGAGTTCAAGAGCTTAGTAAACAAAGGAAAATACAGAAATAATATTGGTATTGTTAATCAAAGCAGCATAACAGAGAACATGAGACTGCAGTTTGGACCCAATGAGCCCTGCATCAAGTCCAAAGACATGCAGTTAAAATACAGTATATGGTGTAATTGTCCCCTTCCTGGGAAAGTCAGAAGTTTAATGGCAGCCTTTGTGTATACATTAAATTGTGGAACTAAAGCAGAGTCCCAGCTTCAAGGTTTCAGTACATGCCAAATTGCTATCCATGCCAGTATCTGACACAGTATGACCATACACCCTGAGTAGCCTCAGGTCCCCATGGCTCCCACCTTCGGCAGGAGCAGGGAGAAAGCTGCAGCATCAGCAGCAATTTGGATTATTATGGCTCAAAGTAGCAGTGGGTGGTACAAAGCATGCCTGAACTCAAAGCTACTAGGGAGATTCCGGTTCCAAAACAATTTCCTTACCATGGTGCAACCATAGCTGTGCTATCAAACTCTACCACACCTGTCAGTGTCTTTTACTGTAACTTGATTGGTCATCTGCTAGTGGTGTTAGTCTTCACAGGAAAAATATGGAAGCTGATGTATCTCCATACTTGAGTCAGCATTGAAATCTGTTGCTGTACTCCATAAACCCCCACAGAAATACATCCCTGAGAGCCTGCATTGCAGAACACCTGGTACACACTCTGCACAGTTTATATTTTAACAGTTTTAACTTGAAAGATTATTTTCAGTCCTACTTTACATATTTTACTTATGATCATAAACTTTCATCACCATTTAGTAACAGGATGTCAAGGCAGTATGGCATATGCTTTCTAATTGGTATCACAAAGTCTTGCATTGAAGTGGAATCTACTTTAGAGACATCTGCCTACTTAGCGTGTTATAAACAGAATATATCCTTTTTCCTTCTGCTTGAAGGGTTACATAAGTACTTTTTGCTGGTATATTTAAAGGGCTTAAAATCAATACTGTAGCTGGATGTTTTAAGAATTCCAACACAGGAAAACCTTCCCCCCACTTAAACCAGACATTATTATTAACATCTTCTTTATTGTTCTTCAGGTTACATTCATGACTGGTATGCGCAAAAAGTGGAAAACATTATTCAGCTTGTCTATTTCTATGTCTAGACTTTTGTTTTGCCTACTCTAATAACATAAGACAATGACCATTAAAGGTGATTATTTAAATCTGGTTTACTTCTAAGAATGTGACACATATTTCTTACCCTGGCTAGTCTGAGCTACCAAACCAAAATTAAAATCAGGAGTTAAACTGAAAAGTGACATTCTGCATGCAGGACCTTAAATTAACTGGCAGGTTATTTGCCTGAGTTGAGAAGTGGACTGAAGTCTACTGAAGCAGTGATCTCTATTGACTCTCCATTCCTCTGCACTGACAACAATATGTCAGCCTGCACAGGCTCTTGTTTTACATTTTTGTTTTACACGACTCTCTCTTGCTTTATATGACCTAAGATGCTTTACGAAGGACCCACTTGGTGACTCATCTGGACCAGATGATATTATTGCAAGACAAAAAAAAGGGTTTTTTTGCTGGGAGAGAGGCATGTCTAGGGCAGGACAGTAATTTCTCCCATCCACATCATGACCTGATGGGGCTGCTGGCTCAGATGTTCTACAGCGTGATCCAAACCTGAACAACCTGGCACTGAGTATTCTGATCATGAGCCTCTGATCTCAGGCTTAGTCACAAGCTTCAGAAATCACATAACTACCCTTATTTCTTGTGCGTAGTCTTGGGAAACTTCTGCTCTCCTGGCATTTAAATAGAGGGCTTGATTTCCAGAGATGTCACTCATTTAGTGATTTCAGTGATGTTCTCTGAGGAGCTGGTATGCAGAATTTTAAAAATAAAGGCATTAGAATTCAAGTGGCTAAATATGAATGTAATAGTTTAACTACAGACAGAAAATGTTTGACTGTCTCTTCTTTCATTTTCCCTAACATTAAGGAAAGTAATTTTTTCTCATTATAATAATGATTTTAGCAACATACCATCAAGATTCAGTCAAGAAGTTTGTACTCCTGTTGCCAGGCATTTAAGTTATGCTTACAGTGCAGTACCATAAAGGGGAAAAGTTATAATCTCCAAAGAAACTGTACTGAGACCTCCAAATATTATGTACTTTATAATTCAACAATTTTGTGAATTTCATATGCTTTCTCTGATATGTAGCCTGCATGTATTCATTATTTTACATAACATAAAGAGTTCCACAGGTCACTGCAGGTGGAAGGACTTTCATAGGTCATTCACTAAAAGCATCAGCTGCTGCATCAGTAAGTTTTAACATGATAATAGTTCTCTGTGTTTATACTTGCAAACTCTTTTCTCCTACCATACCAATTCTTTCATGTATTTTAACATTTTTACACAATCAAGGTAAGCTTCTTCTTAAAATGTGCATATACAGTTGCAAGTTTATAATAAGTTTGCCATTGATGTTGCAAAAAAGACTTTAGCTTTTTCATCAAAGAACTTTATATGGGGCCAAATCCTGATCTTCCTAGTCATGAAGGAATTCCTCTTGCTCTACATTAAAGTGATCCTGTAAGTAAAAATAAAACTGTTTTTAGATCATTCAGGGGACAGGAGGTTTTCTGTAAACATTTTAAACCTTCAATAATTTCCTTATTTTGTAGTTACTTTGTTTCTATTTCATTTTTAAAACATTTAAAACTACCCCACCACTAGTGCTGTGGGTAGCATGAAATTATTATTAGAGGTCTATGTGAGTGCTTTTTTCAAAGAACATTGCAAAAAACTACAATTAGCACTGTCTAAGTCTGGAAAGAGACCTTCACATCACGAACTGGAACTTTCTCCTCTTGAACATTCAGTTTGCACTTACCTTGTTTCATAGAACTCTAAATGAAAATAAAAAAATCACTGGCAAGCTGGTGCTGAAGAAACAATGACATTTGGAAAACAAAAGTACCCTTTGAAATTTTATTTGAGAAGTCATTGCTGCTAGGGAAAACCTTGCTGCCAAGACAATTTTAGAATCAACCCTTAATATTTTCTGTTCCTACATAAAAGTATGAACCCTGAACACTCAGAGCCTACTGTGCTGTTAAACAATCCAAGGTAAACTATGCAATTCATTGTTGTTTCCTAAATGCTAGCCTGTAAGAGACAGAAGAACTATTTCAAATCTTCTTTGAAATTATCAGCTCCTCTGACAAATGGAATTTTGAAGACAAGTCTCAAAGAGTGATTGTACTTTTTTTCTCAGAAAGCCAAATTTCACTCAACAGGAAAGAGAAAGCATGGAGAGCTTAATACAGCTTCTATATAAATACAGTCCATAACAGTATACTTGTGATGACTGCACAGTTATACAGATAGAGATTAAGAAACTAGAAATTCTTTTTTTTTCAGACCTGTTATATTTGAATGGTAGGTGAAACATTCCATTAGGAACTTGGAAAGGATCAATATGGTTTTGTGCGATGATATGGAAGTGGCATATTGTGAACTGTTGGCCTTTAAATCTAGAGAAAGATGGGGATAGGTAAAAGAGGTAGAAATTGAGATATTTTCTTAAAAACTACATACTTTCTTATATTACTTTAAAATGCAGAAATAAATTTGAGAGGTTAACAGAGGTGCACCAAAGATTCTTTCTTGGTAGATTCTACAGTTTATGCCAGTTTGTGGCATACAGTATATCCATCTTTTTTAATCTACAAAAATACATGATTACAGATTTTTATTCTAGACACATGTGACAGACTGACCTGCATAAATCTCTCAGATTAGTGTGAGTATTTAAAAATTGGTATGATTGGAAAGGTCTACTGTGTCAATAGGAATTAAGAGTATTAATGGTATAAGGGGATGCATTTTATATAGCTCATTATGAATTTGAATATTTAAAAAATTAGAATATTTTCTACCCATAATGATAATGAATATTAAGTATGAATAGAAAAATGTTCATGCATAATACTTGGTCTTTATTAACCTCCGCCCCTGAGCATTTCAGTTTTAAAATTAATTTATTGTGTCTTGTTTTTTCTAAAGCTAATGTCAAAGCACAAGGCCATTCTAATATAAGCATTACTGAAATAAATACCTGTTGAATTCTACTTTTTTTTTTTAATTAAGTCATTCAGATTTTGTGACAAATAAAACCCAGTTGTAGATTGCAGATTTTCAGAATATGGATTCTGAAAGTGAATCAGATGTTAGTTTTTCATGTGGTTTTACTGACCATTTTGGCAAATAATAAGAAAATCAATGTCTTTAAAGAGTGTAAGTGTTTTTTTCTCTGACACATCTGCACAGTCCACACCTAATTTTATTTTTTTTTCCTAAATGTGAAAGAAAATACAGGGGCACTTGTCTGGCTTGATACTCGGATCGCTTTCAGGAACATAAGAGCTGTTCTCCCAGCTGCGAGTCACACCCTAGATTTTAACAAGAGTGACCCAGGAATTGTGCTGAAAAATACCTCTATTTTAGGACAGCTTGGCTCTCTGGAATATTCTTCCTATAGATGCTCTTTTTCAATTGACCTATAATAAGTCAGGCTTGCTCTGGAAAGATACTGGCTGCACAAAATAACACACAAATAAACAGTGGTCTAACACTGCATAAACAAATGAAAGTAAAAACAGAACAAGGGAGAAAACAGGAGGTGATAGCTTCAACTTACCTCTTTCCTATTTTTTTGGAAAATGCTGAGATTAACTAGGTTAGCTGGATCTTAAAACCTAAATGAGTATTAAGTGAGATCAAAATCTAATTGGTAACTGAGGCAGTCAGAGGAGAAGAGGCATCCTGGATTAAAGCAAAGAGATACCCGTGAAACAGAAAGAGTTGAAGCTGATGGAGAAGACTGTGGAAAAGGAAATGGGAGGTAGCTAAGAGCTGCAGACAGAAAGGGTGCATGCAGAGCTTAGAAATGAAAGGATGCTTTGAAGCAGCTGCCCAGCACTGTGCCTAGACAGTGAAGGGGTGAAAAGAGAGCCATGGCAGGGCCTGCACTCATGGGAGCTCAGTCTGAGGAGCTGAACATCCTCCAGAGGACATATAGGCCCACAACCTCCAGGGAGAACAATTGGTTTTGTTTTCTAGAGACATGGACTTTAAAACATCTTTGGTGATTTGGTCACAATCTTAACATGGGAAATAAAGATAAGAAAAGGATGATGAATTCATTCTCTCTTTGATAAACTCTTAATTTATGTTGCACTTATCAAAACTAAAATTTTATGTGATTGCTGAAAATTTGTAGTTATATGGCAAGAGAAACCAGAAACATCATTAAAATATTGCAACAGTTTTCAGAATTGAAATGTGATAGATTCGGTTACTACCTCAAAGAGGAAGATTAATAAAAAGAAAGGTACAAAATAGGATCAGCAAGAGTGTTTGGGTAGCTTGTCAAGGCTTGTTTCTAGCATTCTAATATAAAAAAGTGGAAATGAGATGAATAGTGGAGTGCAATTAAATTCCAGTCTTCATTTTCTCTTCAGCTTTTCTTTTCTCTTATTTGCTTTCCTGCAAACTGTACAGGATGCATATGATTTAACATAAACTGTGTTTGAGCCTGGTTGCGAATTTGTAAATCAAACCATTTTTATTTGCTTTACTCTGTGAAATGTGGTAAAGTATGTGTGTGCTATATGAAGTGCTAACTGAGGAATTTATATGCCACTTGACAGCACATTAGCGCTAAACATTTGATTGGCTTTTATAAGATCCTTTTCTGACCAAAAATAAAACTGAACTGGAAGTTATATTCAATCATATACCAAACCAGCACAAACAAACTCTTCAGAACTCTGACCCTTGGACGTGCTCATTAACAGGTATGATATTTATTTAATTCTATCTACAACCCTTGGAAATGAAATATATTAAATTACATTACATTACAAACATTTAGTGTGTTTCTAAAAATGGCTTGTCCCTACTTTCCAATATCTATCTTCCCCCACTCTTTTTCCTTTGAGAAGTGTGAACTTACAGCAATAGGGTTGTTTCTGTTCCCCAGCCCAGTGCTACAGCTTCTGTAAGTTTTCTCATTTGTTTGTATCCCAGTTATGATTCGTTCACTGTGGCTCAGACAAAGAAATTATTAACATCGCTGGAGTCTCTAAGATGCATCTCTGTGCCTGCTCTTGGTCCTCAGAGTGGGAGACTGATACATTTTGGATTTCTTTCTGAGCCTCTTCCACCTGGCGATACTGAATGTTTGGGAGAGGTGGAATGGCTTTTCCCTGTCCAGGAAACGAAACGCAAATTCTGCACAAAGCAAGGTCTCCCTCAGAAAAATAGATTTCTCAGTTATTACAAAACACCTAGATGGAACTTTTTGTTGTAATTGGGTTTTGCTTATAGAAGGAACAAAATATCAGAATATTTTACTTCACAATTGTTTAATAGTTTGCCATGAAATTTGCAAGGCCATGACATGATCATCTCATCACTGTGGGAAACAGAAAAGTAGAAACTTCCACAGACACTAATGAATTTGATTTACAGCCTTGGGAAGAGCTCAAGTTGATGTAATGATAAAAGTACACAGACATTAAACAGAAAAATTATAAACCTATGCTCCTATAGTTATAAGCAAAAACATGTTTTAAGTAAATAAAAAACTATATTGAGTGATAGAGTAGAAGATTCTTAAGTGTAGTAATGTGATTTTAAGTTAGAAATTTAGATGTTATAATAGAAGAACATGTAATAAAATAAGTGTTTACATCAGTTAGCAAGCTATTGGATGAAAGATAGGTGCAAAGCAGTAGAAAGTAATAAAAATGATAGGTTATAAAGTCAAAACAAAACTCCATGCTAACTGTTCATTGGGTCAGAAAGTTATATATTGCCATGTAACTTTGAAACTCGTCACTATCTCCTTTACTATGGACGATTTACTACTCTAAATCCATGGCCTCTGAAACTGATGTCTTATCTGATTTATTTCTAAGTAATAAATTGTTTAATAGCCTTAGATAGTCCCATCTCTTCATTCACACTCTGACACAACACAACTGTTATAGTCAACTCAACAGCTCCCAGAGGATATGAAGAAAAACTGTGGAGCTGAGAATCGTAGTTACCTACTGCTTTGGTATGCTTTCTAACTTGGTGGCAGTTTGGAAACTGAAACACTCAAATTTCTGGGAACTTCAGGACCTACATCTTAGAAGCCAGGAAATCTGAGGTGCTTCTCCAGTGCCTTCTCCATGAAGACACATGTAAGCCTGCAGAAAATGTTTCTGAAAGAGAAATAAATTGTGATCTTCTGGCAGCAGCCACCTGTGGAAAAGAACATAGGAAGCAGAGAGCAAAAGCAGCTCCTGAGCAGGATGTCTCTTCAGCATACTCTAAGTAAAACTCCAGAACTCACTTTAACCTGATCTAACCTCACTTAGACTGCTGGGAAGACTGCATGGAGCCTAACATCCTGAAAACTAAAACTTTATAGGCTGTGAAATTACTACAACACAGAATAACATTTACTTTACTTGCCTGTTTTATCATTTTCTGTAACTTGGTATGGCTTTATTGTGTTCTAAGGTTTCTGTATGCTGGTGTTTCATTATAATGAACCCCAGGAAGGTCTGAACTCAATCCAGCTCATGGGCCTTTTTTTTTTAATCTCACAGATACAATGGAGTGAATCATGGCCAGCTACTTTTCACAAAACAAAATTTTTCATTTAGAACAAAAATTTTCTTAGAAAACATATCCCAAACCAAGCTTACTATATATTATATGCTATCCATATGGGAATCAGAAGCACTCAGGCAGTTAATTTCTTTCTCTATTCAGCTGTCCATACATCTCATCCCTGCCCTCATCCTCAAATATTTCTCTACGGTTAGGAAGCCAATCAGAGAAGTATTATTTCCTCCAGGAATTGGTCTGGTATTTAGAAAGACAGATTTATTTATGTGTTAAGAACATCTCTACCATCTCTCCAGAACATTTTTGGAAGTTTCTAAGGATGTGAAAGCCAGTAGAAAACTCATAACAGTAAACTTGGTTAGTTAGATTCCCTAAAGACAAGAAAAATATGCACTTCCACATGATACCTTCAGAGTAGAAGCTTAATTTATTAGTTCTACTGATATTTTCTTATGCCGAATGCCTCTAATGCCTAAATATTACTTGATCTCTTTTCCCATTTCAAGTGCTCTTAAGAGTCTTGTCCCACACAGACAACATTGAATACAGAACCCCTCGAACTTAAAATTGTTGGGAACTGGGCTGGATGAAATTTTAATCTGTTTATCTAGTTTTGAAAATGCAACTCGTCAATGGGTTAGTGTGATATTCAACTTGCTATATGATCTTGCTGTAAAAGTTTCATAAACTGGTTCCAAATGTCACTTTCTTTTCCTTTTTTCCTTTTTTTTTTTAAATGAACAGGACATAAGAAAAAATTCTGTTCTTACCCAATGTAGCATACCTAGACTTAGCATTTATGTTTGTTGTTTTTTTTTTTTTGGCAGAGGAGAGTTGAAAGACTGATAATTCCCAAGCCAATATAATTAAAAAAAAATGGTGGGCAAACTGAATTCATCTTATGTTTCTTCTATACCTAATTCACCTGAAATATTTTGTCCAAGATCACCATAGAAGACACTTTCACAAGTAGACTATCGATATATTGGGTTCAGTAAATTTGTAGTCATTAAACTTATTCTGACAAAATCTACCTGCAATGGAATTTTGTTGCATTTTATCCCATACTCCTCTTATCACCACATCCTTTGCTGAGCTTCCCTTAACAATCTGTTCTAAAATCTTGGGTAATAGTAAGGTCAACTAATTAAGACTTTCCAGCATATATTGTATTGGTTATACTACTAATCAGAGGGAAAAGAAAGATACAACCTTTATCAGAAATAGGGTGCCATTTTGTATTTATGATAGGACAGGGGCTCCCTGACAGATCTCCCTGCCCCTTTTGTCCACTTTCTTGCCCGTGGGGATGCATTATTCTTGAGTGTGAAGGAAGAGATTTGTCCCACTAGGGCATGTTTCCATGAAATTATTCCAAGAAGTTCCCTGAAGAAGACAAAGTGAGCTACCCTGAAATCCAAGGTTTTGATCCTACTCAGCACCCTGCTTCCTCCCCATAGGATATCCAACTCTATGATCTTCTGGTCACTGCAGCCATGCTGCCCTTCACATCTCCAACCAGATTTTCCTTGCTGCTTACTATAAGGTCTAACAGCACATTGGTTACTCCACCACTTGTACCAAAAAATTGTTGTCAATGCTTTCCAAATACCTCCTGGATTGTTTGTGCCTCCAGGCCACTTCTTGTAGACTTCTAAAGCTATTTAATTAGTATGGATGAAGTGCTTTGTTTTCCAGAGACTTAGAAACTCGTTATTGGAAGAGAAAGGAATAATAAGGGCAATATTTGAATAGAAGTAGGTATCATTCAGAAGATGTGAGATCAGAGTACATCTGCTTGGTTGTGTATGTATAATTAAACCTGTATTCAGATTTTAGATATTGCCATCTCAAGTATCCTGTTCAAATTTCCACATGTAGAGGTAATCCATAGCTGTTGTAAAGTGATGAAATTCCACTGAGACTTTGAGTATCTGAATCTAAAAGTGAATCAATATTATATTAATGAGATTTTTTTATTTTCTAATTTGCACCTTGAGTGTGCTAGATTTCCAGGAAACCTTTTTGATGATATATCGTAGAAGCTAGAACGGTTTCTTACTTTTAGAAAAGACTGGAATGGGGGCTAATATCTTTCATGTGTTTGTACAGTACAAAATTGTTATGATTATAACAAAATGGATATCTAGGCAGAGTATTTCTCATTTATTAATTTAAATATGGAAAACGATGCATTTAATATCTGGGAGACATTTAGAGGAATAGTATATTGGCACAAAGTGTGCATATTATGAAATCTATTGCACTATTTTATATATTTCTGTGAGACTAAACTCATTAAATATATTCCTTTTGTTGCAAAGTTCTGAGGCTTGCTTGCTGTTGTCATCATTACTCTGATAACATACAAATATTCTACGTATAAATGTAGTCTCTAGAAACAACACGTACTCAATGAAAAATCCATTCTGTCAGTCAACAAAGATTGTTTAATCTCTACCGAAAGAAAATGGGACAGAAAGTCTTTATTTTATCATATGATTACTTTGCCTTAACTCTTTGCCCTAAAGCAAAAAATAAAATTCAGAGAAAGGCAATGAAAAATAACAGTGAGAATGAATCACCAAATGAGTTATGGCATAATCAGTGCTGGAAGAACAGAGACTGATAAAGGTAATAACATTTCACTGTCTTCTTAAAAGAACCTGAAATTAACTGGTAAATACTCAGCTAAATCCAAAAGATAAATCTATTATTAGAATTATAGCTACTGCTCCATAGAGAAATTTTAGTTTCTGCAGACAAGGATTATATATGGTTGAAAGAAATATTACAGAATGTTATACACAAGAATGCAGAAATAGCCAAACACCACTCAAAACAAGTATCACTGTCTCTGTTTAGGTAGCACCATGGCATACAAGTTTGGCCTCGGTGAAGTCGAAGGAATAACCTCTATTCTTAGTGTCTATTCAAAATCCTCACAGATGCTTTGACATCATGAATCAAACTATGGCTAATCAGTCACTCACTCTTCCTTGAAGGCTTGTCATTCCTCTTAGCTGGGGATTCCTAATCTTCCTAAACACAAACCCAGATTAATACCAGATTTGTCCCTTAGCTTTCCTGCCTGTCCCGAGGCAGTTTAGCAAGCAGCCAGGCAAAGTAAAGAGACATTGCTTAACAAAGAGTAAACACTGTCTGTCCAATTGCTGGGATCCAAAGATCCTAGCTACAGCTTCCTTGACACAGAATATTGCTTTCTGATAAACATCTCTACATGGTTGCTAACTGTCTACAGAACAAATGTTAGTTATTTGTCACCTATCAAAATCTTATATTTTGCTTCACGGATTCTTGGCTTGTTTACAACTGTTGTGAAAGGGAATTGATCATTTGTTCTTGGCCTGTAATACTCTAAGTTCCATCATAGTTCAATTGAATGTTGGGTTAGAGTCATTATCTTCTCAACACTAATATTTCCTAGAATAAGAACGCTGAAGTAGCTGAGAACTTCCCTGCAAATTATGTACACTTTTAATGATAGTTATGCATGTTTACACCAGTCAGTTAATGATGCACAGAAACATCTGTCTATATGTGAAAACAGCTACTTGAGTTTATGAATACATTCTACTTCCAATATGGATGGGAATTTCAATTTTTTCCCTGCAAATAATGTACCAAATGTAAATGGACCACAAATTTAACATTTCCAACATTTTGTGGATGCAAATTGCTTGCCCAACATGCACCATATTCTAACAGTCCAAGTACCATGGAGTAAAATAGTGTTTGTGCCCTAATTATTGGCAATGCAATCAGCAAACCTGATACAAAAATGATCAAGAAGTGAAAATGCTGCATAATTATCTTTTTGTTTGATTATCTAGGTGCAGTTAATACCAAAGAGCTAAATAAGTGTTAATTCAGTCTGCATAAGATATGAATATCACAGTTAATTTTACTCTGAAAAGTTTCCGAGGCTTTAAAAATTGGCTTTTCTCACTAAAAAACCCCAAACCCAAATCCTTAATTTTTTTTTTCTGAAAACAGACTCTGAGGGAGGCCTCCTGGAAGTAATGGTTTCTCATCTAGACGAAAATATTATCTGATGGAAAAGAATATTTTCATTCCATCATTTTCATTCCAAAAGGGCTAAAACTCATGATTTATCTTCTGATCTGTCTTTATTTGTTTGTTACTGACGTCCTAATCACTGTTTGTTTCATTTACTGCTGAAATCAACACCTTTTAGATTCTCATCATATGTATACATGTACATACTTAGAGCAATACTGTAACTAGACCTAATGAAGAGAACCAAATACAATGAGGAAATTGTGTGTCTTGTACTGTAACACAATCCTTTCACAGGACTATACTGTGCTGTGGAGGGATTCCAAAATGATGGACGTATAGAATTCTTTTCAGCCAGAAAGCACTTTGTCTCAAACATAATAATTCTCATTGTTTCATTTATAATATGCTAGTCCAGTTTAGCACAGGTCCTGAGAATTTTCAGAGTTTGAATATCAACTTACCTAAACTGTTCACTATTTTTCGCACATTTTTTCTATTCTTTCCATTCAGTTCCATGTATTCTGTGGGAAAAAAATATTTTTTTTAAACCTAAACTCTTCAACTCTTGGGTTTCAATTTGAGTTCATCTCTTCTGAGGTATTTCATCAAATGTACAGTTTTGCATATGGTAATCAAATGCAGTTTGAAGTTTACTTTTAGAAGCAAAACAGTATTTCACCTGACATACAGACAAAAATATCCTGTGCGTACCATAGTCTGCTAACAGCAGAAGTGACTGGAAATCACAAAAATCTCTTTTTGGAGCGTTTCGGGTGAACATCATCCCTGCTCCAACTTTCTCGAGCTCGATTACTGATTTAGCTTCAGTAAGACTCCCTTAGGATCACACCCCCTTACTGACATGTAGTTATTTGTCATTTCACAGTACTTCTGATGTGACTCCTGGAATCCAGCTGCGTCAAAAGGTCTAACTCACTGGCCAATTGTAAGAAATAATTGTGCTGAAAAAAAATGTAAGTGTATGTAAATTATAGCTGAGGAAGGTGCTTACAGTCCTCTTTTCTGGACCTCCTATGATTCAGCTATGAGTGACTAATCCTCACAGCTGATCTCACATAAATTTTTGCCCTTAAAAATTTAACAGGTTATTTATTTGCCTCTTCACACATTTTCTCTTCTCCTTCCTCTTCATCGTCTTTTGCATTCCAATTCCTAACCTGTGACAAGATACAGAACAAATACATTTTCAAGTGAAATAAATCAAATATTTTTGAGATTTAAGAGCATTTCATACTGAAATGCTGAAACCATAAGCATGATGAAGCAGCTGTGTGAATCATGGAGCAGGTGTACCGAGGTGCACATGTAGTTGCTACATGGGTGAGGGAAACATGTAACTCACTGATGCAGCAGGATAATATTTACATGTCACTGTTGGGCAAAGGCAGATTTGACTTGCGATGGTAAGTGAGGCCATTATTTAACGGACTGCATGACTCAGTATAACCAATCCTTTATTTAAACTTGATCTAAAGTCACAACAATGCTTTTTCCTCATTCAAATGAATGTTTTATTCTCATTAAATTAAAAGTTAATTTTCATTGCTATGTTAGTATGTTACACTATAACAGTAACAGTGACAAAAGAACCCAAGAAAGCACAAACAGATTCCATATTTCAGACTTCCCAAGTCTGAATATCTTTCCCCCACTAGGGTGCTTGTGTTTCCAATTCTCCGTTCTTTACAAAGAAACACAACAAATTTTGGATGAAACTCAGATATCAGGAATGTGATCCAAATTTTTCAAAAAATTCTTGACAGCTTCAGGTTCATGATAAAAGCGTTTTTATTTCTTTTTCCCTGTACTGAGGTCACAGCATTATTTGGAATCCAGCTACAGGATCAGCCTCCAGCTTCCCAGTGAGAACTCTCGGTAGGTTTCTGAGGCAGGCAGGAGCTCTGAGCCTCCCAGGCTGACAGGAAAGAAAATTGTACTGCAGCATGGTCTAGAGATTAAGGAATAACTTTATCATGACTTTTTACCCTTAGGACAATCAACTTTGATATGCAAATCCAAGTTTATTTTATAAGATTTGGAACTACTTCATATTGCAAACAGTAGGTAGTGCAATAGATACCAGTACTTCCCTGCTTATTCCAAAAGAAGAAAGGGACAATAATGAGATAATTTAACAGGTAGATATGATAGAAGATACTGGGAGCCTGGTGGAAGAAAATGTCATGTAAAATCAGCAAAGTCCTAATTTCATATCTAATGGGAGAAGTTCTGTTTGTGACTTCTAAAACTGTCACTGGTTTCTTGCTGCATTCCCAGAGATGTAGATTATTTAGTACTAAAGGAAAATAAATAAATATTTAAGTAATCTCCTCATTTCATGTATCAGCTTCTGAAATTCAGTATGCTTTTACTTTCTGAAAAGATGTAAGCTCAATAATTGTAAAATTCATTCCTTATTTTGCTAGTATCCCATAAAACAAAAAGCACACCTAAAATTGTAGCTGTTACTTTACTGAAAGAAGTTATTAAGAATTTGATATACTTTAGATCATTCAGCTTCGCCACACAGGGCAAGTTCTATCTGACCAACCTAATGGCTTTCTATGATGGAGTGACTACATCAGTGGATGAGCTTCATGAGGTTCAACAAGGCTAACTGTAACATCAAGGAAACACCAGGACTCAACACAGGCTGGGGATGAACAGATCCAGAGCAGCCCTGCTGAGGAGGACTTCGGGGTGCTGGAGGGTGAGAGGCTGGACATGACCCAGCCATGTGCACTCACAGCCCAGAGAGCCAAACGTGTCCTGGGCTTCATCCAGAGCAGCGTGGGCAGCAGGGCCAGGGAGGGGATTCTGCTCTGGTGAGACCCCATCTACAGTGCTGCATCCAGCCCTGTCGTCCCCAGCACAGGAAAGACATGGATCTGTTGAACCGAGCTTAGAGTAGGGCACCAAGATGATCAAAAGGCTGGTGCATCTCTCCTGCGAGGAAAGGCTAAGAGTTTGGTTCGTGTTGTGGTTTAACCCCAGCCAAGCAGCCCCATGCAGCTGCTCTCCCGTGCCAGAGTGCCTGGGGAGAAAAGCAGAATGGTAAAAGATAGAGAACTTGTGGGTTGTGGTATAGACAGTTTAACAGAGAAAGCAAAAGCTGTGCACACAAGGAAAGCAAAACAAAGAATTGATTCACCTCTTCCTGTGGGCAGGCAGGTGTTCAGCCATCTTCAGGACCCTGTCATGCATAACAGTTACTTGGGAAGACAAACAACATCACTCCAAATGTCCCCCTCCTTCCTCGTTCTTCCCTCTGCTTTATGTACTCAGATGATATCATATGGCCTGGGATATCCCTTTGGTCAGTTGAGGTCACCTATCCTGGCTGTGTGTCCTTCCAACCTCCCACACACCCCAGTCCCCTCACCAGTGTGGTATAAAGCAGAAAATATGAAAAGCAGAACAGGCTCTGGCTCTGTGTAAGCCCTGCTCAGCAATATCAAAAACATCTCTCTGTTATCAACCTGTGTTCAGCACAAATCCAAAGTACAGCCCCCTTCCAGCCACCGTGAAGAAAGCAAACTCTACTGTCACTGTTGTGCTTTAGGAATAGGTGAAGAAATACACAGGACTGCATTCTAGAAAGCACAAAGAAAGTAGGAATTCCTTTATTAGAGAGCGTACACTTTTTATAGACAGCAGCGCAAAGATCAGCGCAAAGGCATTCACACCATTGGTTAGTTGAACAACTCCTCTTAACACTTTAGGTTAACAGAAGAGCAACACCACTTTCAAAACATCTCTACAAAACATCAGGAAAAACACCAGAAACAGAAAAACAGCAGGTGCAAGTTTTTTACCAAGAAGTTGTTTATCCGAAGTTGTTTTTCCATCTTCTCCCACAGCCTTGAGGCCACTGCATGAGAGTGTGCCTTCTCACAGACGCTGAATGTCCAAAAATCTTCCCTGAACAAAGCAGTCAGCACCCACACTCTACCCCAGCCGAAACCAGCACAGCTGTTAAGCTTGGAGAAGATAAGGCTCTGAGGAGCCTCATTGCAGCCTTTCAGAACTTAAATGGGGCTTACAAGAAATATGGGGACAAAATTTTTCAGGGCCTATTGCAGTAGAACAAAGTATAATAATTTTAAACCAAAAGAAGGTTGGTTTAGATTAAACATAAGAAAGGAATTTTTTACAATGAGGGGGTAAAACACTGGGACAAGTTGCCCAGATAGGTGGTGGATGCCCCATTCCTGGAAGCATTCCAGGCCAGGCTGGATGAGGCTCTGGAGCAACCTGATCTAGTTGATAAATTCACTGATCATTGCAGGGGTGTTGGACTACATGGCCTTTAAAATGCCTTTCAACCCAAATTATTCTATGAGTCTATCTATATGATTAAGACTTTTTTTCCTTGTTACATTCACTTTCCATATTTTTCAGGATAAGAAGGAGAATGACATAATGAAATTACTTCGATTCCCAGGAAACAGTCTCTTAGGCACCTGCATTTACCACCATCCAAAAGGCTGTGTTAAACAGAATGAAAAATTCTTTAACTCTGTGTTTATTTAGTTGTGTTTTCAATTACTAAGTGTGTATGCTTTAAGTAGAGGAAAGCAGAAAGCAGGGTTCATCCTAATTTGTAATGAAAGGTGTCACTGGGGTATGAGTTAGACTGTATATCTTCTCTGCTTCAGTCATGACCTACCGTCATATGCACATGTGTCTTCTCAAATCGTCAAATCCCATTTAAAAACATCATATTCATTTAAAAGCAGAGTAGAAGTCGTGAAGTGTTACTCTTTGCATACAATAGCAATTCTGTGGACATATTACATGGCTGAAAAAAGTACTATTGCTTGGGTTTTTTTATGATTATGAAAAATCAGAACCTTTCTTTACTACTACTGAAATGTCGTATAAATAAAAATGAAACTATTTCAGTACAACATGAAATAATTGGAGAAAGAAAAGAAAATAGGGACTTCTGTGTCCTTAACACTGGAAATTAAGAATCCATCCAAAGAAATGACACAGGGAAATGATGATTGGAAACATTTTCTGTGAAAAACAAATTAGAGCAAGTTATTATAGAGAAATCAATATTCACATTGACCTCATCGTGGATAATGCATCGAATCAGTCACTAGTTTGCTACATATAAGATCCTCAGACAGTGTATTCTGTTGGAGTCAGAAAAAGCTTGAGAGCTTTTCCTGCTCCTCTGGCTGTTTGCTTTACCCTCAGAGCTCCACAAAAAAGGCTTAGCCTGTGAACCAAACACGTGAGAGCATTTGTCTCAACTTCTGGATGAACTGAAAACACCAAGGAAGTGAAGAGATGGTTGTTTAGTGTACCACAGAATGTGTAGTTGTAGTTTTTAGGTTTTGCTATATATGTTATATGGAGCCAACATGGAGATTTTAGGGTGTTGGCTGTTTCTTCTTCATCTTCTTCTCTCTTCTCCTTCTCTTCCTTTTTCCCTCTGACATGAGTTCCTGTGACTTGTTAATTGGTAGATAGAATTCAGTGTAGAGGAGACATATCAATAAGGCTGATATTCACTGGTTTTGGGAACAAAATAAGATACGTAAAGTTTTCTAACTGGTTGATAATAGATATAAAAGCTACCTGTTTCTGGTAGCCATTTGCCATTCTGCCCTCGTGTTCCTGGAGGTCACAGCACAGTCTGTGCCTCTGAAACTCTGATAAGAACCAGAAATAAACAAGCTCTGAAACAGCAGAAAGAAGCCTCATTGCATCTTTTCGGGACATGGGACACTGAAACAAGGAACACAGCCGGGTCAGATGTCAGGGGAAGAACACCAGCCCCCCGACATATTCCAGGGTTATTTTGCAAAAAAAACCCAAAACACTTAAATGAAGACATAAAAATAGTTCTTGTAATTACAATTCTGATGCCACAATGACTGGAGCAGTATACCAAGTTTGCAACTAGAAATATAAAATGAAAGACTGAGGTTGGTTTGAGACTTTGCAAATATCTTGGGAGTGCCAAAATTCCATTTCTGAAGGGCAGGTAAGTATGTGCAGCAGACCAAAATAACAGCTAAAAGTGGCTTTATAATATGTCCGGATGGGAGCATGGCTGTACTAGGTTAAGGTTTCCTTCTTATCCACACACTTACTCATAAAAAAGCAGGTGTGAAGGGATGATTTTTGCCCAGATATCACTCTGAGAAAAGGTGGGATGCTGCTAAAACACTCAGCTGCACTTGGGACAAGAGAAGCACCCATGGGTCACCTGGTTTAGCTTACTATTTATAGAAAGAATAATTTATTATGGGAAATATGATTAAGGACCATAAATGGATGTAATAAGGAGAGATATAAAATAGTCAGAACTTCTAAAAATGTCTTTTTTACTGTCTTGAGGGATAATTTCCAAAGGTCAATGGAGAAAATGTTAAATTACTTGATGGATATCATCTGTACCTTGTACCTTAGAAGCATGAGGCAAAATTATTTTTTGTCCTAAAAATGGTACCCATTCATTCAGTAAGAGCTACATGATACTAGGAATTCATGCAAGAGTTAGTATCTATATTTTAAAATAATTCTGAAAGTAACTGGTTTTGTTCCTACATCTACACAAAATATAGTCTTTAACCTAAAATTAATTCTTCTTGATTGCCAACGTTTGATGATATTCTGTGTATAAATTCTGATACTCCAATATGCCTTTTTTTCTAAATCAGATCTCTTTTTCAACCACTTGATTTCTATGGTACACTAAGTGTGTATAGTCTTTGGGACATTAAGGAGAAAAATTGGGCACTCTCTATGTTCATTTTAGGTTTGTTTTGTATACATGTGTAGTTCCTCAAAAAGGTTGATAAAAATAGTAAGAGCTTGGAACTATGGTAAAATTACATTCTTTATTTTCAGATCTGTAAAGAATATCTGAAAGTATCCATTAATTCTTCAAGAAGCACATGAAAGTGTAATTTTCCACTTTGAATTAAAAAGAAGCTTTGTATTTTTCAGAAAGAGGAAACATAATAAGAAAGAAAATTTAAACCTAAGACATAAATAAAGTCAAAATCAAATTCTGGTGAAAAATAATTAGAAAGAATTTTATGATAAAAATAATTTTAAAAACTCACCAATTAAAAACTAATTAGAAGTTTTGCACCAGCGTTTCTGGGAAATAAAAAGTAACCCCTAGCACAATTCTTTCATTTAGGTGAAAAATACATCAAAGAGTGTGTGCTGAAAGGAAGAAAAGATTGCTAGTTGAAAGAAAAGTGTCAAAAAGAAGTGATGTTCAGTAAAAAATACCAAGATTTTTCATAGTGATCTTACTTTTAATAATCTCATTTTCAACAAAGTTCACTTCTAACTGCTGTACTCAACTTTCCATCTATATTTACATTGTAGGTCAGACACCTCAGAACAGTAGTACTTTCAGAGCCATGTCCTGAAACCAGAGCAGTGGCATACTTTCATCCCTACATAGACATATTCCAACCCAACTGGAATGGGTCCTGAGTACCCATTGTAGTCCTGAGAACTGACACGCAGTCAGGAGTTCTGTGGACAGACGTAGATGAAGAAAATGAAAAAGTTAATTTTAAAATTAAGCAGAAAGAGCAAGAGAATAATTGGCATAAAGAATATTGAAAAAATGAAACCCCAAAAAGTAACAACAGTAGAGAAACAGATCAAACTACAGAGATCTACAGATAAATATACAACCGAAAAATCAAAAAGAAAGAAAATGTTGAACAAGTTGTAACAGTAGTTTAATAATTGTCATATTTAATAATGGTCTTCAGTAACCTAGCTAGTAGAGACTAGAAATGTAGTAGCTGCGATATGCCTAAGTACAAGGTCCTCATTCAGTTTAGTAATCTCATCAATTTTGCTAAATGAAAAAATATTATTTTTGTACAAATACCTGCATAATTATTTAGGGTTTTTTCATTAGCAATATTTATGGAATGGGAGGAAAGAAATGTGAAAAAAGAAAGAAAGTGAGAAATACTACTCAAGAAGAAAGGTAAAGGAAGTTTTTACTGGTTAAGAAAAGGTAAAACAACAATTTTCAATGGCAAAATATTTCAAGCATGGACGAGGTATATTTGTGTCTAGAGTCAGATAATAATTTAGGCTGGAAGAGAGAACTAGAGAACCCTCTGCTCAAAATAGGAT
This sequence comes from Vireo altiloquus, assembly GCA_013396875.1. Taxonomy (NCBI): domain Eukaryota; kingdom Metazoa; phylum Chordata; class Aves; order Passeriformes; family Vireonidae; genus Vireo; species Vireo altiloquus. The sequence goes on along the minus strand of VZRF01008106.1, from coordinate 262,898 downwards.
CAGCTCTACAGTACTTTTCCCTAGAAGAGAAAAAATAGGCTAAATGACTCTAGCGAGTGAATGGCATTTGATCCAAAGCAAATTAAAATAATGACAAAAAGCTAAGGTGTTGGTGTGGAGACAAGATTAATAATTCTTGTTCATGGGGATGAGCTATTGCTACATGCTCAGCAGAAGAGTTTCAAAAAAAGGAGGACCCCATTTTAATTTCTTGGGTAAGAAGTGAAACACACACTTCATCTTGAAGCTTCAAACTCACAGTCAGTTCAGGTTTTCTAAAATTAAATTCAGCTGCAGAAATTCTACACTAATTTATTTAAAATACTAAACTCAACAACAAAGTGAGTTTCCAGTAGTATTACATCAAAATTTATTGTCAGGGAATGTCGAGATAAGTACTTGTAAAAGCATAGGCAACCCAATTATTTGCCTTAAGATTTTTCTTTCCTTCTTTCACATCTTTCCCTCTGCAGAGGATAATTAAACATTATTTTTTTTTACATTAGACATCATTCTTTTATTATCAGATATTATTTTAAAATTTGTTTTCTGAACTCTTTTTGCAACTGTGCAAGGAACTGGAAAAACATTTTTGCCATTGTATAAAATTTGATATAAATAAATCATGGCATAATCAAGGGACTGTTCTGAGCGTAAACGCGACAGTCACCCAGGGACCGCATGATGACTCACGATCACTGAACCTGCAGAGATACACAGCTCAGTAGCTTATTTAAAGTTAATATAGTTTCCCTGTCATTTTCATCAGGCCTGGCTGACAACTCCAAAAATAGACCTTGCGAAAGAGTGTAGAAACCCTAAAGAGAAAAGGGAAAACACTGAAAATGGCCAACGTTACATGTTTGTGATGTAGCAACCGGGACATGATAAACTAGAACTATCATGTAGAAGTGCCAGCTGGAGTGAGTGTTATCTGTTGAGTCAGATATTCCATGGTCTTTGGCAAAGCCTAAAGCTTCCCTTAGCTCAGCTGCACGAGCTTGTTAGCAGTGTATCATGGCTATCCACAAGGAATACCTAGGATTCCTTAGCTTTATGTATAAGTCTCCAAAGCCTTTATGGGCCTTATGCATTTCCTCTAGGACTGAACTACAAGAAAAGCTGAGAAATAATAATTTTGATGTAGAAAGCACAGCTATACACCAGAAAGATGCCAGTCATTTTCTAGTATTGGGGTCGTACATTTTTCTTATTTGTATTTGGTTTTTTCTTATTAGTATTCATACCTTTGAAAAAAACCCACCAACAGTGGAATTTTTGTCTTTCTTTATTTATTACTAACATGAAAGTTTTCAATAGTTTTGTAACGATAAGCATGGTTCTTCTGACTGGCTTTTACTATTCAGCTAGGATATTCTGGTGTGCTTAGGAAAGTGTAGAGAAAGTTGAAATTCTTTAAAAAGAAAAACAATAGTACCAGAGTGCATCAGAGTATCTTGGACAATTTTTGGTTATTAAATTACCTTGAAAGCTGTGAAAAGCAAATAGCATCTTAGCATGGACTATGTTCTGTGTTTAATGGCAATTTAAAGAAAATATAAGGAGTTATCTGTGAATTTAAAATTAGAAAGTGAAGATTACTAAGAATTTAATGTAATCTAAATGGTTGTATTGCACATTTGCCTGTTTTCACTAGAAATCTTATACCTGAATTCAGGTGTTAGCACATGTTCTACCTCAAAAATTATGAACAATATTTTGTGAAGTAATTCCTAAACCTCAAATGCACAAAAATCCTAAGATTTAATGCTCAGAAAAAGGTGTTATTTTCAACACACAGGAACACTGTCTATTCAAAATATATCTCAGAAAATTGATCCAGAAGTAATTGAAACACATGTCTCTAAGGGGCTGTTCAATACTACTCATCATAACTGACATGTGAACTTTTTTCCTTCAAAAAGTTTTCTTTCACGCCATGCATATTAAACCAGCATTATTTCTTTGCTGGAAAAACTGCAGGAGATACCATACAAACAAAATATAGCACAAGTTTGGCCAAATATTCATTAGAAATGAAATAAATTTGGTACATACCATGGAGGTATGTTTTGAGATAGCTGGTTCTATTTCTAGATTTGAGAAAATACTAAGAACTATACTGCTTTCTTTAGATTGATAGGTTTTGCAGTTCTTGGCTGCTGATCTGTGATACAATCAGATTTAATTAAGCACCAAGAATTGTATTAGCTGGATATTTTGGACATTTCTAGAATAAAAGTGCTTTTTCTGTGAAAAAGAGATTATTAATAAAACTATATTTTTACAATTCAGTGGAATTATAATGCTTTACATAAAGTTGAAGCATAATATGTCTTTCTTCTACACTTATTACGATTTTACGCTCATTTACACTTTTAATGTGCAAGTGCAAAATGCTAAAAGTAGACAAAGCTTTATTTTAAACTCTTGCCAACTGTCAAATTGTTAAAACTGAAAGAAAATCAAGCAGAGTTGGGAGCTTACTGATAATTACATGTTCTTGAATTTGAATCTAGCTGTGCTTCCACTATAAGCTGGTCCTGAGAAGTCATTGACAATGAACACCAGAAAAAAGATGAAAGCATCTAAGCAGGAAGACAAAGCATATGAATTTACCAAAGAAAAATATGGTCATTAAAACTATTATGGGATATGCTGTTTAACAACTGCTAGGGTCGCCTTTTTTCATAGATTTGCTTTCAGTTTAATGATTCAGTAACTCAACGAGTCTTTCATACCAGCGTGATGGAGTACAAAGCATATTTCATACCACTGAATCCATGCAGAAAGGCTTTAAATGATCCATTTGGGCAGCTCAACATAATTTTCAGCCTTTTGAGAATGCTTGTTTTGCTGAACATAGTCTTGCAGCATTATGAGAGTGATCTAGCCCTTCTGTTTCTGTCAAAATTCTCAATTTTTCACAAAGCCATGAAGAAATCTGATACAATGTGTTTTAAATTTGGCATCACTCAATAATCTAAAAAAGACTCTGAATCTTTCTGGATGTGACAAGCTGATCTGTCCTCAGCTGTTGTCAAGAAGATAGCTAAATTTTCTTCCATAAGCCCATCTGTGATCATCATTCTTTTGACAGAAATTTTAGCTAAAAATGTGGTGTCCATTTTCTCATCATACTCTGCAGGCTTTTTATTTGAAAATTGTCATTAATTGCTTTGCTATCATTGTAACTATGTGCTTTATTTTACTTTTTAGTGTGACAGCCAGGAGTCAGACAATTGTCACTGATGAGAGCACTAGCAGATGGAAATGAGACCTTTAAGAGAAAGTGAATTACTATCAGAAAGGCTGATGGTACAAATAGAAAGCTCCATTCCAGAATACTAATGTTCATATCATTATGAGCAGGATATATAGAATCAAAACAAAATAAAACCAAAAAACTATGGCACATAATAAAGCATGGGAGGATTTTAAGGAGGCATGATGAGTCTATTCCAAATGCAAAAAATAGTTTGGTACCAATATTTTTTTTTTTTGTCTGTGGTAAGTAGTCATCCAGATTTCAGTAATGGAAGTCTGAAATGCTTGTCTTTAGTGCAGAAACCAGAGTACATAATTTGCAGGACAAGAAAATAAATGCTTTCTCTAAGCCATGTTGAAGACTATCAACTTTTCTAGCATGTTCGTTAAGATGGTTTCATTTCATTGTAACTTAAAAGACACTGTGAAGCTCATGCAACTGCATTTCAAAGAACAACAGAATTCAGAGCAGGAATCTTGTTTTGAAGCAAGAGTCAAACATAGTGGCATTGACTTTCACAGTCAATGAATACAATGATGTCACAAAGTTTTTATCAATAGACTGTATTAATACCCATAGGAAAGTACAGTACAAATATACAAAAGGTATAATAGAACTCCACCTAAGGAATGAGTTTATTTTGTTCTGCTCTCTGGAGATGTACTTCAGATTTGCTCCTGTAAGGTATCTTAGTGCTCCTTGATTCTTTGTAGATTAAAATTGCCTGATTTCAAAAATGTTTTCCTGATTTTTGTCCAGCTAGTTGAAATTGTGGTTCTTATTTTTCACAACCCTGGTATCAGAGTTTTGTTTTGTATGAATAGAATCAATTCTCTTCACAGTAGCAGGGATGGGGCTGTGTCCTGGATTTGTGCTGAGAAGAGTTGGTAACACAGGGATGTTTTCATTAGTTCTGAGCAGCACTTATTCAGAGTCAAGATCTGTTCTGCTCTTCACCCCACCCCAGCAGAGAGTAGGCTGGGGGTGTACATGGAGTTGGGAGAGGATACAGACAGGACAGCTGATGTCAAGTGACCTAAGGAATACCCCATAACATATGGCATCATGCTCAGCATACACAGGTGGGAGAAGGCTCTGCCCATGGCTGTTGCTGCTGGGGGACTGGCTGGGCATTGGTCATTTGGTTGTGAGCAATTGTTTTTAAAATTATCATTTGCCTTTCCTCTGGATTGATTTCTCTCTCCTTTAAATTACAATTTATTACTATGTTTTTTCTTTCAATTATCTATCTGTCTTTATCTCAATCCATGAGTTTTCTCACTTTTACCTTTCTGATTCCTCTTATGTGGATCCAAAGTGTGGATATCGTGTAGAAAGAATACTGGTGAACCTATCTCAAAAAAGTACTTACTAACACTGGGAAAGCTTTGGAGAAGGGCAGTAAAAATGGAAAAGGCTATAGGTCAATCTCCATGGAAGGAATGAAGAAACAGGCTAGTTTCACTTATATGGAGAGAGACCATGAGAAACATATAACATGATGCCTACAAAATGATGAGTCACATGGCAAGGGCAAAGAGAAAGTATTTGATCATTTGATCTTCAAAGATATGAGTTAGAAGGCATCCAAAGAAGCTAACATGCAGTGCAAAGAAAAGAGGAGCTTCCTCATATAACAAGCAAGTAAACTGTGGATCTCCTTGTTGCAGAAGGTGGTGAATACTAAAACTTTACGTGGTTCAGCTGGAAAGTAGACAAACTTATTGAAGACAAATCTGTTGAAGATGTTCAAGAACTTATAGCTCAGGCACACCCTCAGATGCACATTGCTGAAGATTTAAAACATATTCAGGACCATAATCAGTATATTTATAACCTGTTCTTATAACCTTGGTACCCACTTCCAAAAGCAATACTAATCTTGCTCCAACTCATTATAGCTCATTAGAAGTTTTCCCACCTCTCATTACATGTAGTAGCACTACCATACATGTGATACAATACAGCTGAAGTTCAGATTATCCTGAAAGTCAAAATGATACTTAGAGGGTTGAAATATATAAAATGGATGTCAGAGAGTTTTCCTTTGTCCTTTGACCGGCTGTGCAACATCCGACACAACTGATCACAACATCAGCTTATGGATGAGAAGAGAGGAAAGGACTTCTGCAAAGTAATAACAGCATGTTATTATTATATGTTCTCTATAAGTCGTTCTCCAATGATGGTCTCTCATCAGAAATGCTCACTAAATCAGCCTATGAAACTGGGGTGGCACTGAGTCCCTGAGGATATTTGCTTTCCCCTGTGCCTCAGTGGAGCTGAAAAGAATATACCCCAAAAGCATCTAAAATAGACTGCAAGTGCCTGTTCACAAGAGACAGCCAAATGCATTTCTAGACTAAATATTCTATTTCAATACTCCCTGTTTTGTGATATGATCCTTGAGTACAAAGAAAGAATGATGATGATGCGAACCAAAATTGTTGTTAAGGTGGGTGGATCTGCAAGCTGGTCTAGCTAGTGTCAAAGAGGTGTATGTTTTCTCCTTCAGCGAAATTATTTTTCTGTTTATCCAAAATATTTGTAAAGCCTCAGTCCTCTCTTGGCAAGTCTAGCTAAAAGGGACTTAAGGTACTACTTTTCCCTGAGGTGATGCATAGGAGAACCCAAAAAATGTTCCCAGAAGGTTAAAACCAAACTTTACTGGCAAATTTTAGAATATCAGGAATTTGGTAAAATTTAAAGCAACATTCATTCGAAATAAAGTATTTCACAAAGCATTGACTTAGCAAACTCTATCTATGAAGTTCAAATTACTCAAATTGCAGAAAGAGGAAATTAGGAGAAGAAAAGGAGAGAAACAGAAAAAAAAAAAGGAGGAAAGATATAGCTACCACATTGGATCCAGCATTGACTCAGCTGCCCTGAAACCCAAGGGCAATAGGGACATGGTCACGTGTGGTCACGGTAGTGATGTAATGATGTTTATCTGCTCCCGAGGCCTCCTTTCCCCCCACCCCACCTGCCCCAGGTGGGGTCATCCAGCAGCTCTGGTGCTCCATTGGGGCTTCAGGGGCAGCATGTGGGGCATTGCTCCAGGAGTTCAGTGACTGACAGCCCTCCTGGGCTGGACTAGAGGCTCCGGGGTGGGATGTGGAGCAGAGCACTGCTCCACCTTGGCTGCCCCACCCAGCTTCAGTTGTTTTGAGCCAGTAATCATTTTCTCCAGTCTCTCACAGCATTAAAGGATGTTTATTAGCTTATGTCAGAGAGTTTAAATGTTTGAATAAATTTTTTACTTTCCATACTTTTAAAAAATAGCTTGCCTACTAAATCTTTAGGAAATTGTTAACACATTGGTACCAAGGGTCAGCTGTTACTTATTCCTTCGGATTTTTACTTTTTATTTTGTTTTCTTTTATAAATGTGACATTTATCAAGGCATTTTGAATTATAGCAAGGCTTTCAGTTGCTGTATTAGATCATCTGTAGCAGCATCAAACATCTAATTTGTACAATCATGGAAACAATGACAATGTCAAAGTTCAGAAGAAAGCAAAAGTAACAAACATCAATATAAATGAGACATTCTGTAAGATTAAAATTGCAAACACACATCCCTATGGGGTCAGTTTTACCCTTTCTAACGTTCCAAAAGGATCTTTGAATCTGACCTCTCATTTACCAAAAAAAAGAGTGCTGTTACTGATACTGCTGGGTAAAAAAGGATTTCAGATTAGTCATCTACCTGGAAAAGATGTTGAGTCACTCACTCAGTGGCTATCAAACTAAGCTAAATGCAAAAATCTCCACTTCTCTCTAGATTTGAATTTTTTTTTTGGGGGGGGGTCTCTTTTTTGTTTGTTTTGTGGGGTTTCTTTGTTGTTTTCAGGGGGTTTTGTGACAGCTTGCTCATTGTTTTTATACTTACTCAAATAATAGCGACATTGTAGAATGTCTTTCAGGGTACTTAATTGACTTCTAACTGCTAGAAAATTTAAACCTAAATAGAGCTCAATTTCAGTTTCACACAAATAAATCTGTAAAATAGTCTTTTAGCTGTAAATTGGTTTTAAAAACAATTGGTAAGGATAATCATGCAATAGTTTTTTAGAGAGATAGTTTATATGACCCAAACCACCACTGTTTACTGTACATTTAAAGAAATTTCTTAGTGAGTTTCATACAGTTGACTTCTAAGACTGTACCTCAAAACTAGAAAGGACTGTACAGTCATCACATGCTTTAATACAATGACACCCAGAAGAGAGAAAACCATCAGCACAATAATGAAAATTAGGATGAAGCCAGTCCAACAGTCTAAACAATAGCATTGTCAATCAAGCTTATCCACAAGATGTTTTAGTCTGCTGGGAAGAAACAGGTTTCAAAATCGTAAGACCTCACTGCAACATAAAGTCCAGGAGCCCTTACTAGTATAAAAATCATTAAAAGACTAAACAGTCTCTGTTCTGTGTGTTCTGTGTAGGTGACAATTACAATTATAGGTCACCACTGGTTTCTTTTCATCAGAAGTTCAGCCTACTTTAAGGAAAGATGAAAAGTATCTCATCACTCAGTATTACTGGTTGATATCTTAGCAGAGAAATGGAATAAAGCACAATTTAAACAAGCAAGAAATATCATGGTAATAGAGAACTGACAAAGAAGTACTGTATTCAGAATGGGGAAAAGTGTTAAGTAGCATTTATCAATACATGAGCACTAAGAAATCTTTTCTGGGTCTGAAAGTCCTCAGTCTTCCAGCCTTACTGTTTAGAGATGCTGGGTCTTTGGAAATTACAGTTATTTCTAATGGAAAAGAAATTATTTCTCTAGTTGAGAAACAGGCAAAAGAAAAACATATACTTAAGCAGCAAGGAGAGGGGATATTTCAGCAGTTATTTAGAAGAGTAATTTGATATCTGGTGAGGAAAGGCATGATAGATTATAATTTTAAATAACCATACTAATTATTACCACTAAGAACAACTTGCCATGAAGAGAGTGATTTAGCATAGTGGAACTATATAATTCATGCATTAGTATGTACACTGTGTTGATGAAAACTTTTTTTTCTTAGTGTCCACCTAAGGTTTCATTCCTTCTCAGTGTTGAAATTAACCCTAGTCCTAAAGCTTCAATAAATAGGGCAAAAGAAAGACTTCATTCTTATCTTCCTAAAAGCAAGGGAAGGTTGAATTGAGAGTGTGAAACTACTAAATTGCTTCATTCCATTATGACAAGTAAAATAATCCAAGCAACAGACTCAATAAACAAAAATGCTATGTTTAGGCTAGAAATAAATTGGACTGAGAGAGTCTCAGTCTGATTATTTAACTGCTTTGATTTCCTGTTTTGCACAGTCAGCATGCGACCTAGAACTCCATAATCATAAGATAACTATAGCACAAGGCAGATGCTGTGTGGTAAATCCAGAAATGAGTGTCATGGAAATACATTGGTGGGGAAAAAAAGCTACCTTGAACTGATGCACAAGAGAACTTCTTTTAGTGATACAGTTTGATTTTATTTCAGTTGTGAGCATACTTAAGGGTTCTTTGTCACCTGTTTTTATACATGACAACGCAAGGGGAACTGTGTAAGCGTAGCAGGTGTGGCAGAGCTACTACATGTGTGGCAGTGCCATGCCAAGCAGGTTCCAGAAGGTAACAGTACAAGCTGCTATTACACTAATACATAGTGTATTGCATTACACTATTCGTATATAGTGTAATGCTACTCCTTTCCACCAAAGGATGGATTTGAAAGGAAAAGGGGTTTCATGATTGTCGTAGGTTTCCATATTCAATTAATTTATATGGGAAATATCTTTCACTTTGTGTCCAAACTGAAAATTTCATGGCAGATTCCAAGTCTCCTTCCTTTTTCCAGGCTCAACATTTCCAAACCTCGCATCATTTCCAAGCACCATAACACAAGGAACATCCTGTAGACCCACAGAAAAATGACACAGCATAAATAATATACTCAGGAATATGTCAGCAATCACCTTCACAGAAACTATAATACAGGATATGATACCTTCAAGTTCAGGTTGGCCAACTGCCATGCATTTCAGCATAGCACATTATCCTAGAACACTTGAATCAAACATGCAAGTCCCAGGTAATGGAAAGGAAGGATTAAAAACAAAAAAGAAACAAAACCAATGCACTCATTCTAAAAACCTGAAAAAAAATCACAAAACCAGATACAATTAAGCTGTAATTTCCAGTTGTGTCTACATTACACGTTTCCTCTCATAAGTCTTACTAACTTCAATGTTAATTTGCTTTGGCTTCAGAGACTGTAGATACCAAATTATTTTGGGGCATATTCTGGATAATTGGATTAATATGGATTCAAAATCCACTGTCACAAAGGTATTTAAGCAACTTGTACTGTAGCAGAAATATTGGTACCTGAATAAGCAACTGTAATTAGTATTTCAATTACATTGTGTTCCCTGATTAATTACAGATTTTTAAAAAATACCACGTTTTCCGAAAAGGAAAGATCAAGCTCTTGTGGGAGAAAAGAGGAGAGAACTGCCCGCAGACAAGTCAGCATTAGGTTTTCAGACAAGCCTTGCTAATGCTTTGCCATGCTAAATTTCTCATAAATCCATGCCCTTCATTCCAATAGTTTGTCTAATGCTTTTCTGTAAAACATGACCAAAACAACAAGTACAGAGAATACAATTTGTGCCAGAAGTCTGATGGATGTTATGTTAAAGGGTAGATATTATCTCCAGGTACACTCAAATTTATTAAGTTGCAGTCTATAACCATAAGACTGTTTCATGGAACCTTTGTTTTATGGCAAGAAAAAAAAAGACATTAGTGCTCTTCTACAAGAAATAAGAGAGGTGGAGTCATTAGCATTTGTACAGCCACCTAGTCAATCTACAGATTTAGCAGCAAGTTTGCACAGACTTTAATTATAAAGTTCATGGAAATATCACATTACCTGAAAACCAAAAGACATATTCCCTCCTAATGTAGGTCTACTGAGAGCTATTTCCATGGATGATTTGACCCTAAATTCTCAGCTCCACTGACTATTTCCAAGCTGCCTAATTCACGCAATTATTTTAAATTAATAGCTATCTGTTTCCAAAACAAAAAGAAAGTGCTGCAAGAATTTTCATAAGGACAATTGCCATCCAGGAAAACCAAAACAGGCATTTAATCCCAGCCCTAGATCTTCATGCAACTCCAGCAGGCATGCAGGAGCTGAAGGGATGCCAGAAGATGTGCGGTGCACATCTTTGCTTCAGGAGGAAAAAAGGAAGACACCAGTTGTGTGAGAGAGCTGAGAGATGTTAGGTAACATCTTAAACCTCAAGGAAGACAGAGGCAAGCAAGGGAACATCTGAAGAACAAGAGTTCTTCCTAAGATCAGGCATCATAGTCTAAAACTAAGTTATGAATACGAGACATCCTTTTATTTGATTACTCTTTGAAAAAGTTTTTGCTCTTTTAAATGTGTCTTTATTATGTTTTTATAGCCTGTTCTGACCACATGGCATGCAGATAGATAGCACTTTAGCATTTACATGATAGATGATAAAATCCATGCTGAGAACAGTTCATCTCATGCTGAGATAAGAGCAAAACAAGGCACCATCTACAGGGTCAGTAACTGAATTATTGAAAAAAGGGAAGATACCATTGGATTTTACAGAATTAATTGATAAAAAAATCAGATTTTCAATTTCATAGGAGTTACCAAAGAGAGATACATAATTGCATTGCTATAATAACAAAGGAGACAATTAAAATTGACTAGTGTTACTTATGTTTTTCAAAAATGAAAAGTATTATTTTTTATAAAAAATAAAATGTGTTGGCTATTCTGGGCACTTAAGTGTCAATGATAATGGAGCACGCATGCATATATTTAAGTACTATAAACCCATAAAACTGTTTTGATTATATAAATGTTTTGATTTCTTGGTTCTTGAGGAAGCTGAGGCTCAATCCCCCTTCTGATTTGCTTTTTATTCAGAATGTCTGTCTAGGACTCCAACAACAGTCTTTGGAAAAACTTTGACAACTCTGCATTTGCTAATCCCAAGAACATGTAAATGTATCTGTTCCAAATTAGAAAAGAAGTTAATGGAGAATAATATTGTAAAATAATTGAAAAAATTACAACTACTGAGATTGAAGCAGTGCTCAGTGTGTTTCATGTGCTGCCTTACATTTAAACTGCATTTAAACTAAAATTGTTTAAAATATATTTACTCTGTCTTTATATTTCTGTAATTATATATACATTTAATTTTTTGGTTTTGGTTTGTTTTTGTTTTGTTTTTGTTTTGTTTTGTTTTGTTTTTTTTAATGCACTACAGCTAGGAAAATTTCATTAAAGAAACAAGAACTGACTCTTAAAATCTGAGTATGTTATAGTGTCCTTATTTCATGCTGGAGGCAAAATTAAGGCAAATATTTGCACTGCCATATTCTATTGTTATTTTTAGAGTTCTGCAAATCCACGCGCAACTACAGAAAGATGAGAGATATGAAAGTCAGCACTTGCAAAGGCTTTACAGATTCTCCAGCCTCAGTATACCCATACTTAAAAAAGACTGTGTCTTCTCTGTGTGATCCTGATGAGACTCCTGTCAAGGCTTTTGAAGCATCAGCAAGAAAGTATGCCATGTCATAGTACTCCTGCACAGCACCAAAATTTCCTCTACTCAGCCCCTCCTCTGCTCTCTTCCATGAGAGCCAGCTTCACTATGGCCACCCATCATTTGACTGGTAGCATTTGGCTCTGCATGTGTCATTTAAGACTCTGAGCAGGTTTTGGTTGTCACTTTCATGATGTGGTGGTGTGGGGTGAAGTCAATTTGCTGCTGGGAATAAAGTCAATTAGGTGCTGTGAATGAGGACTTGCAGGCACTAGGGCTTTATTGAGGGCAAAGCCTACATAGGTTGCTGTGACTAACCATGCAGTATTTTAAGGAAGAGGAGGAGGGCAGTTAGCTCATTATTCATACCAAAAGCCTAAATCTAGTTTCGTGCTGTTAAGTTTCAGCACTGATTTACAGCTTCAAGTTGTGGCATCAGAGAACTGGTTATATTTAGACAAGACAATTCATACAACGTGCAGAAGTGTTGGCAAATTTTAGTTTTTTTTTTTTTATGTTGTACTATGGTCATGGAAAGTTTTCTAGCATTGATAACTATATGAGTGCTGAATTTCTTCTACACTGTGTGGATTTGTGTACTCTAGAATGTAACAAAAAAGGAGGAAATGAGTACTGCCATAGCACTATCAATGCAGCCAAAGTCTAATTTCCTTTACTTCTTTTTCAAATGAAAGCACACAGAAATACACCACAGTAAATCCAGCATGAGGAATTTTCAGACATTCTGACCATCAAAAGAATCCCTTTACCTGACAATTTTTGCATATATCTACATTTTCTTGAAAAAAGTCTATTTTACTTCCTGCCGACTTCATTCCAGGCACTTGTCAGGGATTGGGTAAAAAAAAGCACTATAGGTTCTGAATTAAACTTGCTCTATAGCTGTTCGTGAATATCTAAAAAATACTTGCATACATGTTTAATGTCATCACATGTCTTCCAATTCACTATGTCATACATCTCTCAGTGACAAGGTGTGTTATAAATACTTTATAGTTCAGTAATATAAACAAAGCATAAATTACTTGCAGATGAACAGACTCTGAGACGAACCCAGGGTATAAACCATTTCTATCAAATTTTGGAAGGAGTCCCTTGTATTCTCCAATGCTAGAGTTATGTGGCAGAATAGAATTATTTTGTAAAGGGTTTCTGCTATCTAGGCTGAACTATATTAAACACTTCAAGGCACCTATAATACCTGAAAACTGTAGATAAACCATTTCACTGATTATATGTTTGTTCTGTGGCACCTGCAAGATATAAATAAGGGCTGTTCAAAATCCCTGTCTAAATTATTGGACAAATTATTGGTAAAATTGATTTCAGCTAAAGAACTTTTCCCCTTTTTTTCTGTCAAGGTTGTGATTATTCCTTTGCGAGCTTTTTTCTTTTGAAGCTGAAGAAAAACCAAGAAGTGTCAGCACAAATACCAAATATTTCCACTAGGTTTGATTTCTCTAGTGCTTCATCATAATAACTGTTTTCTTTCTGCCCTCATTTACACCCCTTGCTATGAATGACCTTCCCTACTGCTTTGCCTCTCCTGAGAGCACTGTATGGTTGCTGTGATTTAGCTGCTTTCTTCTATTCTCACTGGAGAGGCCATCACAGCACACCAATGGAAAAGCATTTGGAAAATATGACAAGCAAAATGAAGTCATTCCAAATGTGTTTGCAGGGGCATTGTTTTTCTTTCAAACTTTCGCACAAAAAGAAAAGTTTTCTTGTGGACAACATAGGCATTTTGAGGCAGCCCCCAAACCCAGGCTGTAAGAATGACAGAGGTTTCAAGCCTCCGTAATGCAAGGGTGAAGGCTGCCAGTGCCCTCCTACATTCATCGTACGTGGGGGCTGCTTGCTGAGTCGGCTGCTTTCCTTCCCAGGGGAAAGCCTAGCCTATGGAATAAGAGCCCTCTCTTATTTCTTTTAAAAACACCCAAGTGGTATGCAATAACACTGCAAAATTATGCAAATTACTTTGTCACACATATCAGACTGACAGTTCTAGAGAGACTGGAAATTGCCAAAAGATTTCTAGCTCTAGGTAAACAATGCCATTACAGTATGGCTAAGAGCCATAAGACCCTGCTAAGAACTCACTTTCCTTAAACTACCCTTTTCACAAACTGGTATTTCAAATAGATGTGCTCAGCTTTGAGGGTTTTAAAGGTTTTGGTTTGGGGTTTTTTTCCTTTTGTCTACATATGGCATGCAATGTTTAGACTTGTAGGCAATGGCTTGAAAAACAATCTAAATTAACTAGAAGCAACATACCATTAAAATTGTCAGATTGAGCTGTAGGTCATGGCACAGATGGGGTGCCAAATATTTGTCACAACATGTGGCCACTCACCAGCATGCACTTCAGGCAGAATTATTATTGAATCAAAATAACCAGAAAAGCTATATCAGAGATCTGAATTAAATAACATTAATTCCCTTCAAATACAGAATATAAGTTCAGGCTAACCTCATTCTTATGTTGTATACAAAAAATCCCCTGTTATTCAACTTAAACAGATCCCTTCTATTTCAAAGTCTCTTCATGTTTTCCAAAAAGTGGGTGTATGTGTATTTCATAGCTTTAAGGAAAATGAGACATATTGAAATATTAGATAATAGAATCAATCACATCATAGTAACGATTCTACAATGACCTGATTTTGGCAGTTTTAATTTGACTTGCCCTTCACAGTGCAGGGAAGATAGGTCTGTAAGTGAACAGAAGACTTTACCAGTGGGTCTCAACCTATGTGTTGGGCAGCAGTAGAAAAGAGCAAAATTTTCCCATGCAAAAAAAAGTTTTCTATAGTATGTTCTCTAGTGATATTTCACAGCAGCACAATATTTGGGAAAAGATGATCCAAAAAGTTTGCTCATAATCAAATTTATTGAAGAGATGAATATTTGTCATGCAATGCCAGTTTGGAAGTTTTTGTGGACTAAATGAATTTATATATATCTATGATCTCAAACTACATCTATACCATCTCTCTATCTCTACCTGTAAAAAAGTAAATTAATCACTCTGATGCTACAGTGTAAACTTTAGCATCTCAGGTAAGATTTAGCATTCAGGCTGGGTCAATGGTCCAAGGCCAGTGGTACTGAGGGTCATGAAGGCCAAGTGCCAGGTTTTGCACTTGTGTCACAACAAGAACACTTTGGGCTGGGGGCAGAGTGGCTGGAGAGCTGCCCATCAGAAAAGGACCTGGGCGTGCTGGTGACAGCAGCTGAACATGAGCCAGGGTGTGCCCAGGTGGCCAAGAGGGCCAATGGCATCCTGGCCTGTGTCAGCAACAGTGTGGCCAGCAGGACAACAGGAGTGATTGTGCCCCTGTTCTCAGTACTAGTGAGGTGACACCGCAAATCCTGTGTTCAGATTTGGGCCGCTGACAGTGAGAAAGACATTGAAGGGCTGGAGCATATCCAGAAAATGGCAACAGAGTTGGGGAAGGATCTAGAGAATAATCCTTATAAGGTTTATTTTATAAACTGAGGGAGTTGGGGCTGTTTAGCCTGGAGAAAATGAGGTTCAGGGGCGACCTTATCACTCTCTACAACTGCCTGGAAGGAGGTAGGAGCCTGGTGGGGGTTGGTTTCCCAGATAATTAGTGACAAGATGAGAGGATGTGACCACAAACTGTGCCAAGGGAAGTTCAGGTTGGATATTATGGAGAATTTCTTCACTGAAAGGGTTGTCAAGCACTGGAATGGGCTTCCCAGTGAGGTGCTGGAGTCACCATCCTTGGAGGTTGTCCTGAGTTGCAGTGTATTCTATCACCATCTTCATGAGCTGTTGAAACCAGGTGGAGCAGTGTTCCTTGCATCCTCCCTCCAGACTGTCTCCTGTTAATGGCCCATCAGTGCCTTGTCCATGACTCAAGAGATAACTCCTGGACTATTTGCTGTTAATGGGCCCATCAGTGCCTTATCTCAGGACTCATAGATAACTTGCTCCTGGACTATCTCCTGTTAATGGGCCCATCAATGCCTTGCCCATGGCTCAGAGACAACTCTTGGACTATCTCCTGTTAATGGGCCCATCAATGCCTTGCCCATGACTCAAGAGATAACTCTTGGACTATCTCCTCTTAATGGGCTCATCAATGCCTTGCCCATGACTCACCATCCCATTGTGAGAAGTTCCACCCCGGAGGAGGAACTGAGTTTTCCCATCTGTTTATACAGATGTTTTGGAGCACCACAGACAGCGTTTCCCACTGGATTCCCAGAGGACAAGAGCTACATAGCCACAGCTGGACCTTCTGAAGAAGACCAGACCCTTTCTACAGGATCACTGCTTCAACAGAACCACATCCATCACTTCAGGAGGATTGCAGCCAGCATTTTATCAGACTGCTACCGCCACCCTGACTGACAGGGTGTCAGGTTGTATCTGACTCTGTCAGTTTAAACCAGTGTATTCTGCCTTTATTTTTAATTTTCCTGTTAAATTGTTATTCTGACTTGGTGTCTCCCACTGGTTTGTTTTCAAACCAGTACAGAGGTATTCAAGAAAAGACCGGGTGGGGCACTTAGTGCTGTGGTCATTGACAAGGTCATTATTGGTCAAAGCTTGGACTCAATGATATTGAAAGGATTTTACAGCCTAAATGATTCTGTGAAATCAGATTTCTGTTCAACATGACAAAATAAAGCAAAATAAAACAAACCAAAACTGATGATTTCATTAAGGTCTGCAGCAGGATAGTTAACTTACTACATGAAAGTATGCTGAAAACCCATTTGTCAATTTGAAGGTAGCAGTATTACATTGAACACACAAAAATGCCTGAATGAAAATCTAAGCTGTGATCTATAGGCAGAAGTAATGAAAAGAAAGCAAAATAATGAAGCAATTGAACCTGAAAATCATATTCACATTTTCATCACGGTGAAATGTTATTTTCTTCACTGAAACTGGTATGTCTATATTGATGATTGAGACAGAGTTTTGCAGAAGCTACATTTTTAGACTATTTTCAGCTGATAGTGCTCTATTACTGCTATCAGCTTTGTTTAATCATTAGGTAGAGTAAAAAAATGTTGCGTTCAGTAAGAGATAATGCATAGGTTCTTCTGCTGACAAAGCTGAAATGTTTCTGATTTTCAGCTGTATCTTGCTGTGACAGGCGGTTTTAAGGCAAGGTGATTTGCTCTGCTGGCTCTGCTTTTTATATCATATTTCCTTTACAACAAAAGAAAGAAACTTACCTGGATAGCCTGACTTAAGTATTCCCTAGAGTGTCTTCAGCCAGAGAACTGATAAACAGCTGGGAAACTAACTTTAACTCATCTCCCAAGTTTTCATTTTAAATAGCAAAACGTAACTGAACCTGTGTTTACTTGCACAAAATTTTCTAAAGGTGAGTCTTCTCAGTTTCTACTACAATATCAATTTGTAGAGTTGCTGGTGGGACAGCGCCTGTGACAGCAAAGGGCTGCAGGCCTATCCTGCGAGAAGGGATAAGCTTCACCTGCTGACAGACCGAGTCCCTCTCTGATCCCACAGTAAAGTGACACTTGGCAGCTGCACCAGGATGAAGAAGATTCCATTCACCCGTTTAAACCAAACATTGCTTCATAAGGCTTTCCTTTTCCCTATCTCATTTATTTTATTGCTTCCTCTTTTTTCCCCCCTTTCTTCACACTGCTGCCTATGTGTCTGCTACACTTTGGCATGAACAGAGCCACAGGCTGCCAGTGCAGCAGATTCAAAACAATGCCATGATGTCTCTCACAGCACTGATAAGCAAATCTGTCTGGAGAGGAAAGAGGGTGCCCTTGAAGGGAATGAAGGATGCACCCCACCAAAAGCAAGTTCAAAGCTAAGAGGGCTGCTTTCCTGGCTGGCAGTACAGGGACCAGGTGGCAGAAGCATGCACAGGGGACATTCTTACCCACACTTCCCTTGATTTGACTTGCTGTTATTTAGTTATGTTTCATTCTGCTGTTGTCCTCACTGCTGTCCCCCAGACTGGCCTCAGATTATACCATAACAGTGAAAGTGTGGATTTCAGACTGTCACATCTTATGGCACTGCATTGTTTTCCTCGCTTTAACTAATGTAAGAAAAGTGGGAATCAGGTAGTATATACGATTCAGATTCACCTAATGATTTGGACATGGCTCAGGTCATTCAAATTAAGGCATTCAATAAAAATAAGAAAACATTTTTTGCAAAATACAGATGCTGCACTGCAATTGAGCTTTTCTAGTTAGGACATTAAAAAAAATAGACAAAGAACCTATAAATCTCAGGGGCTCTGGGCTTGCCTGTAACTGTTGCAGTACATTTATCATTGTTACGTAACCCTAAAAGGTTTCAATGGCTCTGTTTTCACAGGCACGAACATTTTAAATGAAAATTAATACATGCATATGTAGATCAGTCCACTGTATGTAGTTACCTGGTGGGTAATTCCCAGATGGGGATTTCTTTTTCCCTACATTGACTTATTCCTTTTCTTTCTTTTCTTTTCTTTCTTATTTTTTCTTTTTTTTCTTTAATAGCTCAAAAATAGTATGTGGGTTATATAACTAATAAATGAAACCAGAGACAAATCCTAGCCTTAGGCGCCACATAGAAGAGATCGTAACTGTCAGCCTTGACTCCCCGGTTGTCAAATACTGAATGGGCTGTTAACTCCTGAACAATACACAAGCTTGGAAATATGATATGGGTGAGTCAGGGCTGTTATCCTGATCCACAATAAAAATACCTCTGTGGTAGCCAAGTATTTAATCTGTACAAATTAATGTATGCATTTAAATTTGCCACTGTAAATCACTGCTAAGGTGCTCTGTGACAATTAGCCAAGGGAACGGGCTGCTGATCTGCCATTTTGCTCGAACTGTGCAGAAACTTGAGAAGGAAAGATTTCTTGGCCACCAGGACACCTCCTACTGACACTAACAGTTCAGGAGGTACTCCCAGGGCTGTTTCTCTGCTACAGAACAATTTCTTGCCACTGTCCTCATTTACACTTCTTTTGGATCCCTAGGTCACTCATCTCAGGGTGAAATTTAGAGAAAGTGGTCTGTATATCATAATAATAATCATACATTTGGGGGTTCATAAGGTAGAAAACATTGTTTTTCTTGGTGAATGAGCTCTGAATACCCTGTAGGTGTCCTTCACCCTTGGAAAGTAAGGGATGTTTAAGAATTTCCTGAAGGAAAATATGATTGAGTCAAAAAAATGCTGAGAATAACAGGATGACAGAACCAGCTGGGTTCAAAAAGAACTTTGAGATCACAGAGTCTAACCTGTGACCTAACACCACCTTGTCAACCAGACCCTGGCACTGAGTGCCACATCCAGTCATTTCTTAAACACCTCCAGGGATGGTGACTCTACCATCTTTCTTGGCAGCCCATCCAATGCCCAATCAGTCTTTCTGTGAAGAACCTCATCCCAATGCGCCAATGTCCTGGCACAGCTTAAGACTCTGTCTTCTTGCCTTGTTGCCAGTCACCTGGGAGAAGAGCCTGGCCCTGACTCTGGCTTAATACCCCTCTCTGAAGAGCCTGATTTCATCCCCTCCCCACTTTGAACCCGGTTTAAAGCCCTCTCAATCAGCCCTGCCAACTCATGGGCTAGAATCCTTTTGCCCTTGCTAGATAGGTGAAGCCCATGCGACTCCAGCAGACTTGGTGTCAAAAAGTTGCCCCATGATGAAAATACCCAAAATTCTACTTGTTGTGCCAGTTCTTAAGCCGCTTAATGATAACATGGGTTTTCCTTTTCCTTTTGTCATTCATCCCTGCTACTGAAGGAATTGAGCAGAGCACCACCTGCACTCCCATTTTCTAACCTGTCATGGAGAAAACATGGTTGTATCATCAATTTTGAAGTACCACATCTGATTTATTCTTGGAGGATCCCATACAATTTCTTACTGGCTGCTCAAAATGGAAAGATCCAATAGAAAACGAGATAATTTGGCTGAAGGCCAGTGTATTTATGCCAAAGATAAATTTGCACATGAAAGGTGCAAAAGCAGTAAGGAAGACAGAAGACAAAGGGAATGAAGATCAATTAGCTAATTAAACTTGAAGTAATCATTGTCAGTCCTTATGTAAAAGAGTATTTCTAGTTTGGTGTAACTGGAAAAATATATCTGCAGTCTTTTTCTCAGTGCACCAAATGAATCTCTGATGCTTTAACTGGGTACCTAAGATGGTAGATATAAAAATACCAGCAAAATTTTTTAAAATATGATTGATTCCTCCCTTTGGTGTTTTTTTGTTTTTTTTTTTTTAAATGAAGTTACAGCTCTTAAACTGATTTTACATATTAAAATACTTACTAGTAAAATGACATGCTTATAAGTGCCAATGTACCATTGCCTGTTTATTGAGTGTCCTTTAACTGCAGTTAATGCTGGCTGCATTGACAGAAAAAAAATTTAACTGCTACAATTCTAAGACCAATGAATTAATGGAGGACTTGACTGTATTTGCATTCATTTGTCCTTTAGAAACTGGTACTTGCCAATATTTTCTTTCCTGTCTTATTGTTTTTAGTGATTGCAGGAATTTGACCCAATTATCAGATCTAATAGACTCCTTAAAGCTGGGGGGTATATTTTCAAAATGAATAGAGGGAAAACTGAATGGGAAAATGAAAAAACAAACACAGGATCCTAGCAATGTCATTCTGTAAGTCTCAATGCTGACTGTAACCGTCTCTGGACTTCACCTTGTCCAGAAAAACCAATGCAGTGTTTGCAGAAAACTTGTGGCTCAGTAGAAATATGCCTGAGTAGCAGCTCAGAAGCGTTCCCTGTATTCTTCTTGGTCACTGATATTTGAACATTTTTCTTTTACATATCAGGATGAAGCATGGGTTTCCTCTGCAATAAGCAGAGAAATATTTTGAGCCAGGGGCAGTTAAATTTCAAAGTTGTCTCACTTTGTTTCCTAGACATCACCCATTTCTCTTAAGTCATCAATGTAGACTTCAAAGGCCACATCGTGACATTAAGGAGAAGAAAGAGAAGGCAAGTCATTTTAATCAATACAAAAGTCTCCCTCCTATGATCTCTTTCAAACGTGGGTGCTCAGAGGCAGTTATAAAATTGCTTTCAATCCTCCATTCATTTTTGAAGCAAATGATGGTGATAGGTTTCCGTATGCTGAAATTTGTAGATTTAAATCAATTTGGGGACGATATTTGGAATAAACATCTGAAAATTTCATAGTAAAAAATGTACTTCTCAATGCATGAGTCATAAAGGTAGCATAAAAGGGACATTTGCAGCCCCCCTGAGCAGGCTGGCCTGCCTTGTGTTTGAGCTCTCCATACAGAGCAGCCTACATTTTTGCTGGATTACCCAGTGGTATCTATAGAAACTGTGCACTTGCATTTACAGATCCAAAAATAAACAAGTAGGGCTACTGTTTTTAACCTGTCCATTTTCAGAACAGGCAAGAAATAGCTCTCTTCTTCCCCTAAAGCATTCCTGAACATACCCAAATGTTCAGTAAGATTAAAAGAGGACAATTCCAGGTCATCATAAAGCACTTAAGAAAGTGTCTCTCATGATTTATATTGCAGAAAGAGCTAGTTTAATTTTTCAGAATTCAAAATCTATTTCTTCATTAAATTTACTACAATTTCACATGGAAGTAAAAAAGCTTTCCTAAGTCAATGATGATTTAATCAGAAATTTTTAATTTTGAAAATGGCAAAATGTGATTCTCTTTTAGTTCTTTTATATTCATACCACCATTAAGTCATTAGAATAAAAATATTAAAACACTTAAGGAACAGTTTCTACTCCCATGGACATCAGAATGAGACCCAAGTTTCTAAAAGACTTTGGACAGATCAAAATAAAAATCATATACTTACTTATTCATAATCTGTTGAAAACACTGAGCTAGGGGGAAAAAAACCCAAATAGAACAGAGATTGTTTCTAAGCTTCACCATTTCCATAATAGTTTGGAGTTTTGCTTGATGCTAGCAAGTACAGATCCTATCTGTACTATGACAGAAGAGAGTAGATGCCTTGCCCTTGCAATCGAGCCATTTTCTCAAAAAATGTTTTCTCCTGCCTGCAGGATCAGCTACCAGATCCTGCAGGTAGGAGATTCAGATTCAATATCTACCATCACCCTAATCCAATAGACTGCCATATGTCATTACAACACACAGGGAATCCTGGAATCAAGATTTTCACTTCTATTTGCCCTGTATCCCCCCCACACAGTTGTGTGTCCTTATTTTAATCTTCTCTCCCACATGCTTTCACAGAGTAAGCCTTCTGTAAGCAGTGTGAACTGTGGTATAGATACTTAAATCATCTAATGCTATGTGACCAAAGAACGGGAGATCACACAAGAAAAAAATGCTGGCAGAAGGTGTTTGATGCATGATAGACAACACCTATTTCATCTGCAATATACAACAAAGATGTATGCAGAAGGTGTCATAGTTACTGAAAGCGGGGCTTTGGCAAGAATGACAGCACAAGCTGCTCAGTCCTGTGAAGCTTTGGCACTTCTGCATCTGTGCAGAAACAAATCCTCTTGTGCTTGGGAAACTTTAAATGCATATATGGTGCTCTTTTAGCTCTTATGAGACCCTGGCATTAGACACCCACAGCCCAGGTCATTGGTCTGCACTGCCACCAGGCTTAGATGTTTCATTCTATCTGAAGTCTTTGCATTTCCATGGAAGGACCGAAGACCTTAGCACCTTCAGCCCTGCTCTGAGTTAATATCCATCAGAGACCTATTTGAGCCCTCCATGACCACTTTCAGGACCAAGCCCTTGAGTTTCTGTCCCGTGGAAACCAAGATGATGGGGTTGGAGGAAAGCACATCCTCCCAAAGTGGGTCTCATTCTGATGCTGTGCTATGATGCAGATGAATGGGATCAACACCCAGATTCAGAAGCTGAAAAATGCTGCCAGCTCTCACTCAACCTTTAGTTCCTTAAAAGATGCTTTAAGTCACCTGGACATGGCCCATATAGTTTCTAAAAATCCTGCTTGATGCCTATGAATAAGTATTCTCTAATTAGTATTCTGAAAGTCATTGTTCAGATTAACTGATTCACTTATTGGAATGATAAATGAGTCCACTTTTAGTATCTATTGAGAAGGCAGAGACTTAGGAAAAAAAAAATGAACACAGAGATTGAGCCATAATGCAGGAGAACACAGAATGGCTGTGGGAACTGAAACAATATAGGAGCACAATAAAATAAAATAGGTTTTTCTTTTCCAAGAAAAGAAATTTGCTGGTTTAGGGTTTTCATACAGAAATGTAACCGTGACAGGAAAGGTGAGGGGTTTTTTTGGTGTGTCTTTGTTTGTTTGTTTGTTGGGAGTAGGAGTTTGGCTCTTTGATTGGCTAGTTTGTTGGTTTGTGTGTTTTTGGATTTTTTTTAATTGGAAAAAAATTTCATAGCCCAGTATTTTAGCAAAATTTTCACTTCTTTTTCTGGAAGTGTCTGGAAATCTAGCATACACACTTATGTGACTGCTCAAGTAGGAGTGGCTGCTCTTTCAGGAGCAGCTTTTCATCTGAAAGGCAAAATTTGAACAAAAATGTCAGTTTGTAAAAGAGGAGGATCTGCTCTGTGAACTGTAAGCTTTCTGGGACAAAAGCTATCTCAAATGATGCCACCTCAAACCCTATTGAAATAATGTGCCATTTTTAAGCATTCAAAATATATCCATAAAACAGTAGGAAATAAAAATTTATCCTAGAAATCAGTAAGAAAGCACCAAGGATCTGAGAAGAGGGGAGGAAGTCCAAGGGATCCAGTGTTAAGGCTGCCACCAAAGGTTGCTACCTTCTTTCACTACTTCCTAAGCTTCTCTGGCAATCAGAAGAGTGATGGAGTCCTCTCCTCTTCATAGGTCCTGCTTTCTTTCACATCCCGCTCCAGTCTCACCCTGGTCTAATTTCTGATCTATCAATGGAGTATGGGGATCTGGGAAGATTTTAAACTCTGTTTTCAAAGAGTCCGAGACTAAATCTGTATAAAAGCTTTCACTGTTTATCAATATTCACTACTATGACTCATCACTACTTTGGCAAGTATAGTGCTGAAATATTTTTCTAGGCACATAAGAATCAGAAGAATGTCAACAAACATATCAGAATAATTTCAGGTAGAAATTAGACACTTTGACATATACCTGATATTGATGTTGGCATTTTTTGATGTTGATTCACTCAGCTTTTGGATTCTCTCCAAGTGGGAGGAGAGAATAAGTTTTGCAAAGTAAACACCTAAACTCCTTTCAAGGAGAAGAAAAAGAGTTGGTGACCTCTTAAGGAAGACTCAGACAAGGTGACTCTTCTCAGCTGTGCCTGGGCTGATAGGAAATTCCAAACACCTATATCCACAGTAAATCCAGAGCTCCAAACCATGCTGTGAGGGTAAATATCACAAAAATATACAAAGATCTCAAAAAAAAGAAGAAGCCCTTTTCTTGAAACAGGTCCCAAAATATTATCAGTATAAAGTCTGGGCAACTGTAAGAATAGTTCGCACTGTAAAATGAAAGGACTGAGTCACACAAGGTTTTAGGAGAACTGCTAAGTATCCTAACTTCAATATAGCTAGACAGGTATGTTTTCTCAAGCATTCCTGATCACCAGCAGCCCCCATTTATGAAATGAATATCAAAAGTAATGGATGTTTAAATAATTATGTACTATTTTACAGAGCCTGTTGTCACTCAAATTTCTTCTACTCTGAGGTATTATATTTGTTTTCCTATCCCACATTAATAGGATATTTATGCTTGTTACTTGTTATACTTGGTAGAATTCCATAGCTTTACATCTATAGGTACATTTGTATATAAAAAATATAAACACATTTTTCTTTCACAATACTGTCTGGTATGTCTTATCTCTGATCTTTTTGTACAGAAGATAAAAAAAGGAATGGAAGATGGAAGAAATTGCTCACACTGCATTATTAAGACTTCTCTGCAAAAGCTTGTATTTAAGAGAATATTTGTCACAGAAATGTTGGACACATGAGCAGCAAGTGGCATATTGAATTCTAACATGGTTTTGAATGTTAAATGTTCATATTTGTCTAAACTGCGCCAAAACAGAAATTCCAAATCTTCTGAGTTTTGATTTAATGCCTTTGAAGAAGTCTGATTTCCTGCCAGAAGAAGGAGCCATGCTGTCCATGTTTGAAAACATCTAACTTGAAAAGATAAAAGTACTTCTAAACTATTATTTGTATATATAGGATAACAGAGGTTCCAACAATTAAAAGACATAGTTTGGGCTTTGATAAATTCAATTCCCTTTGTCAAGAAACTTGGCAACACTCAGTCTATTTTTTCAGTGGAAAAAAGAATTTGACAAAGATGATATCTCTATAAAAGCTAACA
The DNA here is from genome assembly GCA_013396875.1 of Vireo altiloquus. NCBI lineage: Eukaryota > Metazoa > Chordata > Aves > Passeriformes > Vireonidae > Vireo > Vireo altiloquus. The sequence continues at coordinate 237,617 of VZRF01008106.1, read as the reverse complement.
GGTTTGGATGGCTTTAGTTTATTTAACACATAAATTACACTCTATATAGCCTTAAAGAAGAATCAACAAATTGTAATATAACATTGTGACAATATAAAAGTAAAGTGACAAACAAAACAGATGCTTGTCTGATATGTAATAAGAGAAGACAGCTATACCATCATTTTGGAGCAAAAACCTCAATAGTATGAAGAGAAATATCCACAAAAGTATACTCTTCTTACCTCATGGATGAATCTGTTAATTAATGAAATATGCTTTCTATTGAAAGATACTCCTTGGTTATGTATAATATTATTTCTTCTGCTCAAATTAGCAGAAAGAGAAGCAAAATTCAATGGGGAATCTGACCAAAGAATGCAAGAAGGCATAAGACATAGTTTTGCAGAATTACATTATGTTTCATTTGCTCTAAGGAGAAATGATAGGGCCAGAAAAGACATTGAACAAGAAAGTTTGTGTTTTTGTCAAGGTAGATAATTGTCTGCATATCTCCTGAAAGGTCACTATTTTACAGTGAAAAACTATGAGAATTAAAGACCTAAGACCACCATATTTTCATTACAGATCTCTTTAGGATAATGAATTTAATCAATACGCTATTGGCCATTCCTACTTCACTGGCAAATCCTCTCTGTGGTGCATATCACTGAAAGCATCATGATCCATTGACAGTCCCAAGTGAGAATACATCAGAAGATGCTGCAGCTCCCTTCTCACGCTGGCTGTGCATCACACCCCCATCCCGGTGTAGACTGCAGAGGTGGCTCATGTTGTTTACCACAGAAACAAGTCACTGAAAGTTAATCTCAAAAAGTAAAAGAAGAAGTTTATTTCACCAAGAATTCAGCTTTCCACAGCAGGGTTACATGGACGGCAGCTGGCCTTTCTAACAAATCCTGCAACTTCTTGATAGCAGACGCAGTCTGCTGGGGCTAGGCAGCACAGTCATCAAGGAGCAACACAGGTCTGATGGCTGCAAAAGTTACGGCTTCTGATAATACAATACTCAGAGTCAGACAAATATAATCATTCTCTCCTGCTCCAGAGAATGGTTTATTATTTTGAAAGCTGTCTTGAATACAAGTTGTGCTTTGTTGGTACTTCCATACTGAGTATAATCTTTTTTCTCAATTTCAGAAGCGCACCAATTGCTTTGCGCATTCATAAACAAGCTCATGCACACATTCCTACTAATAATAGCAGCATTCTTTAGAGCTGTGATATTATGCACAGAAATATTTATTGGTTTTTGTTTATCAAAGCTCGAAAATTGTCTAAATTCAAAGTTCCAGGGAAATACTTTTATGTACAATTTCTTTTAAAAGTAAATTTTGCAACTTTTTGTTTTGGAATTTCACAAACAACTCCCCCTCTTTTTCTTTTTAAAATGTACTTACAGATCATTACGTAGTAAGATAATAGAGGAATGAAAAGATTTTCACTGAATTTCATCTATCAGTGTAAATATAGTTATTTGTAAAGGTTGAATTCACAGATATTTTTCCCTGAGCTCCAATTTTCAGGTTCAGGCATGACTAACCAAGCAGAGAATTTGTATGTACTGCCAAGTATTTCTGTTAGCAATGTCAGCAAGAGTGACATGGAATGAATTTTTGCATAACATTCTAATTGCATCTTAACGTGAATTTTCCAATCACGCAGGTTGATTTTAAAAAATGAATTTAAAATAAATCCTTCACATTGCTTTGCTTAGGCTTGTACCAAGACTTTTCATTTTTTTCTACATGAAGAATATTTTTTCATTACAAAAACAGATAAGGCAATACAAGTTTGATAAAATCAAAGTACTGCCAGTTCTATGGAGAACATATTTTCTGTTGAGAATTGATTTTGATTGAAATTTATGATCATAAATTCTGCTGTTTTCCATGAGACAGAAACTAATTCTTGGATATTTTCTTTCCATACTTTATATAGATTTGAAGATGTCAAATCAGTTTCAAAGCAAAGAGTTGGCCATGGTTTATAATCTTGTGTGTACTGGGAAAAAATTCTCACTGACCTATCTCTCCTCAAATGTTCACTATAGTGTGAGTGCACTATAAGCCTGGTGGTTTTTGACATCAACATTGGTAGAGAAAGCTTCCATGAATTAAAATGAAAGCCAGAAATCTAATACTTTTTTTTTTGTGTGAACCATGATTTTCATTCCAAACTTCCGAATGGCAATATCAAAGGGACCATTTGCAGAGGCATTCATGAAAACTTGTACCACCAACAGAAGTGAAAAATCTTTACAAGACTTTTTTCCATGTGATCCTTATTGAGTGCTTGTCAACAGCCCCACACACTGGTCATTTTAGCCACATGCTCTGTGCTCCAGGGCAGACCCAGCAGAGGATCAATAGGGTTGGTACAGAATTCAGGACCTAAGTGGAAAACAGTGGAAAGCACATCTGTCTGAATTAGTCTTGACAACATCTAGGAACAAATCTGGGTTCTGTAGAATGTTCATTAATATATATTATTATAAAATGCAGGTCAAAAACCCCCAAACTAAACCAAAATTTTTTCTATTTCCCACATTTATCCTTCCTCTGCTACTCCCAGGTCACAAAACTCTAAGTTTTGATTTTTCGTTGCAAAACTAAATAAGGATTTCTTTCTCATTTACTAGGTGTCAAAATACTGACATTTTCAGGTAAAATATTAAAAAGTTGTATTCAAGAAGGTCAAAGAATCACAATGGTTTGGGTTGAAAGGGACCTCAAAGATCATCTTGTTCCAGCTCCCTGCCATGGGCAGGGACACCTTCCACTAAACCCAGTTGCCCAAAGCACCATCCAGTCTGGCCTTGAGTGTCAAGCCTTATAGGAAAATACTCTAGTTCAGAGCAGAAAGCTGGCAATTAGGACAGCCAGAAAAACAAGTTAATTTTATCAGCCATATTGCAGAGCTCCACTGCCTGCAACAGGCAATTTGCTCTTTATGTATACAGAGATAAGGTTCTCACTCTTAGCTGCATTTTGAAGGGATTTTCCTTTAAGCTTTTTTCTCTTGATTAGTCCATAAAGGTAAATTGGGCTTCAGTACAAGTGTTTTGAAAACCAGCATGGAGCATGCACGAGTGATCTATTTTTCATCCAATTAGGAAAAACAAGATGTGTCTCAGACTTCCTATTGTGAGTAGAAACTACCTCCCACTCGTACTTGCATTCTTTATTAATTCAGCTGTGCTTCCTCCATTAACTCCATTGTCTTTGCAGTTCCATGTAATTTGGTGTCATTCATAGCACACTGACTAAAGGACAAGTATGGAAAAATCTGTTTTCTGTTCAGAATTCTAACATTATAAAGAATCATGAAATCTGTTTGGAATTTTGCAATAGTTCATTGTCAGCTGAGCCACAGTGGTCTAGCGTTCTACCTCGTCTTTAGGTTTCTCTTAGAGTTTTATGATCTTGCTTTTCTGCTTCAGCTTCCTTTTAATATTTGAAGAGATCAATGCATTATAGTATTGGTAGTATGTTCTCATGCTCCCAAGCTGCTCTGTTGATATGCACTTGATGAGGGGGAAGTTTACATGGGATAAAATTTACAGATCTGTAGTCCTTGGTACTTTCCCTATCAGACACATTTCTGCAATTCTAAACTCTCACACATGACTGATTAAAAGAAAGGACTGATTTTTCCCTAGAAAAATGCTTTAAGTAGGCTGCAAAGGACAAGAAATTCACAGTGTTCCTTTTTATTTCCTGTAGTAAGTGTGAACACTGAAACCCATGTTCGCAATGGGAGTTTGCCATGTCCCCTTTCCTCTCCTGTAACACCAAACTTCATTAACTTCTTCTGTTTGGTTAGTCTTTTTTTCAGCTTGTACCTCAACTTTTTAATATGAGATTCTGAAACAAATGAACACTCAACTTGGTACCAAAGATAATTTTTGAGTCTTCAGCCTGACACATGTATTTCTAACAGATTTTACATCCTGACATTTACAGGCAGTGTAATAACCTACATAGTGTAATCTATCTAATGACAAATACCAAAGGTGAATACACATGATTTCAAAATTTATGTGAGATCTAGAGTTAGGAAAGACCTAGTTCTTTCTTTTTTACTTTTTTTTTTTGAAAATTCTTTTCATTAATTTAACTTTAGATGATGTATTTTTTCCTAAACTAAACAAGCAAATTTTTTTGTACTTTGTTTGGGGGATAAAGAATAAGCATCATGTTTAACATTGCTTATCTACTGGTTTTCCAAAATGAATTAAGAAAATTGAATGATGTTCCCTTGCGTTGGCTTTGTCTGAAAAGGTTTTTCCTAGCTTTACCTGAACTGCAAATGATGCTTTGTGAAATTAAAAATTATATGCTCTATTTCTCCCTGTTTCATAGAGTTTTTAATTCTTATTGCAATAAAAAACTGATTTGCATTAATTTCATCTGGTTTGATTCCATAAAATACTATAAACACAGTGGGAATCAACCAGAAAGCCAGAAAATATCATCAGAGAAAAAATTACAATATATCAATTATCAGTTTAGTTCTGAAGCATTTCCTCTCTTATCTCTTATAGTCCTGGTGTGATGATAATATTTTATGATAAAGAAGCAGGTAAAAAGCAAGTTCAATCATCTTCAGATGCTGTGGGTGTTCACATAAAAAATTGCTGCTGAAAGAAAAATAGGCATTCCAGAATTGTACAGTATGTTAGGAGAAATCTGTCCAGTTTCTTAGGTTATATGTAACAAAACTCACACTACTTTCATTTTCACGCTACTTTCATTTTCCATACACACAGAAAAATTCTCCTGAGTTTTATGGAATTTTGGATAATAGAATCAGAATATCTTTTGAGAATATAGGAGGGTTCCAAAGAAACTCCTTCAGGTCTATTGGCTGAAAGACTTTTAGAACTTCATTTCTCAACCTTTATTTCAATATTTTAGTTAGTATGGTTAGTCTTGTCTGGAATTAAGATTTGGCTAAGCTCCAAGCATTATTTGTTTTATCAAAAGAATTAAACCAGCATTTTGGTATAAATACGAAAAGTATAAGTGAAAAAAGCTGCAGCATTTTTTCTAAACTGGTATGCCCTGTAAGAAAATAACAACAAAATAATTTGCTGAACAAAATGAAAAAAGACAGGGAGATTTTGTGTCTTAAAATTGAAGCTTATTAAAGTTTACAAGAGTCAAGTAATTTGCTGTTTCCTCATTTGCAACTTGGTCAATATCACAGATTTCCCACATTTCCCTTCTTTTTGTTGTAAGTGGGGAGTATTCCAGGTTTCCTTGTTTTAAGCAATGCGATGCTATTTGTCAGGATCTGTTCTGCAGGTTTCCTGATTCTTTCTGTGTCATGGAAGCAGCACAGATAAAAAACTGAGTACAGAGCGATTGGATGTCATGTCCAGTTGGACTTGGAGACAAAAGAGAAAAGCTGATGCAGTTTAAGCCCAGTCAGCAGCTAAATACAATGCAGCAGCTAAGTACAATGTAGACACTGGCTCACTCGCCCCTGGTGGGGAGGAGAATCATGTTGGAGTCCAGAAAAAGCCTGGGAACTTTTCCTGCTTCTCTGGGTGCTTGTTTTATTCCCCAAACTCCTCAAAATAGCTTAGCCTGGGATCTAAGCTTGTGGGAGAAACTCTCTTCACTTTTGGGAGAATTTGAATGCACCAGAGAAATGAAAAATGAAAAGAGTTTTGTTTAGTGTACCACAGAGTATGTAGTTGTAGATTTTAGGTTTTGCTATATATATTAATACGGAGATAACATGGAGGTTCTAGGGTGTCGGCTTCTCCTTCTTCTTCTGTCTTCTCCTTCTCTTCCTTTTTCTTTGACATGAGTTCCTGTGATTTGCTAAATGGTAGATAGAATTTAGTGTAGAGGAGACATGTCAATAAGGTTGAAAGAAAAAGTAAACCCCGTGGGTTGAGATTAGAACAATTTACTGATTGAAACAAAATCTATTAATGATTTTAGCAATAAGGAGAGGGAGGAGAGTAACAGAACTCAAGAAAAACAAATTGCTCACCACCCACTGACCAATAGGAAGTCTGTCCCAGAATCGTGACAGTCCCCAATTCCAGGTAATTCCCCCAGTTTATATACTACTTGTGGCATACTGTGGTATGGAATATCCTTTTGAACAGTTTGGGTCATCTGTCCTGGCTATGGTCTCTCCCAGCTTTTTGTGCAGCTCCTCACTAGCAGAGCAGGAGATACTGAAAAGTCCTTGCCTTAGTGTAAGCAACACCCAGAACAGCCAGAACATCTGTTTGCTATCAATATGATCATCATATTAAACCCCAAACACAGCCCTGTACTAGCTACTACAAAGGAAATAACCTCTGTCCCAGCCAAAACCAGGACAAAAGACAAATGGAAATGTCTTGGTCTCTTATCTGGAAACATAGGTTTCAGAAACAGGCTGAGCTGAAAGTTAACCTGGTATTTTTCAGGCATTTGACAGTGAAGTTTTGAGGATCATCTTATATTAACCCAAGCTCTCTGTGTAAATATGGCTTTACACCCCTGGTATCTGCATGCATGAGAAGAGTGCTAACTCACTCCAAGAAATCACTGTGTTGCAAGTTCTTTAAATATTTTATATCATTAAAGTTCAAACCTAAACTAACTTAAATGCATAAGCACCATGAATTTCAAATGCTGTGTAGTCAGAGGCATGAGGGAAGTCAATAAAAGTTTGCCATTGTTATGAAAGGATGATGCAGGTTTAAATCAGGTCTTGCCTCTTGCCCAGGCCTCTGGCAGGAGGCAGCTGCGTTATTGAGGTGTCCAGCACCTCAGAACCCACTCCTATTCACAAGTTCTTTAATAATGGCTGACTAGGTCTACTATAAAATGGATTATTTATTTATAGACACAAAACTAACAGAAATAAGACTTAAAACAGACTGTTACTACACAGGGATAAGACAAAAAGGGAATACTAGTATTAATACATGCAGAGTTAAAGGTATCATTAAAATTACAGCTAGCTAAGAAATAGTATAACTTAGAATTCAATGTTTCTTACCATCCAATTCTTTTCTTGATGGAGTACACATCAAAAACTTCTCTCTCTCAATCCCCAGGGAAGTGACATGGAGTTGTGGTTTGCTTCAGGGAGAAATCTCACATGTTCCCAAAGAATTGTGCAAGAGACTTCTGTATCTATGATAATTGTGTGGGCTTTTATAGACATAAGAACCGTGTCTTTTGGTCAAGAATATCTCTTTCATCTCTTCCCACCTTTGCTTTCCAGACTAAGATGTTGATTCTTAGCTGGGGGCCTGAGCCCTTTTGGAGCCCGAGATACCCCATGCAGGGCCTGTGACCGGCCCGAGTTATCCCTTGCATATGCACCAACCATCTGTGGTAGAGAGGGGGTAGACATGTCCTGCCACAGCCACAAGAACTACTTCTGCTCTGGCAATTCTGCCAAATTTTAATGAATCTAACGGAAATGTGTGCCAAACAGGTTTCCCTTCTCTTCATGTGTGTTTTGATGTGCAGAAACGTGAGAGTCAATTTAAAAGGTGAGTTGTGTCACACCTGGGGATCTGTCAGCACCATGAAGTGTTATGAATCAGGGAACAGAATCTGTGCTCGCCTTCTGCCATGTCATTCACTATGTAACCAGCTTCGGTCTCAGAGAGATGAAACTAGAGAGAGGATTTAGGGCTCACACAGTGATTCAGTTTTCTAAGCTCCACTGAACTGAGCTGTCCAGTCAAATGCATCTTGTCTATTCTTTGAGATACTAATTTAGCCATTGCAATGGAATTTCAGTGCTCTTGATCATGAGAATTACACAGCATAAATGAAGAATCACCCTTCTTTTGTGGTCAGTAAGGAAAAAATGCAAATGCCACCTGCAACCCTCAATATGGAATGACCGAGGCAGCACTTGGAACTATACAACGAATGCCAGACTTTTCTCCTCTTTCAAGAGAATTGTTTTTCACAACTCTGGGGGAATTTTTTACTTTTCAGAAGTATCACTCGTTGCATTTCTCCTCACCACAAAACTGTCAGTTATGTTTCTCTTCTCTGATTCAATGGTTTATGACTCATTCCCTTATTGTTGTATGTTTTACCGTAATTGTTATTTCCATTATCTGGTGCAAGAGTCATTTTCTTTGCAGCTATTTGTTACAAAGTATGATTCTCACTTAACATCTGAGTTCTTTCTGCATTGATGATAATATTTCATATGCATTGGATACAACTGCTTTTCATCTCAAGCATTTCACTTTGCTGTTGTTTACTGTATATTGAGCACTGCAAGCATCACCCAAAGATCATAAGACTTCCTAGAAATTTTACTCTGTGTAGTCCTATTCTGTCAATTTTCCTTTTTGTCACAGCCCTTAGGAAGAAACTTTTTTTGATTTCCTGACATCAGGTATAAAGGTCACCAAGAAAATTCTTCAAGTTAACGTTCTCTCTTTTGCATATAATAAATTATATAGCAAAACAGTGAGTGAAATTCTTGCCTATATTGAATATAGGAGGATTTTTATACTGACACTGTGGAAAATCATCTGAAGTCCAAATGTCTTCATTTCACTGCAAACTGTGCCTAGCTGTAAAATGCAGTTAGGAGCAGGATAATTTTATTTCCTGAATGTATCCATTACTCATGATTCTATACTATACCATGCTACCATGCTGTGCTAAATTTAAAACTGGACCTGGAAGATATCATGGGTAAAAGCCAGGCTGTGGAAGAAGGCCAAGAAAAGGTCCATGTTCAACTGCAGTCCCTTTTAGCTATTCAAAATAGAAAGATAGAAGTATTGTGGAACTTCTATTGAGGTTTTGTCCACACAGAAAAAGTCTACCTTCACTAATGAGTGTCTAAGGGTACTCAGGAAATGAATATGCTTACCATCACCATAATCCATCTCAGCAAAAAAAGTAAATGTCATGTTTAGCTGACCTTTTGTCTTTCATTTACAGACTTTTTTCCCCCCTAATTTTCTGTATTTCTATATATACTTCCATCTGAACAGTATACTTGTCTCTTTTTTAATGCTGATGGTTGATGAAGGCTGTCTCCTTCCAAAACAACTGCCTGAACCAAAATTTGCTCCTCCTCATACCCTAAAGGCAGTACCCTGTTATTCTGCACTTCTGTTTCACCGAACACCTACGGTGGAGAGGAAAAAGGGATGCATTCAGTGTTCACACGGGAAGTAAGGAAAATCAATTCCTATCCCCCAAAAGGCCAAATTGTATAGTGCAAAAGTTCACTAAGTGTTACAAGCCATGTTTCATATATCAAGAAAAGAGGAAAAATAGACATGGACAGGAAGTGTGTGTCTATAGACTTTACTTCTGTATGGCCTGTGGCGGGAGCTAAAATTTCATCTCTTGCATTCCCTAATGAAGAGACCAGCCAAAACAATAGTGAAGGGTACATAATTTAATCTGAAAAACAGATTTCATTTCAACATGTAAGAGAACACAGAATGCCAGAGATTTATTTAGATTCCTCAGACAAAAATGTATATGAAACTGTATAAGAACATTGTCCATATTCCTTTTAATACATGCATTTTTGTAGTGTAAAAACTTTACTTATCAAATTAGAATAATTTGTATATTACTTTTAAAGGCTGTAGTTTCAGAAATATAATACATAGATTCACAAGGATAGTTTGTATATATTTTCCAGCTTTAGATATATGAGGTTATTTTGAGTCAAGCTTCTACAGTAAGTAACTATCAAAATCTGGACATGCAAACCCAATACAGAAGGTCATTTAAACATACCAGCATATTTTTAATTTTGCAAAACATATTTATATTATGGACTGTTTTTTTTTTCACTTTTCCTGATATTTTATTCTGTTAGTGATTTGCCTATTTCTCTTATGTAATTATTTATTGGTATTCACACAGTGAGAAACTTCACAGATTTTTATGATCTTCCAAGCTATGTTGGTAAGAGTTTAAGTTCTGGCAATAATTCTCATACCAGATATTACATAAACCTTTCCAAGAAAGAATTGAAAGGGAGGGACAGAGACTGAAGGCCTGGTATGGAAGAAGAGTTTTCTACTTAGTTACAGAAACAAATAAGTTACAGACCTTGCTTGTCCAACATCATGTAAAGTGGGAGACAGCAGAAGAGCCACTCTGTTCTGAATGGAGTAAGAAACATTTCAAAGCAGCAAGTGACATTTTCCAGACAAATTACTGAATACATTGCTATACAAATACAAGGAAAGGTTAATCTTGAGCCTTCTCCAAATGCCTGTTTGTTATTTTTTCTGAATATACACTTGAGGTTTTGTAAGCAAGAAAAGCACTGAACCAGAGCACAGCACTGGTCAAAAAGAACCTCTTCACCTACAAGTTGAAGACATTTGACTAGCAAAAATCAACATGTCATGTGGACAATCCATTCAAATGAAATCCTCAAAATTAAAAAAACACCCAAGTTCAAACTAAACTAAACATATCTCTGAAGGGGATCATGAGATCTGTTCTAGCTTACCAAGCATGCTACGCCATTTTAGGAGGGATAGATGGAGAATTCCAGTTCTTTCCCCACCAATGAAAGAATGCATCTTTTTCTAAAAAGAACATACAGATTTGCAGATGCTGATAAATTATATTCCTCTGGATCTTCTATTGGCAGAAAAAGGTAGTGCATTTAAAGAGGTGGGAAAAAAAGAATATAGAAGGTGACAAGATTCAATATTGAAAGAGTAATCTAGATTCTCCTATACTCATGCTAATGTGTGCAAGTTATGCTATTTAAAGTACACTCTGGGCCCAAAACATAATATTGGTGTACTGAAGATCACCTAAATTTTGGCATCAGGTTAATGGTAAATGGCAGATTGTAAGTAAGTCTCCTGAATGACTTGAAAAGACTACAACTAAAGTAATTTTTTAGTTGCCATGTATACTGTACCATAAATAGGTATAATTTAGATGGTACATTTTTATTTTTACCAGGGAAACAACAGAAATCCACATCAGAGAAAAACAAAAATCATCACTTATTCTTTACCTGGTCCATAGGAGATCAAGGTTGAGCTTATTAAATGATTACAAAACCAGATTTGCTTTTTGTGCCCTACAATAGTATGACACTGTGTAATGAACGTACTGCAAAAGGGTACTGGGTTCAGACACCTATGAAAAAATATATAGAGAAACTTGTAGTAAAGGAAATTATAAATCTATGCCAATATACAACGTCAATCTCTGTCACAAATGACCACTAGTAGCAATGTTTAGTTTTCACCTGTGTGACCACTTGTCCATTCCCCATGAGGGTAATGTAATTATTAAGAAATGAACTCTGATATGAATTGCTCTGTGTGTAGCTCATGTGAGATTGAGCCACAAATTGCTTTCACAGCATTATAGAAGCACACCTACTATGAAAAGCAGTTTTTAAAATTAAGAAAAGCTAGCCATAAAATGGCTGTATTTAACAAGGATTTCTGGTAACACCCACAAAGTCCTGCATTGGAATAAAATGAGGACTCTGACATAAAAAGCTACCAGCATAAGTAGAAAGTTAAACAGAAAACTGGCAAGAAAGGGATCAAACCTGTATTTTAAATCAAACATTAGATGCTGCTGTCTTCCAGTACCATCATTATTGAAGTCAAGTCTTGAGGAGAGGAGATATACAAGAGAAGCAAGTATGACTACAGATGCCTTGAACTTTTCAAATAAAACAGCTGTGAAGGTCCTTCAGAAGACCTCAGGTTTGTAGCAGGTCTAAGAAAGAGAGTTCAGGTTCCAGATGGGTTATTTTAAGATTCCTCCTAGACTGCCATAGAACCACAAACATAGGACAGCCTTTGCCCTGACTAGATTTCAAGACAAACAGAAAACCCAGAGGCGCCCTGATGTTATTCAGCAAAAATGGTCTTGCTCTGAAATGAGTTTTTCAGCTTTTTGATAGAAAAAAGAGGATGACTCATAATTTAAATTAATCACAGTTCAAGAATGAAAATTGTTTCATTTACCACACCAAGCCCCCTTCAAAACATTTCCTCGAATAGAAATTAAATATTTTTACTTTTTGACTTCGTTAAATCCTGTTTTGGTTCAAGCTGAACCAGATCCATTCACCATGCAAAATAATACATAGGTGATGAAGGGCTGCAATATGACTGATATGACAGGAAAAGAAATAACAGAACACTGTCAAGGAACTATTTGGGTGAAAAAAGACAGACCAAAGAGAGAAGCAATTTGAGAGGAAGATCACAGTTGCTTCTGGGTCATTAACTTCCATTAGTTACATGTATTGCTTAAAACTTTTTTCTGCTTTGTTTGCAAACACCATATACCTTTATTGCTCCATATTTCTTTCTTTTTACTTCACTTCTCTCCCCCAAGAGTTTATAGCTTTCTGGAAATTAGAATCAATTTTTGCTGTAATGAAATTTCTTTTACATTTATTAAAACCCTCAGAGCAGCAATATGAGTAGAGTAACTGAAAGCTCAACAGTGGAGAAATTGAATAGTCTACAGAGGCAAACCCAGTACAGGAGGTACTACAATTTTGTAAAATCAAAGTGGGAGGCTTTGCAGTTCCAGATGGCCGTTATCTTCATATTTCACAGCTTAAAGGACAACTGGAAATGTTTTGGAGAGGCCCAAACCCCTATGAACAAGGAATAATTGAATTACAAAAGAAAGAGTGGAAAGAAAAAACTGGCTGAAGTTCTATCAGTAAGAAACCAAATTCCAATGTCTTCTTGTTTTACACCAGTAGTTTACTTGTGCTGCTCATTTCATAAAAGTTAACTAGAATTCCCCTTTATTCCCTCTTTCCCTGCTACCTCTTTGTGATAACAACAAATAAAACAAATTGTTAATAACTGAAGGTCCAATAAAATTCTGGGTAACAGGGCTTCTTGGGAAATGCGTACTCAGTACAGACTTCTTGGAAGACTCCTCAGGAAAGGAGCACATAAGTAAGTTTGGTTATCTATTGATTGCTTTTTCATATACATATGACCTTTTGTGAATCTATGACTAGGTCTTCACCTCTTTATCTTTTGCTTTGCTGTGGTTTTCTATTACTACTTTATATTGAAAACAAACTAAATACAAGGATCTCACGTAAGGATATGTGACGAGCTTAATTCTCTTGTAAGGGAGGCAGGAAGACAGACTTTGAGGATTTATGAGATCTAAATTAATAAGGGCTGTCAAACAGGAGGGAATGGTGGCCTTTACAATTGTCTTTATGTTGTATCCTGACTTTGAAAAAGCCTTGCTTGTTACTGGCAATGTTACTGCCAGTTCTCTTTTACTGAGAAAATGAGTTTAGAGTGTTCTTAAAAATAGACACTACTCTGTAATTTCAAACTCCTGAAAGGTTACCCAAGCTGTAAACAAACTTCAAAATAAATTCTTACCAAGAATTGAAAATTTACAGTCCCTGCCAGGGGGCTGATGTTCTTCCCCTGACATCTGGCCCGGCTGTGTTCCTTGTTTCAGTGTCCCATGTCCCGAAAGGATGAAATGAGGCTTCTTTCTGCTGTTTCAGAGCTTGTTTATTTCTGGTTCTTATCAGAGTTTCAGAGGCACAGACTGTGCTGTGACCTCCAGGAACACGAGGACAGAATGGCAATGGCTACCCAAAGCAGGTAGCTTTTATATCTATTATCAACCAGTTAGAAAACTTTACGTATCTTATTTTGTTCCCAAAACCAGTGAATATCAGCCTAATTGATATGTCTCCTCTACACTGAATTCTATCTACCAATTAACAAGTCAAAGGAACTTATGTCAGAGGGAAAAAGGAAGAGAAGGAGAAGAGAGGAGAAGATGAAGAAGAAACAGCCAACACCCTAAAATCTCCATGTTGGCTCTGTATAACATATATAGCAAAACCTAAAAACTACAACTACACATTCTGTGGTACACTAAACAACATCTCCTCATTTCTTTGGTGTTCTCAGCTCATTCAGAAGTTGAGACAAATGCTCCCACAAGCTTGGTACACAGGCAAAGCCTTTTTTGTGGAGCTCTGAGGGTAAAGCAAACAGCCAGAGGAGCAGGAAAAGCTCCCAAGCTTTTTCTGACTCCAACAGTCCCAAATATTTGCATTTCAGCAAGTTCGGAGTAACCAAAACCAGAATGTGCCTGACTGTAAGGATATAGTTATTCAAGTGTATACATTCCTAAACCTGTCTATAAAGCAGCAGAAATTCATGTGTGAACAGGAAGATATATAACTTATGGGTTTTTCAAGGGTTTTTGGGCTGAAGAGATTTTGGGGTAACCATGAATACTTCTCAGACTTTTTCAAAAAGTTCCAAAATAATCATATCAGGGAACAGCTCAGGCACAATCACTGCATACAAAAGTGAATTCATTGTCATTGTATATACTAGAATTCTTGAGAAAAATTAAGCTGGCTGCAGCTGCTGACAACTCCTGAATATTCATGTTGTTCAGTGGGTGGTTTGGAGCCTGGCAAAAGCAAACAATGAATCTGTCACAAACAAAATAAAAGCTAATTCTTGCACATAGTTCTCTGCTGTGCATCTTTGAATTCAGATAAAGGAGAATAGTACAGTCCTTTAAATATAGTGGGTTTTTTTTAAATCAAAAACATAAGGCATAATGAAATGCTGGGTGTGCTTTGAAATTTATTTATGTGACTGAGTTTCTTATGTATTATATACATTTTTTCCTTTTCTTAGGCAATGAAACATATTTTGCAGAGTGTTGGAAGAATAAAAGAATAGTAACAACTGCAGTGAGAATTTTGGTTCTACAGAAAGCAGCCTATCTGGAAAGCCTGGAAGTATAGGAAGCCTCTTGGAGCTAGAGGCATTTGTCCTGTGTTTGTACAGCACAGCAGAATCCCAATTCATGACCACTGTGAGGTACAACCATATATGCTCACAAATCACGGCAGCAGTTAAATGAAAGACTATGGGGTATCCACATTTCTGCTTTAGAAGCACCTATACGATGTGACAACAAGGTATATATTTTGCCTTTCAGTACTCTGGAATATTTTACAAAAAACCAAACAAGAAATAAACCATATCTTTACCCAAAAAAAAAATTAAAAAACCAACCAAAAAAAAAGCTCCACAAAAAAACCAAGCCAAACACCACACAAACAAACTTAAAAAAAGCAAAGCAAAGAAAATCCAACCTAATATTTTGACTTTTCCAGTCTGAACTGAGTGGGATGAGTGGTACTGTACCACACTGTCCTGGATACTTTATTAAGAAACATTCTTTTATTCATAACTGGGGTTATTCTGGCAGTTTTCTCAGCCCATCTAATTCAAAATAACTAGCTTTTCTTCATGAGCTACTGCTCTTCGTGAATTCTTGCTCAGCTGACTGAATTGACATTCTCTCTCTCTCAGGACTTGAGAAATGGATAATCTAACACAGACTTACACAGAAACTGCTCAGAGTCCCATCCAGCTAATCAAACACAAACATCCACAAGAAGATGATTTCCTTTTCTGCAGGTGTACATGTCTATTAACATCTGAATCCCCTCAGTAAAATTCTCTACCTTGACTATTGACTCTGGGGACACAGAAGCAGACTTGGCATCTAAAGCCCAGCTGTGATGGGGAATGTTTGCAGTCCCTGGAAACTGTGGCAGCCACCACGTGTGTCTACCTATCTGCAGCATAGCTGCATGAGAGCATCTGTGGACATGAAAAGCTGTCAGCTGCAGAGACCCCTGGGGGGATGTGTGCTCTTCCCACAACACTTGACTGGACAGGCAGCAAGTGTGGCAAGGGGAACATAGGGTCCAGAGCCTGAATATTTCATTTGTTGGTGTCCTTTGCACAGGTGAAACCCACGCTTGTGACTTAGAGACCCACCTGGTGCCCAGGCAGCATCTGGGGAGTAGGTGGACTAAATCACCATTAAAAAGGAGGTCATCTAAAATGGCACTGCACACCTATACGTGCACCACAGGACAAAGATCCTGTGGCAATGAGATGATGCAGGAATTTCCCTTCTCTGTGACACCTCGTTTGCATTTTCTTAAGATGCAGCTAATTAATAAAGTAATTAATTAAGTTTAAAAACAGCCTTCACATAAAGGCCTCCTTGAATAATTTTTGACCACATATTAAATGACCACATAGACATCAGGAATATGAAATAAATCTTTAGCAAAATCTCTGCATGAATAGCTTCAATAGATCTTCCAGTAAAGCAAACATGAGGAAGAATATTTACTTTAATTTGCCTTTTTTTTAAATAAAATTATCTCTCCCCTTTCACTTAATCCTCACAGTTAAATGTACCAACAAATATTTGCACTGTTTTTCATTAATTCTTTATTCAGTCTAGTTCATCATATTAGTTTGTTTTCAAACTATCCATGTTTATTTTTATCTGAATAATTTAGTACAAAAGCTGGCACTGTACAAGTCAAGCATTCATTATAACAATATTTGCTTAAATAGCTTGGATTTCTTATTAAT